>WNWK01000571.1:167500-370000 GCA_009830355.1 Cherax destructor | reverse complement strand
ACTACCTCTTATAAATTAGTACTGTTTACATATTACCACTTATCTAACTTCCTTGGTACACACACAGCTGTGTGTACCCACTTATCTAACTTCCTTGGTACACACACAGCTGTGTGTACCAAAGAGTCTGCTTTTGGTTACCACCTCTTCTCTTAATAATAAAAATAATAATGCCTGGAGCAAGAGGCTAGTAACCCCTTCTTATGTAACAATTATTAATTTAAAAAGAAAAATTTTCGTTTTTCTTTTTTGGTCACCCTGAGTCCGTGGAATACGGCTGTATTGTTGAAAAAAAAAATTATTCTGTACTCTCACCCTGTCTTACAGGCGAGAGAGAGAAGAAATAACCAAAAAAGGCACAATACCGTGACTGGAACAATACACACACAACCCGCACATATAAAAAAGAGAGGAGCTTACGACGACGTTTCGGTCCGACTTGAACCATTTACAAAGTCACACTAACACACAGGACAGGAAGGGGAATTTATAGGCAGGCAGACAGGGGAGGGCACAAGAAAGTGGTGGAGGGGTAATAATGGAGGTAGTAGTGGTAGTGGTAGTAGTAGTAGTGGAGTCAGTCATATTGACTCCACTACTACTGGAGCTACCACTGAAGCTGGCGGCCCGCATAGGGTAAGGACAACAACATAGAGGGGGGAAATGAAAATAAAATGAAGGACAAATACAAGGCAAAAGAAAAGAAAGAAAACACAGAGGAGAAAGGAGAAAGAGGAGAAGTAGAAAGGGAGGGAGAGAAAGAGAAAGGGAGGGAGAGAAAGATAGAGGGAGAGAGATGGGAGAGAAAGAGAGGGAGGAAGGGAGAGAGAGAGAGACCTGTACAACACCTGGGTATTTTAAACATACCCAGGTGTTGCACAGGTGTTTCCCGCTTCAACATGGAAATGTAAACATGAGCAGGAAAGATAAGAAAGCGGAGGAGCTTAAAAAAATAAATTAGCTGAGAAGTGCACACGGGAATAAGACTTCAGGATGGAAATAAATTCAGGAGAAATGAAGTCAGTAATGATCTGAAGGGAAATGAGACGAACTAGAGCTCTCGGGGAGAAATGAGCAGAGACGAATGTTACAAAGAAACGACCAGGGGGGAAAAAAATGGAGAGAAGTTGGTTGGATGTAAAGCGAACGGAGGATCGAGCCTTCAACACTCCTTGCACTGAATGACCCGTGAGGATTTAGCGCCTTGCATAAAAATAATTTATCAGCCGCTAACCGGCATGGGTTCGATCTGGGGGAGGGGAGACAGACGGGAGTGAGGGAGGGGAGACAGACGGGAGTTAGGGAGGGGAGACAGACGGGAGTGAGGGAGGGGAGAGAGGCGGTGTATGGGGAAAGGGAATGAAGAATGGTTAGAGGGAAGAAGAATGAAGAGAAACGTTAAAGGGAAAGGGATTGAAAAAGAGAAGGGTTAGAGGGAAGGGGATTGAAGAACAGAAGGGTTAAAGGGAAGGTAAATGTGCAAAGGTTCAAGGAATGGGGAAGGGTTAATGGAGGGAAAGGGAATGGGGAGAAGGAAAGTAGGGAATGGGGAAAGGTTAAAGGAGGGGAAGGGATAGAGGGAAGGGGGTTCTCTCTGAAGGAAGGGAGGGAGGGGAGAGTTTACTTAAGGACTCAACAAACATGCTAGGGAGTGTGGTGACAGCTTAGGGAGCTACAAAACCTTAATTTCCTTTGGCACAAGGACGATATTCCTCACCCATCCCTCTTACTTGAGAGAGTTGGAGAAGAGTTGGAGAACAGGAGGGAGAGAAAAAACTGCAAGGAAAAAGGAACAGGAAAATGGGAAAGGATGGGAGGAGGGAAAGTGAGAGGAAGGAGAAAATGAGAGAGAGAGAGAGAGAGAGAGAGAGAGAGAGAAACTTGTTTCTATAGAAGCCTTATTCAATACCGTATAGCATCATGTCAATAAATAGCCTTAAGAGGAACCATTAGACGCAGGAGACGCTGAAATATGAGACGAGATATAACCCATTTTCCCAAACATCTGACGTAACCGGCCCCACACACATTCCCCATTTCTGTAGCGGACCCCAATATCGGGCCATAGGATCGAATATAAAAATATCCGGCGATAAGATTTTGCGACCAATTGGCCGGACATGTCACCTATATCGTGACTGGATTAACGAGCACCTTATCAGACATTTGGATTTAATACGAAAATTGTCTTAAGTTGGAGGTCGTCAATCGCTAACTTAAATAAGTTTATTCAAGTATACACAAATACATTTACATAGATTATCATACATAGCAACATATGTGTAGAGAACCCAGGATAACCCAAAAAAAGTCAAAGTGACTTCAAAACTTGAGGTCGCAAAAGTTAGCAATAAACAGATAATAGACAAAACCCTGTGTAAGAATGGCTGGCAGGGAAAAAATGAAATCTTTAATGTAACGATAAAAATCAGGAAATGGATAAGATGAATAATTTGTTCAATAGTCGACGGAAAGAAACAAGGAAAATGGAGTCTTCAGTGTAAGAGTGAAAAAAAAAAAAACGAGAGAAATGAGACAGCCGGAATTTTTAGCAAAACAATAGAAGGCAGAAGGAAGAGGGAGATCTGTAATCTTCAGCGTTTCAATAAAAGACATTAATAAAAAGGCACTTAAATGGTAAACATACAACGGAGAGAAAATTGAAAAATTACAATAATTTTCATTTTAACAGTAGCCGACAAGGAGAAAAGCAAGAACTCTGATCTTCAGTGAAACAGTCGAAGTTGGATAAAAACGAGGACATAAATAGAGTTGGAAGTGGTTCGCCGGTATGGTTCCGGACCAGGTCATTTCCATGAGGTGACCCCGGCATTGACTCCCCAGGTGGGGAGGTGTCGTGCGTCTTCTTTCTTGATGACTTATACGGTAGTTTTGCCTTGGGAAAACAAATAGTGAACAACACTTCATAAACAGCAGACGGTAGTTCTGCTCTGATCTACAGAAGAATCAGTGACATTTAAATTTCCAGATTTTTGTTTTGACACATGAGTAATATGTGGGCCTGCGATCCGCTTGCAGTAACAGCCTGCTTGAGCAGGCGGTCGGCGGGGAAAACCTGGTCTCGTACCGGAATGCGAGGGTAGAAAAACTTTCGAAACCTATCAAAGGTACATCACAGAGTCGCGTTTGCGC
Source organism: Cherax destructor (assembly GCA_009830355.1). Lineage (NCBI taxonomy): Eukaryota > Metazoa > Arthropoda > Malacostraca > Decapoda > Parastacidae > Cherax > Cherax destructor. Next base: position 366,847 of record WNWK01000571.1, on the reverse strand, counting down.
AACTCTGCTTTCATTAATCACACTGGTTTGACACATTTGTGAAGTAATAACAACAATAATAATAATTCCTTCAAGCAGAAGGGGAAGCCTTAATGTGATAGGCCTTCAGACGAAGGGATTAGTGCTACCCTAACGTTCCATAGACCAAAACTGATATCCTTCGCCAGTTCCCTTACGGAAACAGTGCTTCCATATTACTAATTATTATTATTATTATTATTACAATTATTAACACAGGAGCCGAAACAAGGACGTAACCCTGTCTGCCCTTTCCGCATGAAAGCTTGACTAGGGTGTGAACTGGTTGACCTGAATCCTTCGCCGAAGTCTTCAAAATTATCAGGTCACCTTTCTCGCCTCTGTGGGTATATCGAGTTGCGTTCTCATTTGTTTTGACCGAGAAAGGGAGAGTGGGAAACTAGGTTGTAAGGAGGGGAGGGTAAGTGGGACGTGGATAAATTGACGAATCTGAGGTAGATGGATGACTGAGAATAAAAGGTGGATGGAGTGGTGAATAGAAGAGATATGTAATTATTGATGAAAGAATCGGAATAAATTTATCTGTAATGGCTAAGGTATTTGATAGCATGAGATTGTAATTGCTACATTAAGTCGGGTTTCACGACCGAGCTATGGACTGGGAAAAAAAAATTGAAATATGTAGCTAGATGGCTTACAGAGAGGATGACTGAATGGAAGAATAGCTGCAAGAATATGACTGAATGGGAGTGGGGATAGATTCGGGACTGATAACCACAAAGATATGAAACTGACAGCGTGATGGACGGCAAATTGCCGACAAGTAGCATAACATGCTCAAAGGTGTGCTTGAAAAAAAAAAAAAAAAAACATTTTTTGGGTGAATCTATACGCAAAGTTAAGTCCAGTTCTGCTACAAGTGCCATTTTTAAAATTAAACTGGACACTTCAGCAATGTGCTGCTACCCTATTCAACATACAAAGTGGGAACAAAAACTAGCTAAGTTTCCTTGTCAAATACCATCAAGCCAGACAAAGTTTATAGTGCCAAACTCTATCAGTCTGATCTGCGAGACATCAGTAGGACCATTACACTGTAGGACCATTACACTGTATTCCAGGGAAGCTCCAGTAGCTGGTGCTACAAGAGTTCTTCTTACAGACAGACAGGTGCGCAAGAGCTCCAAGAGACACAGAGACTTTGGTTTCCAACGGAGGGGCATAATATGCAAAGCCATAAATCACTGCGGTCTCAAATATGAAATAAAAAATCTGAAGAATTTAACTAGACGTGTCTCTCATTAAGGACCTGGAGCAAGTTGGACAAACATTCACAATGACTCGCCAAATGATAATCAGGTTCTGGATTTTTCCCCAGACATTTATCTTCGACAGACACATTTTCGAATTAAAAATGATCTGATTTTTTTTCCAGATCCCAAGTTGACGCTCCAGTTTAAAAAAAAAAATATGTATAATTTCGCTGGGTGCAAAAGTGGGGACCTTGGAAAAAAATAAGCTTCAAGAAAAATAGAGATATTTCTCAAAAATTATAAAAACTTCCTTTGAATGCCCTTCGCCCATAAAAAGATTAGTCCTACATTCAATAGGAAGATCAGTGCAGCAGATGGAACCAGCAGGGTTTGTGTTATCTAACCTTTGTCCCCAAGAAGCATGACCTACACAGACACGAAGCGCGCGCGCACACACGATTTATATATAATCTATATTTCGTGCAGAATAGGTAAAACTGGTCAATTAACAAGAATTCATTTAAAATTAGGTCCTTTCTAAAAATTTCTCTTATACGTTTAAAGATATATTTTTTTCATTTATGTTAATGTAAAATTTCACAATTTTGTACCAGAAGAACCTTAGAAAACTTACCTAACCATATTATAACAAGCGTAATTTAATTTAGTCTGGTCACAGAGCGGGCCGCGGGGGCGTTGACCCCCGGAACTCTCTCCAGGTATATAAGTTTACAATAATTTAATATTAAATACTGATATACTTATATCAGTATTTAATATTAAGCAATCTACACATTGGTAACAAAGTGAAACTGGACCACTTGTGAGAAAGGTGCAGGTAGAGAGAGGCTCGTGGCTGCCCGTCGTGTGGTTTAATGGGTGTTACTTCTCGTCCATCAAGCTGAGTGGTTAGTTTGGTTTAAAGCCTATCGATAACACGAGGGTCATTAAACCTGCATGTAAGCTGAATATCAATGGTATACCATACCGACAAGATGATGAATTGGACACGTGTGCAACATCTGGCTATCTTGACTGTACTAAGATAACTACATGTTGCACATGTCTAATTATTCATACATGTAAGCTGTTCACCTCCAGACAAGAATTCTTTAATACCGTAAAAATATATTTTTTTTGGTTAGGTTCAAAATTATTTTTTGCGAAATTATTGCATACACAAATTTTCGCTTGCCTTATTCGGCAAGAAGAGCGTTGCTATTAAAGCCGAAATCGCAAGTTTTACCTATTCGGCAAGACACACACAAACACATTTAATATGTGTGTGTGTAATAATATATATATATATATATATATATATATATATATATATATATATATTTTACGCATACAAAAATATTGCAGCAATCTGCTTTCAGTTGGCTCAGACAGCCAAGGGGATTGAGGGAATGTGTTTCCCAGGCAGCCTTTTGACTCCTTGTGGTAAACAAACATTCACAAGTAACCAGACATGAAAAACAAGAGGGAATTCCATCAAGTGTATCAAAGAACACGTACGAAACAAGTCTGCCTCAGAGAGAGACAGAGAACTCTTGCGTTGACACTCAACGGGAATCACGGACGATCAACCTTTATTATTATTCATTAGGAAGCAATAAAACCCGTCGGAGGTCAGGCACCTGGTGGAGAGTGGGGAAGTAACCGTAATTGATACAAGACGGTAGCTCCAACTCCTTGCATGAAGTGCTCTTCCTCAGCACTAACGAAACCCTCTCTTCTTTTAAAAGGAGAGAACTCTCAATTTTTATTCTTACTATTAAAAGCGCTGGATCTGAAGGTTTCCAAACAGGTTTGATCCGAGAAACGGAGGAAATCCAGATAATTGGATTAATAGACCCCCCTCACTTGCATCTAGTAACCCCATTCCCCTTTATTCCCTCCCTCCCCTCCCCACTCTTCCCCTACCGTCCCTTCCTTCCTCCTCCCACACCTCTCCGCTGCCGTCACATCCTCGGACATAAAACAGGAACGTGACCCGTATGACTTTTTCTGCCTGGGATTAATTCTTAGTATCGACCCAGTCTCCCGGGCACTGGGGAGCGTGGCACTGGGGAAAGTGGCACTGGGAAGTGTGGCACTGGGGAGTGTGGCACTGAGGAGCGTGGCACAGGGGAGCGTGGCACTGGGGAGCGTGGCACAGGGGAGCGTGGCACTGGGGAGCGTGGCACTGGGGAGCGTGGCACTGGGGAGCGCGGCACTGGGGAGCGCGGCACTGGGGAGCGCGGCACTGGGGAGCGCGGCACTGGGGAGCGCGGCACTGGGGAGCGCGGCACTGGGGAGCGTGGAACTGGGGAGCATAGTACTGGGGAATCAAGTAATGTGAACCGTGTACTGTAAATCAGATACTGATTTTCAGGTACTGGAAATGAAAATCTGGGATTGGTAAACAGGTACAGGCAATTAGGCTCTGGCAATCAGGTACTGCATATCAGGCAATATGACTCAAGATACTAGTGAAAATACTGAAAAATTAAGTACCAGTTCTGAGAACCACGCATTGGGGAGGATAGTTCTGAGAATTAGTTACTGGGGAGCATAGTAGTGAGATTCAGGGGAATGGAATAAAATATTGGGATCATAGTAGAGGGAAGCTTAGTACTAGGGATTTAGTCATGGGGAGTTTAGTACTGGGGATTTAGTAATGGGGGAGCTTAGTACTTGGAACTTAGTAATGGGGAGCTTAGTACTGGGGATTAAATAATGGGGAGTTTACTGGGGATTTAGTACTGAGGATTAAATAATGAGGAGCTTGCAGGGGATTACATAATGGGGAGCTTACTGGCGATTTACTAATTGGGGAAGCTTAGTACTGAGGATTTAGTAATGAGGGAGCATAGTATTGATGATTCATTAATTTAGGAGTTTAGTACTGGGAAATTTAATACCGAGGATCTTAATACCGGGGAACATAATACAAGTTGTGCAGTACTATGCTTTCCAGACTCGTGTGGGGAATCTTACAAACATGAAAGCCAAGAAGAGTACAAGAAGATTCCCGTACCTGCCCGACACCAGAGGTTGTAAAGTACAGTTCAAGACTCAAGTTCGTTTTTCACCTCGATCGTTCACCGCCTTTTCCATAAATTCTCTTTAATAAACTTTTCTTTTCATGTATAACTGAAAGTTAGTGAAAAATCATATACAGATAAAAAGGATAAAAACTTTTATTGCATTTTTCGACGTTTCGGAGAAGTTTGAGGCATTTTCTGTCATATAGTATTTCAAAGTTCAAATACATTATGTATATTTACTCTCTATTTTTTGCCTTTTGGGAACATGAAGGAGAGAGCTTTGATGCTAGAGAAAGCCTGTTGATCAAAGGAATTGAAACTGCTACCATCCACTTAAACCTGATTACCTCCCATTGGCCACTTACTGCGTGCTTCAACGGGTTTAGCGCTTCCCCCAAGAATTAAAAGGACACGGAAAAATACCGTACAAGATGACTCATTCCAGCACAGCTGTTCTTCCAGCATAGCTGTTCTTCCAGCATAGTTGTTCTTCCAGCATAGCTGCTTATCCAGCACAGCTGTTTATCCAGCACAGCTGTTCTTCCAGCACAGCTGTTCTTCCAGCACAGCTGTTCTTCCAGCACGGCTGTTCTTCCAGCACGGCTGTTCTAACAGCATAGCTGTTCTTCCATCATAGCTGTTCTTCCATCATAGCTGTTCTTCCATCATAGCTGTTCTTCCAGCATAGCTGTTCCTCCAGCATAGTTGTTCCTCCAGCATAGTTGTTCCTCCAGCATAGCTGTTCCTCCAGCATAGCTGTTCCTCCAGCATAGCTGTTCCTCCAGCATAGCTGTTCCTCCAGCATAGCTGTTCTTCCAGCATAGCTGTTCTTCCAGCATAGCTGTTCTTCCAGCATAGCTGTTCTTCCAGCACAGCTGTTCTTCCAGCACAGCTGTTCTTCCAGCACAGCTGTTCTTCCAGCACTGCTGTTCTTCCAGCACTGCTGTTTTTCCCGTCTCACTCTCAACATAAACACCGAGAGGTTGTGGATACATGTCAAGAATTTGATCTTATTTTTTACGGTATTAAAGAATTCTTGTCTGGAGGTGAACAGCTTACATGTATGAATAATTAGACATGTGCAACATGTAGTTATCTTAGTACAGTCAAGATAGCCAGATGTTGCACACGTGTCCAATTCATCATCTTGTCGGTATGGTATACCATTGATATTCAGCTTACATGCAGGTTTAATGACCCTCGTGTTATCGATAGGCTTTAAACCAAACTAACCACTCAGCTTGATGGACGAGAAGTAACACCCATTAAACCACACGACGGGCAGCCACGAGCCTCTCTCTACCTGCACCTTTCTCACAAGTGGTCTAGTTTCACCTTGTTCCCAATGTGTAGATTGCTTAATATTAAATACTGATATAAGTATATCAATATTTAATATTAAATTATTGTAAACTTATATAAAATATATTTTGTACGATCAATTAGGCTAAATTAAATTACGCTTGTTATAATAAGGTTAGGTAAGTTTTCTAAAGGAGAAAATCAGAACTCAAGACAGAGTTTAACCCCAGTAAAACACTTAAGTGTAAGGAAGGGAGGAGGAGTAAAGATTGGGGGGGGAGAGAGAGGGGGAGAGAGAGAAGAGAGAAGAGAAGAGAGAAAGAGAGAAAGAGAGAGAAAGAGAGAGAAAGAGAGAAGAGAGAGAAGAGAGAGAAAGAGAGAGAGAGAAAGAGAGAGAAAGAGAGAGAGAAAGAGAGAAAGAGAAAGAGAGAAAGAGAGAAAGAGAGAAAGAGAGAAAGAGAGAAAGAGAGAAAGAGAGAAAGAGAGAAAGAGAGAAAGAGAAGAGAGAGAAGAGAAGAGAGAGAAAGAGAGAAAGAGAGAAAGAGAGAGAGAGAGAGAGAGAGAGAGAGAGAGAGAGAGAGAGAGAGAGAGAGAGAGAGAGAGAGAGAGAGAGAGAGGAGGGGGGAAGAATGTCAGTTGGATAAGCCGGTCAGTTCCTCACAAGACAAAAGAAGATAATCCTATAAAAGCATGGTAACAAAACGCAGTGAGAGCCAGAGAAGCGGGGGACACTGCATGATACACTCACATAGATCCACAGCGTGTGGGGGAAAAAAACTGCGTGTAGGGAACACTGCGTTAGACATAGATGAAGACAGAGGACGAAGGGGGGAGTGGGCTGCGGCAAGACTGCAGTCCAGTAAAACATCAAAATATACGAAAAATGCCTTCCTCCAGCTACACTGACCTGAGTGGTGCAACTGCCTACCATTTCTGAGGCACTGACGTTACTGCCCACCTTTTATGACACACTGACAGAGGGAAGAAGCACTACCGCATCTTTTTATTCTTCGAATTAAGTAACCTGCATTGGCTGGCACATCTCTTCGGGCTAGCCACGCAAACTGATGCTCTTGTTGTTACTGTTATTAATATTGCTACCAACTGCCGATACCAACATTATTACTATTACTACATTGCTACGGATATTGCTATTACCAGTAAATGCTATTATTACTATCACTGCTTCAATTACTACTATATGACCATTGCTGCTACTGCTATTACAACTACCTTAGCATTGCTGCCATTGCTCCTAATGTTAAATATACTACTACTAACATTACTACTTCTATTAGTAACATTACTGTTGATAGTATTCCTCCTACTGCTAATACTACTACTTCTGCTACCAATATATTTTAGCTACTGCTGCTAATACATGCTACAATAAATATTGCTACTGCAATATTTGTTTTTTTCTCCAACTGCAACTTCTAATACCATTACTATCATAATTGTACTACCACTACTATTATGCTCAGTACCGCTACTACTGCTGCTGGAGACATGCTAATATTACATTCTTTACTACCACTACTACTACCTCTACCACCCCCACAACAACTACTGCTACCACCACTACAACCATCCCTGCGTACCCTGACACACCCAACTGATCAGTGAGACTTAAGTAACGTATTTTATTTTTAAATTTACGGTGGTAAACAAAAGAAGAACCTTTCATAAAGTAGCTGGTGGGTTCTACCAGCGAGCTCTCAGCATCCGCGTTTAGCGAGTTCTCAGCATCCGCGTTTAGCGAGTTCTCAGCATCCGCGTTTAGCGAGTTCTCAGCATCCGCGTTTAGAGAGTTCTCAGCATCCGCGTTTAAAGAGTTCTCAGCATCCGCGTTTAGAGAGTTCTCAGCATCCGCGTTTAGAGAGTTCTCAGCATCCGCGTTTAGAGAGTTCTCAGCATCCGCGTTTAGAGAGTTCTCAGCATCCGCGTTTAGAGAGTTCTCAGCATCCGCGTTTAGAGAGTTCTCAGCATCCGCGTTTAGCGAGTTCTCAGCATCCGCGTTTAGCGAGTTCTCAGCATCCGCGTTTAGCGAGCTCTCAGTATCCGCGTTTAGCGAGCTCTCAGTATCCGCGTTCAGCTAGTTTCTCTGTGCCCGCGTTCAGCGCGTTCTTCACCACACGCGTTCAAATTTTCCGCCCTTGAGGTCTAGTATTCAAATTCTTTGTACATGGCTTTTGTAACTAGTTCTTAGTACCCGGTATCTAGGTGTCCTATTCACTAGTTTGCATAATTCTAACCATCACTTTTAATAGTCCTGGTGACTAGTGTCTGTGGTTATCACAGGTATATATAGACCTTCTATAGTCCTATATCACTAGTTTGTATAGTTTCTAATTACTAATTATTATACTTGTACTTTTATAATCCTAAATCACTTGGTATAATTTTAATCAGTAGTTTCTAGAAGTGAATATTAAACATCTGGGATCTAGCAGTCAGTTCTAGAAACCCGGCAGTTTCTCCATCGCGCACACGCTTGAAGTGTCTGCGCAATGATGCTGCTGAAGAGCTCTGGATCCAATGTAATAGAGCAATCCCTCATATTAATTAGAAGACACCCGATTTTGTCCCTAGGTGCTGTTTGACACCTAGGGGTTAAGTGATTTCCAGCTATTGCAAGAATGGAGGATGGGTGAATTTGAACAATAACACGAGAGGGGGACGAGAGAGGGGCGAGAGGGGGAGGGAGAAAGTGGGAGAGAGAGGGGGAGAGAGAGAGAGAGAGATTTACTAAGGCGTGACCAGGCAAATGTGGATTGTAGGTTAAAATTCATGTGTGCGGCAATTTGTGGTCATTTATTCTGAGTAACATCAATGTGAAGCGTATATGATAGTGTGTACGTATGGTTTAGTAGTGCTACGTTATATATATATATATATATATATATATATATATATATATATATATATATATATATATATATATATATTATTGTAACCACGAACGAGTGGTATTGATCAATAACTACACTGCATAGCAGGGTCGAACCCATGATGCTTTGGCCCGCGTCATCATGAGTCGGGCCAAAGCATCATGGGTTCGACCCCTGGCTAGTGCAGTGTAGTTATTGATATATATATCGTGCCGAATAGATAAAACTGGTCAATTAGAAAGAACTCGTTTAAAATTAAGTCCTTTTTAACATTTTCTCTTATACGTTTAAAGATATATTTTTCATTTATGTTAATGTAAAAAATTAATAATTTTGTATCAAAAGAACCTTAGAAAGCTTACTTAACCTTATTATATATATTGCAATTTAATTTAGCCTAATCCAACTAAACATATTTTAGATAAGTTTACAATAATTTAATAATAAACAATGAAAACTATTTTATTCGTTAGGTTCAGAATGATTTTTGCGAAATTATTGCATACACAAATTTTCACTTGCCTTATTCAACAAGAAGAGCGTTGCTATTTAGGCCAAAATAGCAACTTTTACCTATTCGGCACGACATACATGTGTGTGTGTATGTGAGAGTGTACTCACCTTATTGTACTCACCTAATTGTGGTTGCAGGGGTCGAGACTCATCTCGGTGTGTGTGTGTGTATGTGTGTGTGTATATGTGTGTGTGTGTATATGTGTGTGTGTGTATGTGTGTGTGTGTATGTGTGTGTGTGTGTGTATGTGTGTCGTGTTTTTTGTGTTGTGCTGTGTTTAAGTAGTGAGGCCTGGGAGCAGAGGCGCATCACTTACATACAAAAAAAAAAAAGCAAACTAGACTGGAAAGAGGGGAAAAGCAAAACGAAATAGACGGAAGACTAAGGAGGAAAAATGCGAAATCGTGATCGTCTTTGCTGCTGGCAAGAGGGAGGGAAAAGGAAGGGGTGGCAGCCCTGACTTTGAGTCAACAAAGATTAGAGTAAACCTCGCCTGCAAGCGACGGGTGGCAGCCCTGTGTAAACAAACATAAGAGTACATAGGAAAGACAGTTGAAGATACGTGGAACCCCACACACAGGATGTCTACTGAGTAGATATCCTCTGTGTGGAGGATATGCTCGATATGCTCGTCCAGTTTCCTCAGTTCGTGACTTGAAGAAAAGTCATATTGCGTGTGCGAAACGTTGTCAATAATCTCATTACACTACATTTACAACCTTTCGGTGTTCTAAACCCTTTCTTTCCATCCTTAGTACGATTTAAAATATTTTATTATGATTCAATCTCTCCTCTAATTACCTAAACCTTATTGATCATGACTGAAAATGTTGTAAATATGACAGAAAATTTACAACTTTTAGGAGCAGGGCGCTTAAAAAAATGTCAGAATGCAACCAAACCTTAGTTAATCTTGGGTAAATTTCCGGCTAACCCAGTCACGGATTTCCGCATCTGCTGCCGCGATGCTAATGGCGGGAAGCTCGCTACCCCATTGCTAGTTTGTGTCTGTACAACACGGCTGTCCCCCCCCCCCACACACACACATACAGTTGATGGCTGTCGATTTTTAGTTGATTATTTTTATAGGATTTTTATAAACTCCAATTATCCAGGAAACAGGCGGGGGCCAGCTGTGAATCGACCCCTTCAATCACAAATAGGGGAGTACACACACACACACACACACACTAGTAGCGATTAGTAAAGAAGCTGGGCCAGGAGCTATGCATCGACCCCTTCAATCTCAAAAAGGTACATACACTCTCGTTTGCTGATAAATTTGACTTATTTTTAACAAAATCTATGACACGTTAATTTCACTTGCTTCCATTAACAAGCAGCAAGAAAAGAGGTTCCTGCAAAGCACAAGTGCTTGAATACATTTGCGACTTGATAACGGTGCAAGACTTGGCAGAAATGTCATCTAATTGTTTCATTTTTAGAATGTGGTGGTTCTTTGAGAATTGTTCCTGACACGGTACTGTGATATTCTTTTTGAATACATATTATATAGCTTGGTGAAAAGCCAAATCAAGATCTTAAGAAAAAATAATTATTTGCTTTTACAGAGATTTCGTTAGACGAATATCAAGATGACACACACAAAATGATTGCGTTGTTTAATGATGTCAGGCTAAGGATCGCTGAAATTCAATGAGCTGACTCTGGTTCCTACTTTCAATCCCCTCCCATTTTTCTCCCTCCTCTCCTCCTTTCCCCCCCTCCTCCCTTTCCCTCTCCCTCTCTTTAAACAGACATGTACGAAAATAACCAAAATAGGTATAACAGATTAGTGCATGTATTTTTATTTGTATGTTTACAAATTACAAAAATAATATATGTAATTTGACCAGATTACGGCGATCGAGGGATGTATCACCAATCGTCTCTCAATTATACCTTACAATATGAACGATGGGGAAGTGTCCACCTATCCCAGCATACCTCGCAATACTAACGATCGTGAGAAGTATCCACCATCTATCCCGACATACCTCGCAATACGAACGATCGAGGGAATTATCAACTATCCATCCCAGGATACCTCACAATACAAACGTTTGGGGAAAGTATCCATGATCTATCCCATTGTTCTAACTACCCCTGGACAATCATATGGGGAAGGCGGGGTTTACGCTGCTCTAAAATCCCAGTATCTCTCTTTGTCTCCCTATCTAGTTGGGAAAGTTAGTCTTTTAGCCTTAGTTTGTTGTGGCTTATCATCTATAACTTGAAATTGATTACAGACGTGGGTTTTTGACGATGCCATCGCTGATGAAATTACCTTTGCTGCTTAAGCCCCCGGCTGACGCCTAGTGCAGATTATATTATCTGATTTTGATCAGATATGGATATAGCTGGCAATACACTGACTTGTACCGTCACTGCTGACCCGACTGACGACGACGCTGCAAACACCTCTGACTACCATTGTTGCCGCAAATGACAAAAATTCCGCTGACGCCTAAACTGAGTGACCTATAGCCTCTGGCTTGATCAAGGTCTAGATATAGTTACGCTGATTTATTTTTTCCCTCCTGACGACGGATCGAAACGTTGACATGAGGGTCCTCTTAAGTGCTGGTTATTTGCGAATACTTTCAGCCACGGTACAGCGACTCATTCTTTCCTGTAATGAGTAGGTACTTCAGTTCTGGTAGCCGCAACTGGCAGTGAGAGGACCAGTGTTCCATTCCCTGAAATTTGGTATGTTTGTGAAGTTACATAGATAATCCATGTAACTTCACTTTGTTTGATAAAATGAACAGCTTATTAAGGAGCAATCTTAGAGGTTTTATATATATATATATATATATATATATTGTGTGTGTGTGTGTGTGTGTGTGTGTGTGTGTGTGTGTGTGTGTGTGTGTGTGTGTGTGTGTGTGTGTGTGTGTACTCACCCAGTTGTACTCACCCAGTTGTGGTTGCAGGGGTCGATTCAAAGCTCCTGGCCCCGCCTCTTCACTGGCCGCTACTGGGAGAGTGTGTGTGTGTGTGTGTGTGTGTGTGTGTGTGTGTGTGTGTGTGTGTGTGTGTGTGTGTGTAGTGCCGAATAAGTAAAACTTGCGATTTTGGTTTAAATAGCAACACTCTTCTTGCCGAATAAGGGAAGCGAAAATTTGTGTATGCAATAATTTCGCAAAAAACATTCTGAACCTAACGAAAAAAATATATTTCATTGATAATTTATTATTAAATTTGTGTAAACTTATCTAAAATATATTTAGTTGGATTAGGCTAAATTAAATTTCGCTTGTTACAATAAGGTTAGGTAAGTTTTCTAAGGTTCTTTTGGTACAAAATTATTTTTGTTTACATTAACATAAATGAAAAAAATATATCTTTAAACATATAAGAGAAGATTTTAGAAAGGAGTTAATTTTAAATGAGTTCTTGCTAATTGACCAGTTTTATATATTGGCCCCACACTTATATATATATATATATATATATATATATATATATATATATATATATATATATATATATATATATATATATATATATATAGTGTGTGTGTGTGTGTGTGTGTGTGCTTAATTCGCAGATGGACGAAATTATTTACAAACATTATCTCTCAGTCCACAGCAGGATTTGAACCTACACACACTGCATCAAAGTACGCGATCCACTAACATTCATCTAAACTCCTTGGAAGTTTTATAGCTGTAGTGTAAGCACGCCTCTGGCAAAACAGTGATGGAGTGAATGATGATAGAAATTTTTCTTTTTCTGGCCACCCTGCCTTAGTGGGAGGCGGGCGATGTATTAATAAAAAAATAATAAAAGTATTGTAACTCATGTTTGGAACGATATAATTTCACTATTAGTTTGACTTATTTCGTTTGAGCAGCTTAATATGAATCACGTACAATTTATAATAAAAATATTGTGTTCAGGAACAAAGGTAAACTGCCACATTTTATCAAGTATCCAGTTTAGGTCAAAAGGAAAAACTCTCTAAAAAATTAAAAAGGTGTTAATTACACTACTTACGATGAATATAAATGAGCAATAAAGGACTACATTTTAGGAACTTCCATTTGGGCAATTGCCCCCGAAAACATTGTAATTAAGTTGAGACTCCCATTAAGAGAGAGAGAGAGAGAGAGAGAGAGAGAGAGAGAGAGAGAGAGAGGTAGGGTGTGTGTGAGGATGTGTGTGTGTGTGTGAGGATGTGTGTGTGAGGATGTGTGTGTGTGAGGATGTGTGTGTGTGAGGATGTGTGTGTGTGAGAGAGGATGTGTGTGTGTGTGAGGATGTGTGTGTGTGTGTGAGGATGTGTGTGTGAGAGTATGTGTGTGTGAGAGAGTATGTGTGTGTGTGAGGATGTGTGTGTGTGTGTGAGGATGTGTGTGTGTGAGGATGTGTGTACTCACCTAGTTGTGCTCACCTAGTTGTGGTTGCAGGGGTCGAGACATAGCTCCTGGCCCCTCCTCTTCACTGGTCGCTACTGGGTCACTCTCCCTGCGCCATGAGCTTTATCATACCTCTTCTTAAAGCTGTGTATGGAACCTGCCTCCACTACATCGCTTCCCAAGCTATTCCACTTCCCGACTACTCTGTGACTGAAGAAATACTTCCTAACATCCCTGTGATTCATCTGAGTCTTCAACTTCCAACTGTGTCCCCTTGTTGCTGTGTCCCATCTTTGGAACATTCTGTCTCTATCAACCTTGTCAATTCCTCTCAGTATCTTATATGTCGTTATCATGTCCCCCCTATCTCTCCTGTCCTGTGTGTGAGTGTGTGTGTGTGAGGATGTGTGTGTGTGTGTGTGTGAGGATGTGTGTGTGTGTGTGTGAGGATGTGTGTGTGTGAGGATGTGTGTGTGTGAGGATGTGTGTGTGTGAGGATGTGTGTGTGTGAGGATGTGTGGGTGGGGATGTGGGTGGAGTGTGAAGTCTATCTGTGTGTGTCTGATTCATTCTCTCTCTCATTATCCCCCTCCCTCCTACTCTTGCTCTGTCACCTCGACACATAGCTTCATAAATATATACAAATGTCCATAACAAAGGCGGAAATGTCAAAGCTGCGACGCTAACAGCGTCAGCAGTAATTATGACACGGAATTCATTTCCGGGAAATGGTGCCGGGAATAAATAGAGCAAGTGCCTAGCAGCAAGCCTATGTCACTTCAGCCTCGCGTGTTGACGCTGAACCCGCCTCGCTATAGCACAAAGAACATAGAATTAATGATCAGGTCTTGATCAGATGCCCAAAAGTTCCAACTGCGGGTTGGCTTAGACCCGCGTCAGGTTACACCTCTCCTGTTTCTTGATAAACCTTACCTAACCTACCCTAACTAATGGTCCTGGCCCCCCTCTTCCTGACGGGGAATTTTTTACAATATATGTTAGTTCCGACAGACTGAGGGAATGAGGCACACGCGCGCGCACGCACGCACGCACACGCACACACACACGCACACACACACACACACACACACACACAAGGAATCGTTCAAGACACTGTATACCGTATACGTCAGGCCCATACTAGAGTATGCAGCACCAGTCTGGAACCCACACCTGGTCAAGCACGTCAAGAAACTAGAGAAAGTGCAAAGGTTTGCGACAAGGTTAGTTCCACAACTCAGGGGTCTGTCTTATGAAGAAAGGCTGAGGGAAATAGGACTAACAACACTGGAGGAAAGAAGGGTCAGAGGAGACATGATAACGACATACAAAATACTGCGGGGAATTGACAAGGTAGATAGTGACAGGTTGTTTCAGAGAGGGAACACAGAAACAAGGGGACACAACTGGAAGCTGAAGACTCAGATGAGTCAAAGGGATGTCAGGAAACATTTCTTCAGCCACATAGTAGTCAGGAAGTGGAATGGACTAGAGAATGATATAGTGGAGGCAGGAACCATACATAGTTTTAAGACAAGGTATGATAAAGCTCATGGAGCAGGGAGAGCAGAGACCCAGTAGCAGACAGCGAAGAGGCGGGGCCAGGAGCTGAGTCTCGACCCCTGCAACCACAATTAGGTGAGTACAATTAGGTGAGTACACATTCACGATCAAGAAATTTCATGAATGAGACTTTTCGCCTCTTGTGGTTTTACCAACTGTAGTTATCACTTGTGGATTAATCGACTGTGGTTATATCAATTAGGTTTGACAAAGTTAAGTGGTGAAACGTCTCCCACAATTAATGTCTTGATTTTGCACATGCTTCTTATTCCCCCAGTGAAATTGTATTCTCGTTTCGCTTTAAAATCTAAGAAATTATATAAATAAAACTGACAAGCGTATTAATACGGAATATAAGAAAAATATTGCTTTCAATAAAGGGAGATTTATCTCATTTTAAGAGAAAACAATGGATTTTCCTAAAAAATTAGAAAAAAATAGTGAAAATACTACGAAATAGAAGTTTCTTATTCCACATAAATTAAGATTTTGAACAAATTTTCCCCTTAAAAAGCAGTTCAGAAATTGGAGCTCCCTTTCCCTTCCTAGAATCATACCTGCGAAACTTGCATGACCCTTAGGTCATGCAACACCTATAGTCTAGGTGTTGCATGACCCTTAGTGGTTTGGCGTTTCTCTGTGAATATAACAAAAACAACGCCTAATGCACGTCTTCCAGTCTCTAAGAGATTCATCAAGGTAGTGGGACTGATCTCAAACTAAATCACATCTTCCATCGTCTCCATATACTACTGTACTTTGTGCTGGATTGATAAAGCCACTGGTTGGCGAAACGTCTTCACACTAAGAATACCTTATCGTGTTATCACTATAGACTAAATAGATATAGAAATAAAATACGAGAATCTAATAAAATCCTGAGACCACAGTTCAATGATTAGTCACCCTGAAGGTGGTGTGAATGAAGAGAAGGGGAAGAAGAGTAGAAAAGAATGAATGTACGGGTAATTACATAAGGAAGAGAAGTTGACTGGATGGTGTGCAGTGCGATAAAGCTATGAAGATATAACAGTGACCGAGATAATGCATAACAACAACACAGATTTATACTAGCAAGGTAGATTGATAGTCTGTTGTTGAAAGGAGCGCTGAGTGGCAAGTGTTGAGAGTAAAAGAGCTTGGAAAACATACCAAGCAATGAGAATGACATATCAGAATTAAACAGAAGAGCTGGGAATATCTAAGAAAGTGCAACATTTGTTGCCTGTGAAAACCTCTTGATGCAGGAAATTAGTTAGCTCTTACCCTTCCTGCAAATAGTAGTACTAGTAGTTTGGTGACCCAACATCTGGTCTAATAATATGGTGGCTCATGACCCGCTTGGTGAGAGGTGAGATAAATGACAACTTGGATTCCCAACAATTCCATAACCCAGGGCAACATGGGTTTAAAACCGGTTGCTCCTTCAGCTCACAACTGAGGGGACTGGTTCAACTCTGTCAAACGTTGGATATGTTTCCTTACACTTGTTGACCCTGTTTACCTAACAGAATTTAGATACCAACATGTTAGCTGTGTGAAAAAGACATGTATGCAATATTCAAAACATTTGAGGATGCATTTCACCCATCAATGGATTCTTCAATCCAGTGGACTGAAAAAGATTTGCATACGTCTCTCTCGTACTTGTCACTAGTAATCACCAAGTTTGGCAAGCCGACAGTGGGTAGAAATGCACCCTGGATCCTGAAGCGAAGATGATGGATAACAGTTCACAGAAACTTCTACTTTCATCTACTCACTCATAGTCTACCTACACTTACCATATAATGTACCAGCATCTCTCTTCCTTCCTCTCATACCACTTTCCTCCTTCCTTCCCTCCCTCGCCCCCTCCTTCCATTCCTACCTACCTACTTATGGACGCGAAGTGAGACTTAACATAATTTATGGCGTAAAAGCTTGGCCCACAGTCAAGGCATAACCTCCCGAGCGATGAAGTTGTAGCTAGCTGTGTTGCAGTGTTGCAGGGTAATGATGAAAAGGAGATAGAGGAGGTGCAGAGTGTTCCATAGAGCTCCAGAGTTCTTAAGAGATGAAGCGTTCAAGTGTATTGATCCAAATAGATGCATAGAGCTACAGATCGGTGTTAAAGAGGCTGTAGAGGGGATTAGGAGAGTGTCGCAGAAAGAGGCAAATGCTGCAAAGAGGAGAGGGAATGTCGAGAAGAGGGAAGCGGGAAGGGTGGAAAGAGTGTGGGATGCAGAGAGTTGTGGGGGATGTAGAGAGGTGTAGAGGATGTAGAGAGAAGAGGGAAATGTAGAGAGGAGCGGGGTTGAAGAGAAGGGGGTGACGTTTCAGTGAAAAAAAACTGGTTTTGCAAGATGTTTTAAGGTGTTTCAGAGGGTCTGAAAAAATGCAGTTGGCAGTACACAACGCTATCTATTTTCCTCTCTCTCTCTCCGTAAGATAACTGAAGTGAATCTCTAACTCTGTGTCGTTCAGACAAATACAGATGTGTGGGTGGATGGGTATGGGTTGGACCTGCTTATCATGGGCAAGTAGGTCTACTCTGGTGCTGAATTTATTATGTTTTCACATACCAGTAAGCAGAGAGGCATTTCTGGTATAGGCCTAGCCACAGAGCGAACTTCGATTTCTGAATAGGCCTCCCAACTCAGAAAACAGGTGTGTGCGAGATGTGTCGGGGTGATTTCTCTGTGGGAAAGGGTTTGAGTTACACACACACACACACACACACACACACACCCCTGCAACCACAACTAGGTGAACACACACACACCATAACTACCTCTTACAGCCCCAGTCGTGCAAATTATGCTCCATGCAAATATATTAACGATGCAATTTAGAATTTTATAGTTCTGACAGCCTCATTAATTTAGCTTCTTCGTGGGTTATCGTGAGTCGGCGGGCCAAGAACACAAGCCATGACAAGGATGAATTGATGATCTTCAAGTCTACAAGCGAAACGTGAGGTGGAGCAACTGCCACATTAGTGAATTTAAGACAAGTGCAAGCTCTGATTGAGAACGTTTCGCTCTTTGTAGACCTTCCTCAGAGCAGAGCTAAACATTGTCGTAATAAAGAGCTCTGCAGTGTCTTTACAAGGCGGAAGCTTTTATGCCTCATTTTACGTTCATTGTAATATGAAGTCGATATTTTCATGGAATTTTATAATTTTTTAGAATCATTATGAGAGAGACATCAGAGAATATAACAAAAATATCGCTGCATTTATGGGGAAGTGCTAAATCATCAGGGGTCATACAGCGTCTGGAGAATGGAAGGAAAAAAAGGTTTAGACCAATAAAAAGAACAGCTCCAATTCCTTTGAGCAAGAACCCTCTACCGGCATCAAGGAATCACAATCACTACTACCACCACCACCACCACCACCACTACTTCAACGACTACAACTACCACCACTAATACTTTTCTCTCGTTACACTACTTCAGGCCTCGCCCCCCTCTCGTATATATTCTGGCTCCCTTCCCTTCGCGCTTCTATGTGATTAGTAAATGGTCCAAGTCAGAGCGAAAAGTCTTCTTAAGTTTCAGTCTCCGAAGTGCGGGTTATATGTGCATTGTTAAAGTCACGTCATAGTGCCTTTTTTTCCCCTCTGGTGGAGGTGTAGAAAGTTGAGATGTTTGTAAATTACCTTGAAGGTACAGCAAGTTGAAAGATTTTAAATTATCTTGGAGGGTTAGGAACTTCAAAGGTTTTTAATTATCTTAAAGGGAAAGATGGTTTCAACGTTTTCGAATTACCTTGGAGAGGTAGAAAGTCGAGTGGGTTTAGAATTACCTTGGAGAGTCAGGAAGTCGAGTGGGTTTAGAATTATCTTTAAGGGTGAGAAGGTTGAGGCTTCCCGTAAGATAGTGTCGAGGTGGGTAAATAAGAGGTTGAGATTTACCTACCTTAGCCCTGGCAGCATCCATCTTGGACTTGTAGCAGAACTCGATGAGAGCCACTACCATGGAGAGGACCAAGCCCCCCGTCAAGATGTAGAAGATGCCAGCCACGTTGCTCAGCGTCAAGGCGTTCGTCTGTGTGTCCTGCAGAAGTACGTGGATAGGCGATTAATATACTACTAGAGCACTGGAGAAGGTCATTAATGTTACTCACACACACACACACTGCACACCCCTGCAACCACAACTAGGTGAGTACACACACACACACACAAACACACACCAGGCTGCAAGCCTGGTCCAGCAATTGGCTCCTGGAGTTCAACCCCACCAAGTGCAAAGTCATGAAGATTGGGGAAGGGCAAAGAAGACCGCAGACGGAGTACAGTCTAGGGGGCCAGAGACTACAAACCTCAATCAAGGAAAAAGATCTTGGGGTGAGTATAACACCAGGCACACCTCCTGAGGCGCATATCAACCAAATAACTGCTGCAGCATACGGGCGCCTAGCAAACATAAGAACAGCATTCCGTCATCTTAATAAAGAATCGTTCAGGACCCTGTACACTGTGTACGTTAGGCCCATACTAGAGTATGCAGCACCATTTTGGAACCCACATTTAGCCAAGCACGTAAAGAAGTATGTCCTACGAGGAGAGGTTAAGGGAAATCGACCTGACGACACTGGAGGACTGGAGAGATATGGGGGACATGATAACGACATATAAAATTCTGAGAGGAATTGACAAGGTTGACAGACAGAATGTTCCAGAGATGGGACACAGCAACAAGGGGACACAGTTGGAAGTTGAAGACTCAGATGAATCACAGGGATGTTAGGAAGTATTTCTTCAGTCACAGAGTGGTCGGGAAGTGGAATAGCTTGGGAAGCGATGTAGTGGAGGCAGGTTCCATACACAGCTTCAAGAAGAGGTATGATAAAGCTCATGGCGCAGGGAGAGTGACCCAGTAGCGGCGAGTGAAGAGGAGGGGCCAGGAGCTATGTCTCGACCCTGCAACCACAACTAGGTGAGTACAACTAGGTGAGTACACACACATGCACGCAAGCGTGCCCACACAGCGATGCCATCAACACACAAGAGCCTGAAGCACCCCTTCTCATCTCTCCACTACCTCCCTCCACCTTTCATGTCGACAGGCGCTCCAACATCTTGTTATCTAACCATTAGTAGCCGCGCCCCTTGTTTCTCCAGCCCTTCTCAGTGCCACAAACGCCTTCTCCATCTCTAATCCTTTCCAGAACCCTGTACGAAACCCTGGCCCTTCTCCCTTTGAAGGGCTGGTCTCACCCTCGGTTCCTCACGGGTGAATCATCTACAAGATGACTTACTTTCACTGGATGCAAGTTTGTTCTCTCAACAGTATTGAAAGATTCAGGTGCAGAAGAAGCTTATACTGTGGCGATGATTCGATGTATTTACAGCTTTATCAAGTAAACGACTTGATACAAACTCTGTACAGTGAAATTTTTTTCCACACTGAAAGCTTTCCCTTCACCTGACTTTTCTTCAGTAACGTCCTCCCTCTCTTACCTTTCAAAAGACGAGGCCTGGTCTCAGACCGGGCCGCGGGGGGAGGAAGGGGGTGGTTAAGTTGACCTCCGAAACCCTCTCCAGGTATACTCCAAGTATACCTTATGTGTTCTTGTTACAGTATTTTCAAGAACTAATTCTCCTGTTTCTTGGAGAAACTAGCCACACCCTTTAAGACTAACGAGGTATTAACATTTTAACTCTGCCTATTTTCCTCCCTTTTTTTTTTAAAACTATTCACATCTATTCCCTAATGAGCAAGTCCTTTCTCATGTGAACCACGCCCAATGTTCCTCGTCTGCTTCTTTTATCATCCACTCTTCTAACCATACTTAACCTCCTCTTCAACCGTTTCTAATGCCATACACGACCCATTTTCTAAACCTTTTCCAGATAAGATAAGAAAAGATTTCCTCGGATTTTTAACCCTGGAGGGTTAGCCACCCAGGATAACCCAAGAAAGTCAGTGCGTCATCGAGGACTGTCTGTCTTATTTCCATTGGGGTCCTTAATCTTGTCCCCCAGGATGCGACCCACACCAGTCGACTAACAACCCAGGTACCTATTTGCTGCTAGGTGAAGATGACAACAGGTGTAAGGAAACACGTCGAAATGTTTCCACCCGCCGGGAATCGAACCCGGGCCCTCCGTGTGTGAAGCGAGAGCAACCACGCCCAAGTTTAAGCTGTAAATAGCTAGCCTTCCTCAAGTGCTTCCAGCACCTGCCACACCCCTCATCTGGGGTTCCAGGATGTGTCCAACTCTAGTATTCCTGAGGTGCAGCACAACCTGTGTGCTCACACACAATGACAAATTACTACGGTACAACACGCCATGTATACACACACAAGGTGTCAAGTTACTGAGGTGTAGCACGGGTGTGTGCACATAAGGTGATAACGTGTGTAAACACACATGGTGACAAGGCAGTCTTTGATAAGGTATAGGAGTGCCTTGATCCAGGGATTTAGAGCTATTCTCCCTTTTCTTGAATTGAACCAAGTTACCTCTTCCCAGCTGCTGAACGACTTTTCGGGTTTACCACGTCATAAAAACTAAATGATAAATAAAGCAGTCGTACCTAACAGTGTCAGTACATAAAAGATTTATCTGCAATAACTGTAACAGTTCGTTTCTATTCGCAAACGAATCCCGCCCCTCACTCTGCCTGTTGTGTACTGTACCTTTCCAGGACAAACTTCATCCCATAAATATTCTACCTTTCCAGGACAAACTTCGTCCCATCAATATTCTACCTTTCCAGGACAAACTTCATCCCATAAATATTCTACCTTTCCAGGACAAACTTCGTCCCATCAATATTCTACCTTTCCAGGACAAACTTCATCCCATAAATTTTATTCTATCCTTTCCAGGACAAACTTCATCCCATAAATATTCTACCTTGAAAACTTCTCCATAACTACTTAGGACAAACTTCATCCCATCAATATTCTACCTTTCCAGGACAAACTTCGTCCCATCAATATTCTACCTTTCCAGGACAAACTTCGTCCCATCAATATTCTACCTTTCCAGGACAAACTTCATCCCATCAATATTCTACCTTTCCAGGACAAACTTCGTCCCATCAATATTCTACCTTTCCAGGACAAACTTCATCCCATCAATATTCTACCTTTCCAGGACAAACTTCGTTCCATAAATATTCTACCTTTCCAGGACAAACTTCATCCCATCAATATTCTACCTTTCCAGGACAAACTTCGTCCCATCAATATTCTACCTTTCCAGGACAAACTTCGTCCCATAAATATTCTACCTTTCCAGGACAAACTTCGTCCCATAAATATTCTACCTTTCCAGGACAAACTCCGTCCCTTGCATACTGTTCCTTTCCAGGACAAACTCCGTCCCTTGCATACTGTTCCTTTCCAGAATATCTTCTGTCTTTTATCTCTCTTTCCAAAACCCTTTCCCCATGAAGACTATCACTAACCTTCACTCCCACAAAGCAAATTTTCGCTGCAGAACTATTGTTCACCACAATACCCTAACTTCCCACAACTCTTCCTTCATATCAAGACAACGAAACCCGCCTCAACAGAAAGAATGCAAATCCTTCCCCTCCACTGCCCTACAATAAGACTACAGCCCCTCTCACACAAGACTCTACTTCCCTCAGATTAAAGCTTAATTTCCGCAGTATCTACAAGAGCGTCCACAATAGTATCTACAATGAAAATTGGAAACCCTTTCAAAGACAATTGTAGATAAGTGGAACAAAATACCAAGTAGCGTCATCGAAGCGAAAATTTTGTGCAGCTGAACAGTTAGGTTAGACACGTAAAGGATTGAGAGTAGGTGGGTTTGAGTTATACCTGCCTAGCATGGGCCGGTGATACATCCCCTGCATGCAACAGTAAGACCAATGTCGGATATGGAAAACTTTACTGGCAAAGTTTCGCTCACACAGTGGGCTTTCTAGAGTGTTTCACCTCACAGGGTAAGCACTCTAGAACCACTGACCTTATCAGCACCCCACTTGTTTACCTTACTACTGTGACCGGAGCATTGGCCAGTAAGATATGCCTAGCATGGGCCAATAAATCCTGCCTCGTTCACCATTCTTCCACTTACAAACACACCCTTGTGTGTTACTTATCTACACGAGTCTTGCTTATCCACCCTCCCCTCCCTTCAGCCCTTCCCACTACTTTCATCTCTCCACCACCACCTCATCCTCCACCTCTAGTCTTACCCTCTCCACCAAGTCTCCCTACAACCCTTCCCTAACTCTTCAACCTCTCTGCATCAACCTCCAATACTTGCTTCACCACCACCACTATCCCCCAACAGCTCTCTCACCCTTTATCCACCACTATTCTCCAACAGCTCTGCCACCCCTCCTTCACCACCTCACCTTCCAACAGCTTTCACCCCTGCTCCAGCAGCTCTCTCACCCCTCCAACAACACTCTCACCCTCTCTCTCTACCCAACCCTCTCCCCCTTTCATAGTTGATAAAAACGGGAGATTATTTTATGACACGTAAATTAGGGGAAAAATTTTCGTGTGTCGTAATTAGAGGCAGGTGAGTGATCTATATATATATTTTTTTTAAGCCTAAACTGGGAGTTCCCTTTCTCCAGGCATGACTTTTCTCTCTCAAAAGATAATCCCCCTTTTTTTGAGACACGCGTGTTCCATCACACTGTTGTAACTCGACCCATCAAGGGGGCTGCAATGATACCAGTGGATGGCTATTTATCCAAGGAACTGAAGCAACTCAACTCTTTTTTGGGTTAATTCAGATTACCTCCCATTCCCCAGGCACTGCATGAGCCCTCGGGCTTAGCAAGAGGCGTGGTGCTGCTGATCACAGTGAAGATCACAAACACGAGTATGAAGCTTAGCTCACCGGTGCTACTTCATCCTAATATTATCAGATCCCAGTCGCCTCTACAAAATCATACTACGAGTCTCCTCAATTAGCTGGGCTAGAGGCTCATCAAAACCGCCAAAATCTCGAGGGCTGCCACCTCTTCCAGCACACATCCATGTAGTGATCCCAAGGGGTAATGCCTTCTGCATATGGGTCTCCCAATCCAGCTTCAATATCAATTTATGCACAGGTATGTAAAAACATGTTCGATTTTGGCTTAAATAGCAACGCTTTTCTTGCCGAATAAAGCGAGCGAATATTTGTGTATGTAATAATTTCGCAAAAATCATTCTGAACCTAACAAAAAAATATATTTCATTGTTTTTAGTTATTAAATTATTGTAAGCATATCTAAAATATATTTAGTTGGATTAGGCTAAATTAAAATGCGCTTCTTATACAAAATCATTAATTTTTATATTAACATAAATGGAAAATATATATATTTAAATGTACAAGAGGAAATTTTGGAAAGGACTTAATTTTAAATGAGTTCTTGCTAACTGATCAGTTTTACCTATTCGGCACGACATATATATACTTAAACTAGGATATCATTAGAATATATGAAACACTTCAGTCATTTATGTAATTAACCAAGAGACCGTAAAATAATGTAATTATAATGCCGGAGTCCATAATCAAATTGCAATTTTCAAAAATATATATGTTAATTAAGTGGGTAAAATGGCGATAAAAATTCTTTGCCAAGCGGAAATCAGAATATATCGTAATTTCAAGATTATTTGAATAAAATTAGCGGCACACTGAACTCCCCTGCCTTTGACTGGAGCCAAAATTCAGGGAGTTTTTCGAAAAATAGGTCAGACCTCTCACAGCCAACAACCAGAACAATAATAGTCGTGGTCATTCGTTTCCCTTGATGAAGGGCTCGTTGACGCTCCTCCTCCTTGGATCAGACCTGATTGTCCTTCCCTGGTTTTCATGATCCTTACGAGTTTTCCACTTTAATCAAGTGTAAAAAAAATTGTCTTAACACTCGTTACATACACTACACCTCCTGACATATCCTAATACACCCTACACCCATTACGACTTAAAGTAGACCTGTTATACAAGAATCTACACCTCTAGCTACACTCACCTGGGCACCTACAACCCAGCTACACTCACCTGGGCACCACACCCCTGATACCACTACCTGGTTCATCCTACCTTCACACTTCAATCAGTGTAAAAAATGTCTTAACACTCGTTTCTACACTACACTGACAACCCACTAACCATACGATTACACCTTACTACCTACCAGACTACACCAGCTTCACTGGACCACCAGCTACACTCACCTGGGCACCTACAACCCAGCTACACACACCTGGGCACCTACAACCCAGCTACACACACCTGGGCACCTACAACCCAGCTACACTCACCTGGGCACCTCACAACACCTCAGCCTACACCAGCTACACCTGGGCACCACACCCGTACACTCACCTGGGCACTAACACCTGGATACAACCCAGCTACACACACCTGGGCACCTACAACCCAGCTACACTCACCTGGGCACAAACACCCCCGATACACTCACCTGGGCACCTACACTCACCTGGGCACCTACACTCACCTGGGCACCTACAACCCAGCTACACACACCTGGGCACCTACACCCCAGCTACACTCACCTGGGTGTCGCGGTCACACGCTGAACCTTCGTACCACCACTTGTTCTTGAGTCTGGCTAGGTCACCGTCCTCCTTCAGACTGAGGATGGCCAGGTTGAGACGCTCTCTGTAAGACGACAGAAATGACGATTGAGAGCGAGAGAGTGAAATGACGTATACAATGTTTACAATAAATAATTGTCACTAAGTAAACATTCAACAAAAAAAAATGGATCTTTCAATCCATTCCATTTGCGTCCCATAACAGCATATTCTGCAGCCACTGTAAGTGTTAATCTCGTAAGAGACTCACAGGAGACTGGGAGGGTTGGGGTAGAAGGAGAATAGAAGGAAATCAGGGCCGATCCAAAGCAGAATAGGTCCAATTCCCTGAGGAAGAGAGGTACTTCATATTAGGGTAGGTATTTCAAAAACATTCTCCGGGCTTCTGAAAACAGAAATTACCTCTCTGAATCAACAGTAAGATGCCTGAAGAATAAGACACATGGGCCACAGTTGGGTATCTTCTCTGCAGAAACGTTTTGCCTACGCAGTAGGCTTCTTCAGTCGAACACAGAAGAGGCAATACTGGTGTTAAACTGTTGGATACGTGTCTGCATCTACTTTTCAGTATTATATTCCAATTACAAACTAAGATGCCAGAACATGTGATTAAGATTATGTGGTTTATGGCATTTATTGCAAAGATGTTTCATTTACCAGAGGCTTTCATCACATGGACTGACACAGTGGCTGAACGAAAAGTTTTCCCAGTAAATGTCACAAATCACATATGTATTATTCACATACTTATCGGTATATTTACATTGATATGCAAGAGACTGAAAGCTCTCGTATGATTTAAAATAAAACTACTGAGATCAAGATATCCTCCCCCAATAGTGACGAGGTACCGACGGAAACGAATAGTAAGACACTAGGAAAATATGTTCGAAGGATTGTCGATCTAATTTCTTGTATTACAAGATTAAGTGAATTCTTGAAGTCTCCTTTGAAAAATGTTAAAAGCAGGAGAGGGATATAGTGTTGGAGTGGTTGGTATTTTTGTTAAATGTATGAAAGAGGGGAAGGTACCTAGGGATTGGCAGAGAGCATGTATAGTTCCTTTACATAAAGGTAAGGGGGATAAAGAGATTGTAAGAATTATAGGGATTCCATCACTTCACGAGAGAGGTGATGCTTCGCTGTCTTGATGCACACAAAAGCCTAGTTGATTGTGGTAGTACTGTGGCAGCTATTATACAAATGTTTCTGAGGTAAACACATCTCGCTATATGATACCAGACCTGTTAAGCAAATCTCCTAATTTTGCTTGCAACAGATAAATGTATTGTATATATAAATCCAGATGTAGTGCTGTAAACCCCTTTTGTAGCCTAGTTCCTAGGCTCTTGTGTATCCATATGCTCTTGCGCTAGCATCCACAGGATGGTGTGTGTACAATAAACGAGCCACTTCAGCGACAAAATCTAAATCCCGTTACAGAACTGGAATAACGTTTCGCCCAATGAAAAGTTTTATTCAAGAACTTTACACATTCGATGAAGTTCTACAAAAGAACGAAAGAAAGATCTAATTAAAGCCCGTTCTGCAACATATGCATTTTCTTCACTGTAGTCGACAGTGTGTCATTTGGATCCTTGGATACTTCCGAGAATCTACAAAGGGACAGAGGCGTTAAGCAAAGGCAACCGGAGGGTTTGATTCTTCAACCTTAGACTTCTAAGCGCAAAGGGATGGATCTATCTGTGTGTGTAAACACACACACACACACACACACACACACACACAGAATGTTCACAGTATGGGACACACAAAAAGGGACACAGATGGAAGTTGAAGACTCAGATGAATCACAGGATGTTAGGAAGTATTTCTTCAGTCACAGAGTTGCAGAAGTGGAATAGTTTAGGAACGAGTAGTGGAGGCAGGCTCTATACAAGCTTAAGCAGAGGTATGATAAAGCATGGCGCAGGAGAGTGACCAGTAGCGGCCAGTGAAGAGGCGGGGCCAGGAGCTTTGAATCGACCCCTGCAACCACAACTAGGTGAGTACAACTAGGTGAGTACACACAGCTCATGGAGCAGGGAGAGTGTGGACCTAGTAGCGACCAGTGAAGAGGCGGGGCCAGGAGCTATGGATCGACCTATGCAACCAAAATTAGGTGAATACAATTAGGCGAGTGTGTGCACACACACGTACGTACGTACGTTAAAAGGCAGTGATTGGAGCTGAGACTCGACACTCACTACAACCTCGACTAAGGAAGTATACAGAGGCAGGCGCGTGCGCGCGCACACATTCATCGCACACCCACCCACCAGAAACTAGAATTGCAAATGCCTGTAAGACAGCGGTGGGCAGGAAATTCTTGTCTTTTTTGGACTTGTGTATATCTCCCGCTTCCCCTTCCCCCTCCCCCTTCCCTCTACCCCTCCCTCCCTTCCTTTTTTTCCTCAGGAAAAAGAGCGATATTCAGGAATATAAACAAAAACGTTATCTGTATTTTTTAATATGGCTCAGAAACTGAATATATTCAGCAGCATACTGTTGATGTATCCAAGTTTGCTAAATAAAAATATCTCACTCACTCTCCCTTTCCCTCCCTTTGAAAAAAAAAGCGATATTCGGAAATATTAAATTCTAATCTTCTTCATCACACTTCAGAAGTTACATTCTTATCTTCCTTAACACACTTCAGAGGTTACACTCTGATCTTCGTTAACCTATTTCATAGGTTATCTTCGTTAACCTATTTCATAGGTTACATTATCTTAATATAAAGTTGTGCATACAGTTTACATTCTTATGTTACCTATAAATAGAACTGTATATACCTCTACAGTCTTCACATTATATCCTTCCTTGTATTGCACTGAAACATCCACTGGATGGCGAAACGTCTATAAAGATGGCGAAACGTCTATAAAGATGGCGAAACGTCTATAAAGATGGCGAAACGTCTATAAAGATACCCAAACATTGCAGATTAAAAGTCTAAAATCCCGATACGATGGAAAGATAAGCACAAATGCGGTATAATTAGATCCTTTATTGTCTATGTTGGCTTTACATGTTGTAAGTAAAGCATCGCATTATACACTACAACTGTTTATTTTTCCGACCAAATGTTGCACATGTCTAATTCATCTTGACTGTGTTGTATGTTGCACATGTCTAATTCATCTTGACTGTATTGTATGTTGCACATGTCTAATTCATTACTGTTTGTTAGACATGTCAATTCATCTTGACTGTGTTGTATGTTGCACATGTCTAATTCATCTTGACTGTATTGTATATAGCACATGTCTAATTCATCTTGACTGTATTGCATGTTGCACATGTCTAATTCATCTTGACTGTGTTGTATGTTGCACATGTCTAATTCATCTTGACTGTATTGTATATTGCACATGTCTAATTCATCTTGACTGTATTGCATGTTGCACATGTCTAATTCATCTTGACTATTGTATTGCATGTTGCACATGTCTAATTCATCTTGACTGTATTGCATGTTGCACATGTCTGATTAATCATCTTATCGGTATCGTATCTTATTCATAAACAAGACTTACTCTAAGAAAAGTGTCAAGACAGTAAACCACACGAATACTGTTCCTCAGGTGTGTAGTCTAGCTTCATGAAAGTACATGTGCTCCTCCTGAAAACACACATGTGCATCTCCTGAAGACTCACGTGCACCAGCTGGACGCCACACACAAGTGCACCAGCTGCAGGCACACACAAGTGCACCAGCTGCAGGCACACCTGTGAATCCTCTGAATACGCACATATTTCACATCGTAACTAGTACCTCCTAAAGGTACACATGTGCACCTGAAGATGAACATGTGCACCCTTGAAAACAAACACATGCACCTGAAACCATACACAAATAAACACACACACAAAAAAAACGCCTCTTGAAAACACACATGTGCACCTGGGGAACCATGTGTGCTCCTCGCGATGTATACAAAAAAGAAATTCGCGTGAGATTCTCAAGACATAAGACATGAAATTTCTGTCCGTCCATTCTTTATCCTCACGGGAGGGAGGCAAGTGAAGGAAACTAAGGTAGAGGGAGGGGAGGAAGATAGGAAAGGGGGGAGATGAGAAAGGAAGAGGAGGGAAGGAAAGGGAGATGAAAGAACCTGAGGGAGAGCAATTAGAGAGAAGGAGGAAGTAAAATAGGGGGGCGCAGAAGAAGGAAATAGGTGATGGGAGACTAGGTGGAAGAAGGGGAGGTGAAGAGAGACTAGAGGAGGTCAGATGGAGGGAGAGGAGGTGATGAAAAAAAATAGTGGGATGGAAGAATGAGGAGATGAAGTGAGGGTAGATGACAGGGTATTAAAAGGAGAGAAGGTGGAGGCAGAGCAGATGGAGAGATTAAAGGAAAGGAAGAGGAGAGGTGGAGAAGTGTGTGTGTCGAGATAAGCTTCGGCAGGAAACAGGACAAGTGTTTCCTAACGCGGGTCTTAAGTCATATGATGATCCTCCGCTGGAATTTTTGGTCATCTGACCGAGGCCTTCCACCGGCTTACCGGTCCACCCCATTAAAAGTTGGCTACCACTTGACTGGAGGAATTTCATCCTTTTTAGTGATGAATTGCCACTGTTTTCTGTTTTAATCCCCGAATTAGAACAGATATTTGAACCATTTACGCGCCGAACGAAGGGTTCGAAGCCATGGCAAGCCATTCCTAAAACTAGCAGACCACGTATTTCTAGCTTTGTCGCCGGCTTTTTCACCTGGCTTGGTTTTAAAGCCAAACTGGACACATCACTATTTTACTGCTGCCCTCTTATCTATGACAACACAATGGGAACAATAATTACGTTTCCTTCATGTACTTGTAAAAGGCGTCGGTATTTCCTGTACTTACTGACGGAGAAAACGGGTGGTGGCAGCGCTGGGTGATAAGAGGACACGTGGGATGATACGTGGCATAAGTAAGAGAGTAAGAGAACACGTGGGATGAGAGAGGTAACAAGTGGTGTCCAGTATGTTCAGTACTTGGTGTCTAGACTCAGTGTATGTACTAGCAAGGCGAGTGCAAGGCGGCTCTAGCTTTGTGGGGTATAGCGTTAACCTTACGAAGAGAAGGTAGGTGGAGGGCTAGGAGGGGTAGTGGAGGGCAGATGGAGGGCTAGGATGGCAGGTGGAGGGCTTGGAGGGGTTGTGGAGGGCTAGGAGGGGTGGTGAGGGCAGGGGGTGAGGAGGAGGGGTGGTGGAGGGTTAGGAGGGCAGATGGACGGCTAGGAGGGCAGGTAGAGGGCTAGGAGGGCAGGTGGAGGGCTAGGAGGGCAGGTGGAGGGTCACTGGGCCGGGGACCACGAACGTGCACCACCAAAGGCCAAACATGATTTATTACGAAATGAATTATAATGGAAGTCTTTCCAGGTTAGTAAAACACGGAGACTGGGGAGGGAGGAAATGAGGGAGAAAGGAAGTGAGGGAGTGGTGAGGGAGTGGGGAGGGAGGGGAGTGGGGAGGGAGGGAAGTAGGGAGAAGTGTGGGAGGGAGTGGGGAAGGAGGGTCAAATCATACACGATTCAGATTATCATAATGGAGAATGATAGACGAGACGTCTCTCGCTGGTCGAACAGGCGACTCCAGTCTGATTCCCAATCCCGTTATGTGAATGTCCTCCAATTTACTTATTTTAGTATTGAGTGGGAAATCTTGACTGTAGCAACGAGCTATCAGTCTGCTGATATGCAAACAGAGAGCAATAAATGGATGACATACCAGAAGACTTTTGCATATACAGTAATTGTATAAATGTATGTATGTGTATATGTGTATATGTATGTATATATATATATATATATATATATATATATATATATATATATATATAATATTAATGTCATGCCGAATAGGTAAAACTTGCGATTTTTGTTTAAATAACGCTCTTCTTGTTGAATAAGGCAAGCGAAAATTTGTGTATGCAATAATTTCGCAAAAATCCTTCTGAAGTTAACGGAAAAATATATTTCATTGTGTTTGTTTATTAAATTGTAGACTTTTGTAAAATATATTTAGTTGGATTAGGCTAAATTAAATTACCCTTGTTATAATAAGGTGCAAAATTATTAATTTTTACATTAACATAAATGAAAAAAAATATTACTAAACGTACAAGGGAAATTTTATGAAGGACCTAATTTTAAATGAGTTCTTGCTAATTGGTCAATTTTACCCATCCAGTACGACAAACATATATATAGCGAGTTCCTCAAAATCGTTCAAAAATACGAAAACAACCAATTTTCATATATTAAAAATTCTAAAAGGGTAAAAACTACAGACATGTTCCTATTGTGTTATTTTCACCCATTTTTCATTAATATACCTCAAATATCAATAAAGACCTTTTATCATTTTTTTACTTTCATGGGTTCGAAATTTTTTTGCTAACCTTATTTTTGGAGTTCTATAGCCATATACATACAAAAACGTAAAAAAAAATAGACGTGAGTAAATATACCTTAGAATAGGCTATATTAATAGTCTTTTCGATATATCTGATATTTGGATGCTTGACCCACCACGGGTTAATGTAAGTGAAACATAACCAGCTACTGTTGAGTTAGAGATTTATCATTTCTCACCACTGAGACAAATCCACGCCATAATTCACAAAATCCATTACATAAAACAAAAGGCACAATACCGTGACTGGAACAATTCACAAATAACCCACACACAGGAGCTTACGACGACGTTTCGGTCCAACTTAGATCATTTACAAAATCAGTGTGACCTTTGTCGTAAGCTATTCTCGTTCCTATGTCCGGGTTATTTGTGCAGTGATAACATTCAACTTCGTGACTACCTGTAATTATTTGTTTAAGGGTGAGTTGGGAACGTGCGTTTAAAGAAAGGGTGAGTTGGAAACGTGCGTTTAAAGAAAGGGTGAGTTGGAAACGTGCGTTTAAAGAAAGGGTGAGTTGGGAACGTGCGTTTAAAGAAAGGGTGAGTTGGGAACGTGCGTTTAAAGAAAGGGTGAGTTGGAAACGTGCGTTTAAAGAAAGGGTGAGTTGGAAACGTGCGTTTAAAGAAAGGGTGAGTTGGGAACGTGCTTTTAAAGTATATAAACGTAACTACAGTCTTGGTGAAAATGGAATCTTGACAAGAACTAACCCGTCAACATACGCAATAATACCAATTCCAGATAAAAAGTCTTCAAGAAATAATTCGATCACTGAAAATTCTAATGTTCTGAATAAACAAAGAATTGTCCAGGTGCAAATTTTATTCAGGGAATTTAAATAACCGTATTGATGGAATTTGTAGCCTCAAATTTGTTTAAGATTTTTTTTGGAATATTATACTGAGCAATCAATCTAAAAAAATAAGCATTACTTAAAAAAAATCAAAGAAACACCATGTGTAATTCCCTTTGAGACAGTGAGATTATTATTTTTCTTGAACCTATATTAAATATTAATATGATTTTTTTTTTCATGGACCGGGCCTCGGGGGCGTTGACCCCCTAAACACACTCCAGGTCAGCTATGTTCGAGGGTTCGAGTATCAGTCAGTGCAGTTATTTGCTTAAAACCACTTGTTCGTGGATGCATTATTATATAAAATTGCTTGTGTAACTGGTATTCCAAACAAGAGTGAAATTAGTCCTTAGCTTGCCACAACCACGTATGTGTCCGCATCAGGAGTGATATGTCCAGTGACACTGGGCACTTGATGGTTGTGATTATACACAATATATATATATATATATATATATATATATATATATATATATATATTGTAACCACGAATTAGTGGTATTTAATCTATAACAACACTGCGACTAGCTCTGAGGCACCCACACCACCGTATGCCCTCGGATCACGGTAAAGCACCTAGCTCTGCTGCGTACGTGCTTCTTGTAGGATTGAGTGGTCCTGTGGGTTAGAGCGTCATGTGATTTTCGCTTACCATGAGAACGGCCAAAACGACATGGGTTCGAGTCCTCTGCTAGTTGCAGTGTTGTTATTGATTAAATACCACTCGTTCGTGGTTACAATAATATATATACTGCTTGTTGAGGCTAGTACACCAAACGGGGAGTAGAATGAAATTAGCTCTGAGGCACCCACACCACCGTATGTCCTCGGATCACGGTAAAGCACCTAGCTCTGCTGGGTGCGTGATTCTTGTAGGATTGAGTTGTCCTGTGGGTTAGAGAATCACGTGATTTTCGCTCACCATGAGGCGGGCCAAAACGACATGGGTTCGAGTCCTTGGCCAGTCGCAGTGTTATTGATATATATGTATATATAGATAGAGTTGAGCTTATTGGACACAGGGATCCCTTCTTAGGAACGCGCAGGGACCGAAATAAATTTGTTGAAGCTTATGGAAAGAAAGACATATCCTAGGAAAGCTTGATGAAGGTAGGAAGAAAAGCTAGAGGGTAATCTAGGGTAAAAGGTACATGTAAGGCGCCTCATGGGTAGGGGAGAAACGAGGGTGGGTGATAATTGTAGAGGACGAGGGAGTAATAATGTCTTATGAGAGGGAGAGGGAGTGTCCTCGGCGGTATTCATGGTCTAATTTGTGTCTGAAGGTGATGGATGATTTAACCTTGTGAAAGTTTGTAGCCAAGAGGAGGGGGGTGACGTGTGTTTCCAAATAGGGCGATATGCGTATTCGAAAAAGGGGGGATACGTGTCCCTGAAGGCTGTCATATCTTCTTACAAGGGGTGATGCGTGTACCTGAAGGCTGTCATGTCTTTCTACAAGGGGTGATGTGTGTACCCAAAGGCGGGATCAAATTCTAGAAGACAACTGGAGGATTTCTATTGAGAAGACTACGAACAAAAGAGGACAGTGAGGGCCTTCAGTAAAATTAAGACATACTGCAGGAGTGTTCAAGCAAGTGGCTGCTCGGGTTCAATCAGTTTAGGTGCAGGGTCATGAAATTTGGTGAAAGTGAGGAGAGGTTGGCGACAGAATACAAACTGGAAGGTGAGACGATGCAGGTATCAATGAAAAAAATGGATGAACGAGTGAACTTCACTCCGAACACAGCTGTCCCTGTTAACCAAGCAGTAAATAGGTAACTGGGTGTTAGCCGATTGTTGTGGGTCGCATTACGAGGACAAAATTAACCTAATTTATCCGAAATGCTCTACATAACCAGGGGCTTCCTATATAGCATGCATCTATATAGAACGTATCATGTACTTGAAATATAGATTATTATTAGCTTATCAAGTCTAACAAATCTCAGAACAGTCTTCATCTTTCTCGACAACCTTTTAAGGCTTTGTACACCACTTTCATTAGGCCCATCTTAGAATAAGCACCACCACCATTGAGCCTGACCAACCATGTTCTAAAGCTTGAAAAGGTACAAAGACTTGCAATCATATCAGTCCCACATTTAAGAGGAGTGTATTATGTGAAAATACTCAATAAATTTAACCTGGCGACCATGGAAGACATTATAAAATACTAAGAATTGATAAGGCGGATAAGACCTGACTTTTTTCAATGCGACGACCAGGAACAAGGGGACAAAGACTGAACTTAAAAACATAGATGGACCACAGGGATGTTAGGCAGCACTTATTCAGTCTAATTGTAGTAGGAAAGTGAAATGAATGGATGTTTAAGTGTAGGCGAATTCTGTATGTGGCTTAAGAGTGAATATTAAAGGGCTTAAGGGGCCAGTTGGGTATAAACCTTGGCAATAAATACTGACAAATTGGTTTAAAAAGTGATCAAAGTTCTGGGACCTCAATCACGTCGGTCCCAGGACCGAAACGTTTTCTAATATCTCCTAGTGTTTGCTCACGTGTCTTATTGAGGCGGAGTCCTGGAGCCGGGACTCGATCCTTGCAAACACAAACCGGCTAGTACACTCCAACTCAACACGGGTTTCCGGGAAAGCTTCACAAAAAACTGTTCTAGCAACACCACATTAACTTACACGCGGTGAATATCAATAGCGTCTTCTTGGAAAGCTGTCACAGTATGTTCTCAAATATTATTCTTGTTCCTAAATGCTTCACCTGTTTGCAAATACTACTCCCTCTGCTCAAATGGCATTCCTGAAAAAGTCAACTATTCTGCCAAAGTAGCAAATGGCAATGGTTAGAAAAGTCAATAACAGACTTTGAATGTGGTAATAAAAAAAACAACGGACATTTCGATAATAAAAATAAAAAGGTCTCCTTTTATCCACTTGTGGGCCCCACAACAATAAAGAATAAACCACAATACCGTGACTGGAACAATACACAAATAACCCACACATAGGTGGCTGAAACTTAAGACGTTGGACCATCAACTAACCAGAGAGAGCCATGCTTTTATTACTGATTTTGATAGTAAGGTAGCTACAAAATAGTATTAACTGGCAATGGGAAGTGGTTAGGTGCAAACGAGTAGTGGTTAAGTGAGAATAGGGAGCGATTATGTGACAACAGGGAGCAGTTAGGTGACAATATTATGCAGTTGACTATAGGGAGCAGTTAGGGGACTATAGGGAGCAGTTAGGTGACTATAGGGAGCAGTTAGGTGACTATAGGGAGCAGTTAGGTGACTATAGGGAGCAGTTAGGTGACTATAGGGAGCAGTTAGGTGACTATAGGGAGCAGTTAGGTGACTATAGGGAGCAGTTAGGTGACTATAGGAAGCAGTTAGGTGACTATAGGAAGCAGTTAGGTGACTATAGGAAGCAGTTAGGTGACTATAGGGAGCAGTTAGGTGACAATGGGGAGCAGTTAGGTGACTACAGGAAATAGTTAAAAGTGGTAAATAACTCAATCTAGTCAACCAAGTCTCTCCACGCAAGAAACCTTTGTAGCTTTTCCACAAAATCCTCGAAAGGTAAAGCTGCAGCTCAGCTCCTCAAAGAGGCCCGGGAGCTATACCTTAACCCTCCCAAGAAGTACAAGAGCTGGAGTTAAGACCTTCAAAATATCATAGAGCTTCAGCTCAACACATTCGAGAAGACTAGTACTTGCAACTTTGCAACCTCGTCATGCCCCGGAGCTGTTGATGAACACCACCGCGAGGCCCAAAAGTTGGAGTTCAACCTAGTGAACGTTAAAATACAAGACCGACCAGATGAAATTACGATGGCAATGTAAACTGATATTTTCACAACAATAGGTTACCTATAGTTGCTTCCGGAGGTCATCACCCTCGTGGCCCCAAGACTAGGTCACCTGGTTGCTGGCCTGATCAAATAGGCTGTTGGTGCCCGGCGCCCAAATTATACACTACACACCGGCTGATCAGGAACTAACTTGAAAATTTCATCGGGTTCCCTCTTGAAGACAGCCAAGGTTTTGTTGATAATTATGCTGAAGAGTCGAGGTCCCCCTACACAATAATGGTTTTCAAGGGGTTGTAACACTCACATTTATATCAACAAAACCAAAATACTGATCTTTATGAAACTCTCGCTACTTCTCCTTCAATGCAGGTTTATAAGAGAATTATTTTGAAAAGTTTATTTTTTGAGGGAGTTCAACCTATTCGGCATGATCGGCTTATTAGGTAATATATATATATATATATTAAGCCCAAGCTGCACCATTCCCCTCTTTTAAACCGCTGCAACATCCCCCTTTTAAACCCCTGCTACTCTCTTCCCTTCTTTTAAACCCCTGCTACACTATTCCCCTCTTTTAAACCCCTGCTACACTCTTCCCCTCTTTTAAACCCCTGCTATACTCTTCCCCTCTTTTAAACCCCTGCTATACTCTTCCCCTCTTTTAAACCCCTGCTATACTCTTCCCCTCACAAATCACTGGCAGGCTCAATTACGACTCATTAATAGGATTACACCATTACACGAGACGAAAAAAATACAGCGACGGTAAACAAGCCAATTACGTGGTTAATTCAGGGTTGTTAGTAAGGCTACAGGGTGAAGTCAAGTGGTGCTGGAGCCCTGAGGACTGCTGTGGTGCTGGAGCCCTGAAGGTTATAGGGGAGCTGGAGCTTTCAGGGGTGAAGTGGTGCTGGAGCCCTCAGGGATGTAGTGTGCTGGAGCCCTCAGGGATGTAGTGGTGCTGGAGCCCTCAGGGGAGTAGTGGCGCTGGAGCCCTCAGCGAAGTAGTGGTGCTGGAGCCCTCAGGGAAGTAGTGGTGCTGGAGCCCTCAGGGAAGTAGTGGTGCTGGAGCCCTCAGGGAAGTAGTGGTGCTGGAGCCCTCAGGGAAGTAGTGGTGCTGGAGCCCTCAGGGAAGTAGTGGTGCTGGAGCCCTCAGGGAAGTAGTGGCGCTGGAGCCCTCAGGGAAGTAGTGGTGCTGGAGCCCTCAGGGAAGTAGTGGTGCTGGAGCCCTCAGGGAAGTAGTGGTGCTGGAGCCCTCAGGGATTTAGTGGCGCGGGAACTTTCAAGGTTGCAGTGGTGCTGGACGGTCCCTGAACCTTCAGATTAGAACGCTACCTGAACGTTCGGATTCGAACAGTCCCTGAACCTACAGCTCTGTACTTTCCAACCTTATCACCAAACGCATCTCAGTAGCTTTGTATTGTAATCTGTTGAGGTTCAATAATTTTAATGTTATCGGAGCTATGTTTATAACTAACCCTGCCTAGGTGGGATAATACCAACAGCCTGATTGATCAAACTGGCAATGCATGAGTCCGGGACCGCGCAAATTACATTTCCAATTCCTGGTGTGAAAAATTATTATTGTGTGTAAATTACCTGCATGAGATTCACAGGGTATTACTTGAATTATTACCCGCAAGTAATTTGGGTGAGGAAAGTGGGACTTAGTCACAATAGAACGCTGAACTGTAACTCCCTCGAATGCCCACTTCCTCACCACTCACACAAAGCTAGACCTGACATTAAATTAATAATTATAATATTAAAACCAACTACTCTGGTAACTAAAGTTGTGTGGGCTGTATAGGATTAGGCTTGCTGGGTACACAAAATATAATTGGTATTAACACTTACCATTTAATTACTGTAGATGGATCACACCACAACACCTGCCTGACACCTAGACCCTACACTGGCCAGCTAGAGATCTAAATGCAAGGACTAATGGCGCAATTCTCAGGGTGAGTGGTGGCGTATTCCTCATCTTTCACCATCTACACGTAATTCTTGAGGTTCCGCAAATTTCCTGTCCCAATTCTTCAGCAAGGGACATTAACACGGGTTCCTATTACAAATTCAGGCCGAAACCCCCCAATTTGGCTCGGAAGACGCCAGATTATTAGCAGAATTTCCCATGACAATCAGTGTTCACAAATTAAAAATGGCGTCTCCCCCCCCCCCCGGCATCCCTACTGGCTGTTCCATACTCCCCCCTTCACTTAAAATTTCTCGGAGGGTCCAAACAGCATCATATTTTATTACAAATTACATTATTTATATGTTCTACATTTAGGAAATTATGTAAAAAAAATCACCTAGGATCAGGCAGCATCAACGCAGCATGAGAGAAGTATCTCCGCATTAGGAATTCAGATTTTTTATACACCCGAAATGTCAATAATGCTCGGAATTTTTCCTTGAATTATACATTGACAAAATTAAGAGGCTCTCTTATCACTAGAGAATTACTCGCAATTATTCCCAAAATAGGCTTCACCCGTCAGAGTTAGTGGCAGTAACAACACGCTGGAGTAGACACAGTCATTAGTATTTACATTTTACGAGCCTGGGGTACCAGGACTTCTTGTGAGGGGCCTTTTAACCTGTTATTATTAGTCGTCTTTGTAGCAGTAGTACTACGTATATTAGTAACAGTAGTAATAATTGTAATAAAAGTGATAAAAGTTAAAACAAAAATTGTAAAAGTAGTAATATTTTTTCATATTAAAAATAACAGTAATGTTGAAAGAGCCTTCTCAAGCCTAACCCATCTCACCATAATTGTACTACTACTACTATTATTACTATCCTTTCGTAGCTTCCCACCTGACTCCTGCCACTATCTATACTCGTTCTCGGTTCTCTCTATTAGGACTGAAGAAGCCACTTGGTTCCAAATTTTTCCTTTAATAAATGTCCTAAACTATACACAAGTGTCTTTTTCCACATTTTGATGGTATCAACATACCGTTTTTCAGATGTCTGGTAATAACACCAGCACGTGTACTATAGACACGTTACAGCTAAGAAGCTATTCATCATTAATCTATTAAGTAAAAGGACACCAATGCAACTAATGTGATATTTTAGTGTGGCAACGTTTCGCTCTCCAGGAGCGGCTTGAAAAAGCTCCTGGAGAGCGAAACGTTGCCACAATATCACATTAGTTACATTTGTGTCCTTTTACTTAACATATTGTCGGTAATTCTACCAATATTATTACATCATTAATCTAGCTTTTAAGCTACCACGACCCATACGTATGGACGACGTAGAAACATTATACAATTGGAAATTATTATAATTGGGTGTAAAATGAATCACAGATTCCACTGAAGGCGTTGTTGTAGAGAACAAGCGCAGTACTTGATTACTTCTTGTGCGGCAGCACAGGCACCCAGCTTGGAGGTAATCTTGCTCACTACTACACCAACCCTTTCTCTCACACTGGCACTTTCTCTCACACTGGCACTTTCTCTCACACTGGCACTTTCTCTCACACTGGCACTTTCTCTCACACTGGCACTTTCTCTCACACTGGCACTTTCTCTCACACTGGCACTTTCTCTCACACTGGCACTTTCTCTCACACTGGCACTTTCTTCTCCGCACACTTCAACAAAAAGTCAACCTATATACAAATACCTTCTAAATATACTGACACACTGCTTTGCTTATACACTCACCGTGCATATCAACCCCACACACTCCTACATTATCACCACACACACACACACACACACATACATACACGTACGTATTTAATATAACCGGACTTGTAGAGAAAAAAATTTCCAGGAAGGGGGGGTATCAGCCCTTTCAGCCCCTTCCAGCCCTGAGGGATGACCCTCTCTGAAGGGGCAATGGCGTCTTGTTTGCTTCCGCATCAAGTAATTACAAACAGATACTTAACCAGCGTGTACCAGTCACAAGTCATGCACACCTCTTTGCAAGAAACGAGTGTTGCAACCATAGTGTGGGTTAATGAGAGGAAATTAATCTCTTATAAATAGCAGGAAAAGTAAGTAAACCCTTAACCCACTATGTGCAACTTGAAGCTAGCATGAATTATCTCCGTGTTTTGTTAATAAAAGACAATCCGCATTTGCAGTAGAACAATTATAGGAAGTGTGTTGAACTGCCTGTAGTAACATTACTGTGAATTTAAACGATTGAAAGACAATTAAGTGTACCGTGTGTATCGAGAAATTTTTTCATAGACTAACAGTGCACCGTAAGACACTTCTTCAATCAAGACACCGGATACCTGGGTAAATTAAGGGTCCGATACAGATACCCAGGTAAGTCTAGTCAGTAATGATACTAGTTAGATCGGCTGCGCAGCAGATAGCTAGTTCATTATTTCTCTAGATTTATCATACACCCGGTAACCCGTGGGCTTTTGAGCCCAACACAAGTGAGTATAATGTCCTCGTCAGTATTCAGTTATTCAATGAAATACTAACATCCCCTAGGGGTAATTATACTCATACTTGACCCCTTCAGCCACGTGATCCTAGAATAATTGTCTCACATCGAAGGTGTCTGTCGTCGGAGGCTGCGATTGGGCAGACACAGCAACAAAGCTAAGTGTCCTTATTATTGATACCTAGTTTTTATGATTGTTTTACAAATTTATTTCACCATAGTTTTGGTGTGATAAATTACCACAGGATTCTAAACTATTTAGCGTTCAAAACTTTGCAGTACTTTATTAATAGCGCTAAGTCTACGCTCAATTATGTATTAGCATAGTTAATTGTGTGTGGAGAGAGAGAGAGAGAGAGAGAGAGAGAGAGAGAGAGAGAGAGAGAGAGAGAGAGAGAGAGAGAGAGAGAGAGAGAGAGAGAGAGAGAGAGAGAGAGAGAGAAGAGAGAGAGAGAGAGAGAGAGAGAGAGAGAGAGAGAGAGAGAGAGAGAGAAGAGAGAGAGAGAAGAGAGAGAGAAGAGAAAGAGAGAGAAAGAGAGAGAAAGAGAAAGAGAGAGAAAGAGAGAGAAAGAGAGAGAAAGAGAGAGAAAGAGAAAGAGAGAGAAAGAGAGAAAGAGAAAGAGAGAAAGAGAGAAAAGAGAGAAAGAGTAAGACGGCGAACCAGAACATACAGAGATCATTTATCTACTCT
Source organism: Cherax destructor (assembly GCA_009830355.1). Classification (NCBI taxonomy): domain Eukaryota; kingdom Metazoa; phylum Arthropoda; class Malacostraca; order Decapoda; family Parastacidae; genus Cherax; species Cherax destructor. The sequence goes on along the minus strand of WNWK01000571.1, from coordinate 325,233 downwards.
GGTCTGAACACTTCTACAGCAATATATTCAACTGAGTCAGTTTATCAGGATGACTTGAGTCTGGACACAATGTCCAAGTTCATCCGTTAACTCACTTGTATGTCTCATTTTAACTTAATAAAAAAAGGCTTTCAAATGAGGAGATGTAGGTAACCGCTCTTAGCTTGTAAATGAAGTTAGGAACACTTACCCTAACTTTTGAAACTCTGTGTAAAATTTTTTTTTAAAGAGACAGACAGACGCAAGAAACAAACAAGACAGAAAGACAAGACAGACAAGATATAGACAAGAGAAATACGAGACACACACACACACACATCACTCATAAATGTATGAAATTTTCACTCTCTCCTCACAGACAATCTCCAGTATCTCTGTCTCTCATGCCGGTATATCTCAAAAGAGACAGTAAGAATTAGTGATGTATCGGATATTCGCATCCGCATCCGCATCTGCGGAACATCCGCACAATTTCTTTCATCCGATATCCGCATCCGTATTTCACAGCAAACAGATATCCGCATATACATCCGCATCAACATCCGCGGAACATCCGCACAATTTCTTACATCCGCATCCGAAAACCCCGGAACATCCGCACAATTTCTTACATCCGCATCCGCATTCGCATCCGTAAAATGAGTAAGTAAGACATCCGTATACACATCCGCATACCGGATATCTAAATTTTTCACATCCGATACATCCCTAGTAAGAATTACAATGACACGTCTCCCTGCCTCCTCCGTTCTCCATTTTCTCCCCAACAAATTAAAACTCAATTACCTGTGATTTACCTCTGACTAGTTTCCAGGGCTTTTCTCCTCCCTGCAGCCCAGCCTGTTCGACTTAACAGGCCTCCACAGCTTCTACCATTCGAATTAACTCGAAACTATACTTTTGCCTATTCTGGGCGAAACGTTGCCAATAAAAGATTGCATTATACTACATTTGGGTCTTTATGCAGAATATTTTTACATGTTAGAAAATGCTTCAGACCGCTCTAAATCGTCTAAATATACAATATAATAATGTTTTAGCAAATATTATTTTTTTAATGTTTAACGTATTTAAAAAAATAAATATTCAATAGTTATATATACTTTTATTGACTTTTCACATGAATTTTTATGTCGTGCTAAGCGGAACGGAGGATCAAGCTTACACTTGAGCTCTCAAGCTGAATGACTCCCGAGGGTTTAGCTCTTCATGCAATACATGTTAATGGAGACACTTGTGTAACATTTAGAAATCTTTATTGAGGACGTTTCCTCAGCCAGTGACTTCTTCAGTCCGATCTTTTCTGAAGATTGATGAACAGAACACATGGACTGATTACCTCAAATTCTCCCTCATCTTCCATCGTTCTTCTCAGAATCGGACTGAAGAAGCCGATGGCTGGTGAAACGTTTCCTCACTAAAGATTTCCAAAAGTTGCAAAAGTGTCATTTTGCAACTTGTCGGTTTTTAAACCTATTTAAATCATATATTAAATTTTTATCCAAACTAACAATAACCACGTCTACTGCATTAGAAAAACAATATTGTCTAGAAAAATGGTTACAACTATGACCATAATTTTAAAAGGGGGTGGACCGGTAAGCCAGTGGAAGGCCTCAGTCAGATGACCAAAAGTTCCAAAGGCGGGTCATCATCTAAGATGACGAACCTTAACTAACCTAGAAGAATATAAATTGCATTCAAAACAAGCACTAAACCCGAATGGGTCATAAGAGTGCTGTTCATTTATGTTCGTATACAAACATACGAGTGAGAAGGGTTGGATTTGAAGAGGATCTGCATAGAATGGGCCAATAGGCCTACTGTAATCCTTCATTATTTTCTTGCATAAATATGGAGTGAAGTTGAGAGTTGCCTACTATGATCCCATAGGCCTATTACAGTGCTCCTCAATTACATAAAATTATATAAGAAGGATTGGATTTGAGAAGGACCTACCTAGCATGGGCCAATAAGCCTACTGTAGTGCTCAATTCTCATTGTTATTCAACTACACGAGGGAGTAGAGCTGGATTTGAGGTCTACTGAAGTGTCAATTCTGTGACCCGTAGCTCAATTGCTAATGCATTCAGCTTACACTGAGGTCCGTGGTTCGATTCCTGGTATGAGTAGAAACATTAGGACGTATTTCCTTAAGACACTTGCTGTCCATGTTCCTCTACCAGTAAAATGGGTACCTGGGTGTTAGTCGACTGGTGTGGGTCGCATCCTGGGACAAAATTTACCTAATTTGCCCGAAATGCTCATCAAACAAGCTGCTTTCTATATAGTAATATGACATTGATGTCAGCTAGGCCTGTATACCTTGTACATGTACTTGTAGAAATAAAGATTATTATTATTTATTATTATTATGAAATAGAAAAATAAAGAAAACGGGAACTCACTTGAGGGGAGACCCCATGGGAGTGGCGACACCGTAGCCATTAGAGTTGAGGTTCTGACCTATCTTCATGGTGTCACAGGGCAACTGCTCGTTGATGTAGTCGTTCTTGACGCTCTCGAGCAGGAAGGCGTACTTTCCCTTCGACGTCCGTACCCGCTCGATGCCCTCCTCGTACGTCGAAGTGAATACGTACTTCCGTGAAGACATGAACTCCCACATGCGGTTGTACACGCTGATTTTTGACCTCTGGGGAAAGAATGAGATGTATGGGGTGAGTCAAATGTATGGGGAGAATGAAGAGAGGATAGAGCGAGAAATGGGATGATAGAATGAGAAGCAGAATAAAAATTACAAAGTGGAAAGCTAATGAGAGACGAACAGTGAATAATTTAGGGAAAACCAATGAAGGGGAAGATTTTTTACGATGGGAAGGAAGTTGAGGGAGAGTGATGGAGGAAGAGGAAAGAGTGTAAGACAGTGATGGAGGAAGAGGAAGGCAGTACAAGTTGCTCCTAAAGTGAATGTAGTACGAGAAAAGACCCAGGGAAAGAGACAGACATGCGTTGACTGACGTACAGGGAATAACGAGAGAGAAAGACTAAGAGACAATGGTAAAAGCGATACACAAGGGCTCAATTATTCAAACCGAAGAGGAAAAAACGAAAATGGGTTTAAGTCATAGAGTAACACTCACGTCATTCAGTTAGTCACACACACACACACACACACACACACACACACAGTCCTAGTGAAAACAATGCTTTGAGACCTATTCATCACAGCTGGGAGAGTAAAGCCTTTATTCAATCTTCGACCAAAAAAAAAATATTAAAAAAAAGTTGAAAAACTTTACCCTTCTCTGTTGTTTGATACAAACAATAGGTGTGTGTGTGTGTGTGTGTGTGTGTACACTCGCCTATTTTTATTCACCTATTTGTGGTTGCAGGGGTCGAGTCCCAGCTTCTGGCCCCGCCTCTTCGTTGGTCATTACAAAGTCCACTCTCTCCCTGCTCCAAGAGCTTTATCATATCTCTTCTTAAAACAATGTATGGATCCTGCCTCCACTATATCACTCTCCAGTTTGTTCCACTTCCTGACAACTCTATGGCTGAAGAAATACTTCCCAACATCACTTTGACTCACCCGAGTCTTCAACTTCCAATTGTGTCCCCTTGCTTCTGTGTCCCCTCTATGGATCATCCTGTCTCTGTCTACCTTGTCAATTCCTCGCAGTATTTTGAATGTCGTTATAATGTCTCTCCTAACCCTACTGTCCACCAGAGTTGGTAGGCCAACTTTCCTTAACCTTTCTCCGTAGGACATTTCCCTTAGCTCTGGAACTGTACTCACTTAAATGTGTTTGCAAGGGTCGAGCTCCTGTCCCAGCAGCTCTATTCCTCTCTAATTCCCTGGACTCACAGGCACAATCGTACCTACGCTTAAAACTCTGCATTAAAATACGCGTCCTAGTCAACGTTTAGCGCGTCCTAGCGCGTGCTAGTATGCGTGTCCCTTTGCCACTCTGGATCACAGACAGAAGAGAAGGACAGGTTTAAGGGTGATACACTGTGTGTGGTTATTAATTTTGAGTGAGGGCTGGAGGGCTTGTGGTTGGTGGAGGAAGTGAGGGAGAGAGGAAGTGAGGGAGGTGAGGAAGGGAGAAAGCGGGAGAGAAAGAGGGAGGGAGGAAGATATGAAGTGAGGGAGGAGAGGAAGAGGGAAGAAAGGGGTTAGGGAGGGAAGAGGGTAGGGGTGAAAGAGAAAGAGTTTGAGTGCTGAAGGAAGGGAGGAGGAGAAAATGAAAATGAGAGAAGATTAATGAGAGGGGGAGAAGGAAAAACCTCGGTGATAACGTGTTGTGTTACCCCTGTGTTACAACCTGTTGTGTTACCCCTGTGTTACAACCTGTTGTGTTACCCCTGTGTTACAACCTGCTGTGTTACCCCTGTGTTACAACCTGTTGTGTTACCCCTGTGTTACAACCTGCTGTGTTACCCCTGTATTACAACCTGTTGTGTTACCCCTGCATTACAACCTGTTGTGTTACCCCTGTATTACAACCTGCTGTGTTACCCCTGTACTACAACCTGCTGTGTTACCCCTGTACTACAACCTGCTGTGTTACCCCTGTGTTACAACCTGCTGTGTTACCCCTGTATTACAACCTGTTGTGTTACCCCTGTGTTACAACCTGCTGTGTTACCCCTGTGTTACAACCTGCTGTGTTACCCCTGTGTTACAACCTGCTGTGTTACCCCTGTGTTACAACCTGTTGTGTTACCCCTGTATTACAACCTGTTGTGTTACCCCTGTGTTACAACCTGCTGTGTTACCCCTGTGTTACAACCTGCTGTGTTACCCCTGTGTTACAACCTGCTGTGTTACCCCTGTGTTACAACCTGCTGTGTTACCCCTGTGTTACAACCTGCTGTGTTACCCCTGTGTTACAACCTGTTGTGTTACCCCTGTGTTACAACCTGTTGTTTTACCCCTGTATTGCAACCTGTTGTGTTACCCCTGTATTGCAACCTGCTGTGTTACCCCTGTGTTACAACTAGTGTTACCCCGGTGTTACAACCTCAGTGTTACAGATTGATAAAAGTGATTATTACTACTGGTTTTACGCATTTTATCGCTCCCTTGTTTGATCCACTTTTAAAGGTCATTATGAGAGACCTTGACCCTGGAGAGAGGCTACTGAAGCAAGGTATCGTAGCTATCGTTCCTTTTCTTGATTCAATCCTAGTACCCTCGACCCCTATATAGGTGTGTACAGATAGGAAGTAAGTGTCTGTCGCGCTCTGTACACGTAGGATCAAGCCTCCACTTCTTTCGCTGAACGACCCACATGAATTTAGCGCTTACCATGAATTATTAAAAAGACCCGTGAATGGCCTTTTTTTTCAATACGTTGGAATCACTTGGGGTGAATACCACATCCAAACTAATCGGTTTATTAAATTTGAACCATATGGCTATTCAGAGATTAAGGGTCTAATGTCGATGTCCCAAACTAGGCCTCCTGGTGGATCAAGACCTAATTAACCAGGCTGTTACTGCTGGTAGAACGCAGTCGAACACACAAACGTCAGCTTGGTTGATCTGGAACTAAACTAGTGTGTTCTTGGAGACATGCTACAGGTAGTAGATGGTATAGTGGGAGGCAGAGTATGGTAGTAGACGTTAAGGGGCAGAGTTCAATTTGCTGGCTAAGAGCCTCTTAGTCTATCCCAGTTCAATTTAAAACCAAACTCTAAGATATATTCTTCCCTCAGTTAACCGGGTCCCACATGACTTACTGGGAAGAGCATTCGAAACGGAATCTTATCCAAGGTTCGATTTCCTGACTCGGAGAAACATAATCAAGCTTCGTTGCACTTAAACTGCTCTGTCGTCCTAGCAGTAAAACTATGCAACTTATGTGTTAGGACAAAGTTGTGGGTCGCACCTAGGGGGAAAATGTGTTAAGAAACATCAGTACTTGCTTGGGTGGTATGTCCTAGTTAAGAAAATTCTCTTCCTGCTGGAATGTCATGTCTTGAGAACCGGGAAGGGGGGAAGAGAGAGAGAGAGAGAGAGAGAGAGAGAGAGAGAGAGAGAGAGAGATAGAGAGAGATAGAGAGAGATAGAGACAGAGAGAGAAGAGAGAGATAGAGAGAGATAGAGACAGAGAGAGATAGAGACAGAGATAGATAGAGAGAGATAGAGACAGAGATAGATAGAGAGAGATATATAGAGAGAGATAGAGAGAGAGAGAGAGAGAGAGAGATAGAGAGAGAGAGATAGAGAGAGAGAGATAGAGAGAGAGAGATAGAGAGAGAGATAGAGAGAGAGAATGTTAGAAATATCCACACTCAAAAGTATCCCAGGCATGGACCAGAAAGTATCCCAGGCATGGACCAGAAAGTATCCCAGGCATGGACCAGAAAGTATCCCAGGCATGGACCAGAAAGTATCCCAGGCATGGACCAAAAAGTATCCCAGGCATGGACCAAAAAGTATCCCAGGCATGGACCAGAAAGTATCCCAGGCATGGACCAGAAAGTATCCCAGGCATGGACCAGAAAGTATCCCAGGCATGGACCAGAAAGTATCCCAGGCATGGACCAGAAAGTATCCCAGGCATGGACCAGAAAGTATCCCAGGCATGGACCAGAAAGTATCCCAGGCATGGATCAGTAAGTATCCCAGGCATGGATCAGTAAGTATCCCAGGCGTGGACCAGAAAGTATCAACAGCTGCTCCCTGTATTTATTTTTTTAAGGCTGTGGCTTAATGCGGAATACCATAATGGAAATACTAATTTGTGAAAAAATTCCTGGGACGAGTTCAGGCCTTCATGGGTTACCAAAAGTATTATTCAGGGAGCAGAGGAAGGGTTCGTGAGGTGGTTTGAACAAACAGAATGACTAGGATGACATGTAAATCTGGGGAGGAGGGAAGAAGGAATATTGGTCGTCCCAGGAAGAGTTGGGAGGGAATGTATAAGAAAAAACCTGAGTTCTAGAAGCTTGGCTTTTCAACTGGCTTGTGTGAACTGTTAGATGGGAATGGGAGCAAGCAGTTATGATTTATTTGCTATTTTAGTGTGAGAAAGGACACAGTTATGAAGAGATTCAGGGAAACTGGTTAGCCGGTTCAGAGAACCGACAAGTTGATAAATTAGGAAACGTTTTACCACACAGTGTCTTCATCAGTCCAATAAAAAGAAGAATGGTGAAGATCAGAAGGAGTTTCAAGTAATCAGTCCATCAATCTTTATAAGATTGATGGACTGATTACGTCGACTCGAAGCTGAGGACCGATTACCTCAAACTCCTTCCGATCTTCACCATTCTTCTAAGTATAGGACTGATGAAGCCACTGTGTGGCGAAACGTTTCCTTAATAATGATACCCAATTTATCGCCCAGACCATAAATTAATACCTACCTCAAAGAACTCTTTAGAAGAGCCACCGTCACGGGTACCATATTCCACCTCAGTCTGCTTGGCCAGGTCGTCCACTGACTTGATAGGCGTGACCATCCTCTCCACGGTGAGGAAGGCAGCCAAGTTTGCCGTATATGATGAGATGATAATAAGCGTGAAGAACCACCAGGCGCTGCCCACTATTCTTCCTGAGAGTGACCTGAGGACAAGGGGGAGAGAAATGTCAGAGTGAAGGAAAAACGTGAAAGACCGAACTGAAAGGAAAGTATAATCATAGGAAAATGTATAACGAGGGAAAAAAATATGTTATAGTAAGAGAAAGTTTCGTGATATAAATTATCAGTGTGAGAATATGTCGGTATACTGCAAGGAAATCCTCACTTAACGTCGTTTCGTCATAATGTTGATGAGAGAAATCGATTCCCGGCCGGGCCACTGTCTGTGTTAAGTTTACATGTACAAGTTTGAACTGCGTGGCGGCAGGTGGTCCTCCTTACAATTTCCGCATTGCATTTATTCCTTTATCTAACCCTGTTCCAATGAGTGCTAAAAGTGCACTTTGCACCCATGATGTTTACATCAATTAGCCTATAGTAAAATTGGTTTCGTTTTACGTTTCGCTTAAAGTCGCAGTTTGCAAGAACTTATCAACGACGTTAAGTGAGGACTATACCAGTACAACGTGAGTACTCACTAGTATACTGTGATAAAATACCAATATATTGTGATAGTAATAGTGTAAGAAAATATCTCAGGGATGACAAAGTCAGGATAACATGATAAATTATCACATACCATAATTTACAAAGTGTCAGTATACTGAAAGTTTCAGAATATTGTGAGAATGTACTTGAGGAAGTTTTAGCAAATCGTGATAAAATTTATTTTTAGTAAGAGAAATTTAAGTAAATTTTGTTGAAAGTTCCATTTTTTAGTCTGAGGAATTCAGAAAAGCGAGACAAAGTTACTGTCTAGTTTCAGAAAGTTTTAGAAAATTGTGATAAGTTAATTTTGTATGTGTTTCAATAAAGCGTAATAAAGCTAGTGTTTAGCGTAGAAAAAGTAAAGTTCAATCAAGTTTAAGCAGACTCACCTGGGACTGAGGTCAATGCCTTGCTGCATGAAGGCTCCCAGGGTGAACCAGAGACTGTTACAGATTGTGAAGTCGTTAGTCACACTCGACTTGGTGTAAGTCTCAATCACCTGCGTGGGACCATGAGTAATTAGTGGGTGATGGGTAGTGATGAACTGGCAGGTAAGGGGCCACAGACAAGCATCACAGATATAATTAGCGAGTCACGGTAAAGTTTAATCACTATCACACAAACTTCACTCTAGAAAAAATATTCATTCTCCAGCAAAATAACTCATGAAATCGTAATAACACGATTGCAAACAAATCACAGAACGAGTGGGATTTGAACCAATGACAATTGAGTTCTATAACTCACGGGGGTTTAAGCCCAACTCGTTCCATGATTTTTAGTAACATCTATGCAAACTGAATGAAGGTAGAAGACATGACTTTTAGAAATATTGATGCTCAGTTACCCAAAACATCAATGTACCGATATTTGGCACTAAAAAAGGAAAGACCTACACACAAATATAAATATTTCCACCAGATCGCCTGAAGAACCTGACGAGCTGTTATCAAAATGTCGGAACATGTAAACAACTTAATGGAGGCGGGGGAGGGGGTGAGGCATACAAATGCATTCACTTATTATCAAGGTCTTGGGACCTTCATACTTGAAAATACACGAGTAGGGGGGCGCACAGGCTTTATAAAAGGGCATGAGAGAAGGGAGGAAGAGGTAGGGAAAGGAGTAAGAGTAAGGAGGAAGAGAGAAGACAGTAGTAGTAGTAATAGTAAAAGGCGGAGGGCGCCAAAGTGGTGTCGCCCTAAGATAATGCATTATTTTTTTTCCCATAAATACACTTCCCATGCTGTTTCCCTTTACTCTTAACTCCTCTCAACCTCGCAGCTCTATCACAGTTCCTCTCAACCTCGCAGCTCTATCACAGTTCCTCTCAACCTCGCAGCTCTATGACCAACACGAGTTTGACGCGCATTTTTCAGTATAATAAAAATGGAACCCCTGTTTTACTTTTTAGATTCCAGAATATTTGAAGGCGTCTTGATGGTAGATTAGAGGAGCATCAAAAATTATTGCCTAACGCTCACCAGGTGCTGTTATATTTCAGGGGTGTCCAAAATATAATAGAATATTTTAGCTCAAATTCTGGTGCCCTGTCAAGAGGCTCGGTGCTTGTTTACGACTGAATTTTCCAACAGGACAATGACCCGAAAAAAACACTAAAGTTTATGGCCACTTGATTATGGAGGCCAAAAAAATGATAATTTATGGGAATCGCTAAATCCGTGTGGTTTATTGAGCCTACGGACTGTTAGAGGCTCGGTTAGCTTTCAACAAGGAGTTTTGGAGGAAGGAACAGCCTTCAGCAAGGAGTTTTGGAGGAAACAATAGCCATCAGCGAGGAGTTTTGGAGGAAACAATAGCCTTCAGCAAGGAGTTTTGGAGGAAACAATAGCCATCAGCGAGGAGTTTTGGAGGAAACAATAGCCATCAGCGAGGAGTTTTGGAGGAAACAAAAGCCTTCAGCAAGGAGTTTTGGAGGAAACAATAGCCTTCAGCAAGGAGTTTTGGAGGAAACAATAGCCTTCAGCAAGGAGTTTTGGAGGAAACAATAGCCTTCAGCAAGGAGTTTTGGAGGAAACGATAGCCATCAGCGAGGAGTTTTGGAGGAAACAATAGCCATCAGCGAGGAGTTTTGGAGGAAACAATAGCCATCAGCGAGGAGTTTTGGAGGATGGAACAGCCGTCGGCAAGGAGAGCACAAGGCTCGAACGGTACAGAACAAGCAACACAACCTGAATCAGGAGAGTTTCTGCCTGGAGGTGGTCGAAAATTCTGAGGAATAAGCCCCTTATTGAAAGACTACGAAATGAATCGCCTTTCAGTTATCAAAATCGAAAGAGATTTTGCTAACTAGAATTACCTGAAGTTTGGCTAAATATAAAACAAATCATCTATGAGGTCTAGTGTTATTGCTACAATCCTCGTGAACTAACTAAAGGACCTAAAGCGGACGAAGCATCGAATAGGTGATTAGCAGCCTCCTGAATGTTTAGACCTCTTAATACCTGACTTTACCAAGGACATGAAAGAAAATTATACAGACAACCGAATCTCAGAAAGTATGTCTTCCGTCTAATGGTGGTTAGGAAGTTAGATAATCAGGAAGATGAAGTGGTAGCATTTTTCATGTACAGTTTTAAGTGTAGATAGATGCCCCGGAATAGTGCATCCTCACTCATAAATAGTGAGGAAGTTAGATCTGGAGTAGACTCGAGGCTATTTGCTGATAAAAACTATCTACTTCTACTTAAATTAAGGATTATCGTGTATTAAGTACACACGAGTCGAGGACAAAAAAACAGAACTTCTCTCCTTGTCATGGTAATGCGGATCTCAAGTCTAATTCAAAATATACAGAACAGTTTCAGCCATTGTCTATATAGGAATAAGAACAGAAGAATGGAGGAACACTGCAGCAGGCCTACTGGCCCATACAAGGAGAGGCCTTATCAAAACCACCCATTCCCGCCCACGAATGTGTCCAACATTTTCCCAAAGTCACCCAAGAATTTGCTTCAGTACCTCAGGTACTAATCAAACTCACCCCTTTTCACTCATTTATTTGTCCAGTCTTTTTTTTAAAGTTACCCAAGATCTTAGCCTCCATTACCCTACTCGGCAGATTGCTCCACACATCGACAGCTATGTTGTAACCAAAACTTTAAAGATTCATATTAATTAATATTTATATTAAATCCACGTTACACTACCTTCCACTCGTAGGGGCTAAATCTACTGACGAGAAAGAGGACGATGGACACCCCGACGTAGGCGAAAACGACACACGTCCAGATCTCCTGCGAGAGTGGAGACATGAAGCTGAAGACGCCTGGCTTCTCCTTCACGGGTTTCTTGATCATGATGGAAATCCCTAGAGTCATGAAGGGCTTAGTGAAGTCTATCACGCGCTCCCGAGATGAGGTGATCGTCAGCGGGGCAATGGCGATGTCAGCTTCCTGTCGGGGAGACGCAAGATATAAGCATTCTGACACGCACAGGTGAGAGTTGAGGTGTTAGCGATAAGGTGTGTGTGTGTGGTGTGTGTGGGGTGTGTGTGGGGTGTGTGTGGGGTGTGTGTGGGGTGTGTGTGTGGTGTGTGTGGTGTGTGTGGTGGTGTGTGTGTGGTGGTGTGTGTGTGGTGTGTATGTGTGGTGTGTGGTGTGGTGTGGTGTGTGTGGTGTGTGTGTGGTGTGTGTGTGTGGTGTGGTGTGTGTGTGTGTGTGTGGTGTGTGTGTGGTGTGTGTGAGGTGTGTGTGTGTGTGTGTGGTGTGTGTGTGTGGTGTGTGGTGTGTGGTGTGTGTGTGTGGTGTGGTGTGTGGTGTGTGTAGGGAGGAGAGAGAGAGAGAGAGAGAGAGAGAGAGAGAGAGAGAGAGAGAGAGAGAGAGAGAGAGAATGTGTTTTTAATGAGAAAATGTAGGTAACAGCTCTTAGCTTGTAAATAAAGTTAGGAATCCTTACCCTAACCTTGTTAAACCCTGTGTAAAAAAGAGAAAATTAGAGAAAGAGTTAGTGAAAATGAGTGATAAATGATATATGTATTAAATTTCGAAGGCATCAGAGAAATGAGTTAGAATCTGTTAGGGAAAGATGTAGTAGGAATGATGTGAAGCAATGGGATAATAATTAATTTACTAATGGGTAAAAAATAACTTTCTGGGTTAAACACTTTAGTTTACAAGTAGATAAGTTAGTTAATATGTTGATACACACACATATATATACACACACACACACACAGTGTCCCTGTTCGCAGATGTGAAGTTAATGAGAATTAAATCAGATGAGGATCAGGCAGGACTACAGAGATCTAGACAGGTTGGACACCTGGTCCAGGAACTGGCTCCTCGATTTTAGCCCCGCCAAATACAAAGTCATGAAGATCGGGGAAGGGCAAAGAAGACCGCACTCATTGAAAAAGACCTTGGGGTGAGTATAATACCGAGCACATCTCTGAAGCGCACATCAACCAGGTAACTGCTGCAGCATATGGGCGCCTGACAAACCTGAGAATAGCGTTCCGATACCTCAGTAAGGAATCGTTCAAAAGACTGCACCGTGTACGTCAGGCCCATACTGGAGAATGAAGCACCAGTTTGAAACCCACACCTGGTCAAGCACGTCAAGAAATTAGAGAAAGTGTAAAGGTTTGCAGAAAGACTAGTCCCGGAGCTAAAAGGTATGTCCTACGAGGAGAGGTTAAGGGAAATCGACCTGACGACACTGAAGGACAGGAGAGATAGGGGTGACATGATAACGACATATAAAATACTGAGAGGAATTGACAAGGTGGACAGAGACAATGTTCCAGAGATGGGACACAGCAACAAGGGGACACAGTTGGAAGTTGAAGACTCAGATGAGTCAAAGAGATGTTAGGAAGTATTTCTTTAGTCATAGAGTTGTCAAAAAGTGGAATAGTCTGGCAAGTGATGTAGTGGAGGCAGAAACCATACATAGTTGTAAGACGAGGTATGATAAAGCTCAGGAGCAGGGAGGGGACCTAGTAGCGATCAGTGAAGAGGCGGGGCCAGGAGCTATGTATCGACCCCTGCAACCACAAATAGGTGAGTACATATACACACACAGACTATGACTTCAGTAAAGAGTAGTCAGGAAGTGGAATAGTCTAGCAAGTGATGTAGTGGAGGCAGGAACCATACATAGCTTTAAGACGAGGTATGATAAAGCTCATGGAGCAGGGAGAAAGAGGACCCAGTAGCGGTTAGTGAAGAGACGTGGCCAGAAGCTGAGTCTCGACCCCTGCAACCACAATTAGGCGAGTACACACACAGTGTCAAAATCTATCAAGCCAGAGCTGCGAGATTTCAGTAGGGCAATGAGAAAAACGTCAAGTATTTCATTAAAAGTTCATCACATACTGGGGCTTCAACAAGACCTTCGTTCCAGCAATTGTTTTTATTTGTGAATTATAATGTCTGAGGAGAGTTTATCCCATACACGGGAAGAATAACATTACCAGGAGGATATCTTCCTCCTAGAACGGGGCAAACAGAAATTATACACATGAGACAGAACAAAAAGTTTTTTTGGGAGTGAATCTGCATGACAAAATACCTACATTCATACATTAACATAAACGATATAGTCATCAAATGCCTAAAAATGAACAGAACTGAAGGGAGGTAGAAAGGAGGGGGAGGTAGACAAGGGGAAGTGGAAAGAGTGGGGGAAGAGTGAAAAGGTGAGGGAAAGGGCAGTGAGGAAGAGGAAATAGATAGGAGAAGGGGAAAAAGAAAGGGGAGAAGAAAAAGGTGGGGAAGATAGAGAGCGCGGTTGGAGAAAGGGCAGAATGACGACTGTCAAAATTACATCTGATGGTTTATGATCCAGCAAGAATACAGAGGCAATTTTCGCAGATATTTTGTTAACAACGGTCGTTTATTGTCTTGTAGACTCGTGTTTTACGACTTACTGGCTGGTGTACACGCACTCGCATACATTACTGCATACATGCACGTAAACAACACACAAGATACACTAAGTGCACTTGCTCTATCAAACACACCCACACCCCTCCTCCAAACAAACAAACAAACAAACAACACACACACACACACACACACACACACACACACACACACACAGCCCCGTTGGCTAAAAGCTCTCGCTTCATGCACGGAGGGCCCGGGTACGATTCCCGGATGGGCGGAAACATTTCGAAGTGTTTCCTTACAAACACACACATACATACAAGAGGCCTAGTGTCTAATCGACATGTGCCTAGGACAAAATGGTAACTAACACACACACACTCACACTCCTGGAGAGCGAAACGTTGCCACAATAATATGTCACATTAGTTGCACAAAATACATCCGATCAAACTGACCCTTGTGATATAAAAATTAAGAGGCAGGTACATACGGCGCTACCTTAATCCACTGTTAAACAGTGGATTTAGGTAGCGCCGTATGTACCTGGATTGTGACAACAGAACAGTGGGGGGCAGCTGAAGAAGAAAATATAACACCAGTAAACACATGAAAGATAAACAGGGAGAAAGGAAAACTGGAGCAGAATCTCAAGACTCCAGATTTGCATCATATAAATCAACGCCCCAAAAATTCTTGCCTGGACCCTACCTCCCTTCATATTCAATCACTGCAACTCCAAACTAACCACACCCTACTCCACATTCTACCTCAGTCACACCCACAATCTTGACCCCTTTTATCACCCATTACCCAGCCCCTCCTTAAACCCCCTTCCCCATTGACGACATCCTCAATGCCCTTCTAATGAAGTCTCACAGCTCAGGTTGACTCTTTTAAAACCTCGTATGAACACCATCCTGTGTGATGGAAGGTGACAAGAAAATATAGTTAGCTTTTCCCCCCACTGTGTAACTTATGTAAAATAGGGTAGTAACATACTTTGGCTTAGTATGCTTAATACGGTAAGGTCATCGATGGAATAAAGCTGGTAAGGTCATTGATGGAGGGAGGCTGGTAAGGTCATCGATGGAAGAGGCTGGTAAGGTCATTGATGGAAGAGGCTGGTAAGGTCATTGATGGAGGAAGACTGGTAAGGTCGTTGATGGAAGAGGCTGGTAAGGTCATTGATGGAGGGAGACTGGTAAGGTCATTGATGGAGGAAGGTTGGTAAGGTCATTGATGAAGGAAGGCTGATAAGGTCATTGGAGGGGAGATAAACCTTAAATAACCCAGATGGAGCCACAATGGCATCTTCGGGTGAAAATAGTGACAACCTCGCCCAAAATATTCATAATTATGAACAAACACACACTCCTCAGATTGCAATATCGGTCTAGCACAGGCCCTAACTTGACCCTTACTCCGGGGCCCCTAAGAAGGAAGCCTTGTTTGGTCCAGTAGGCCTGCTGCTGTTAGTGTCCTACACACCGCGTAGGACACTAACACGAAAGCCTTCATACCGGGGCTCCTACACCAGCGGCTCCTAACACCGAGGGCCCTGTTTCTGAGTCCTACACAATCCTACCTACCAGCTCTCATACCCCCTCAAACCTACCTCTCTCTTACACATAGGACATTGTTATAATTCCTTATTCTCCTCCTCCACCTCTACTCCATCTCGGCTCCCTTCCTCTTTATTTTTTTACTTCTTCCTCTTCCAGTTCTTCCTGACACAAAAGGGAGGGGAAGGACACTGGCCCCTTCCCCCCAAACACACACTTATTTAGCTGTGTTGAGACTGAAGGTAAAATATCGTAATGTTATTAAAACTTCAAGGAGAAGACGGTATTTACAACGTGCACTAAGCACAGTGTGTGTTACCATTTTGTAATAGGCACATGTCGATTAGACACTAGGCCTGTTGTATGTATGTATGTGTGTGTGTGTGTGTGTGTGTATATGTAACGAAACACTTCGAAATGTTTCGGCCCCGCCGGGAATTGAACCCGGGCCCTCCGTCCGTGAAGCAAGAGCGATAGCCACCACGCCATCGTGTGTCTCTCTCTCTGTCTGTCTGTGTCTCTTTTTGCCTGTCTGTTTCTCTTTCCCTCAGTTTCTCCCTCGGTTTCTCCCTCAGTTTCGGTTTCTCCTCACGCCTCAGTTGGCTCTGTTCGCTCTCTCAGTTCGGTTCTCTCCAGTTGGTTCTCTCTTTGGTTTCTCTCTCAGTTTCGGTTTCTCTCTCAGTTTCGGTTTCTCTCTGTTTCGGTTTCTCTCTCAGTTTCGGTTTCTCTCTCAGTTTCGGTTTCTCTCTCAGTTTCGGTTTCTCCTCAGTTTGGTTCTCTCCAGTCGGTTCTCTCTCCTCAGTTTCGGCTTCTCTCTCTCCTCTTCGGTTTCCTCTCCTCAGTTTCGGTTTCTCTCTCAGCTCTCTTCGGTTCCAGTTCGGTTTCTCTCCAGCTCTCTTCGGTTCTCTCTCGTTCGGTTCTCTCTCAGTTTCGGTTTCTCTCTCAGTTTCGGTTTCTCTCTCAGTTTCGGTTTCTCTCTCAGTTTCGGTTCTCTCCTCAGTTTCGGTTCTCTCTCTCGGTTCTCGTCTTCCTGGTTTCTCTCTCAGTTTCGGTTCTCCAGTTGGCTCTCTCATGGTCTCCTCAGCGGTCTCTCTCAGTCGGTTCTCAGTTCGGTTTCCTCAGTGGTTTCTCTCTCAGTTTCGGTTTCTCTCTCAGTTTCGGTTTCTCTCTCAGTTTCGGTTTCTCTCTCAGTTTCGGTTTCTCTCTCAGTTTCGGTTTCTCTCTCAGTTTCGGTTTCTCTCTCAGTTTCTCTGTTTCTCCGTTTTTCTCTCTGTCTCAGTTTCTCTGTATGGTTGTGTGTCTGTTAGTATCTGTGTCTATGTTTAAAAGCGAATTCAACCATTAGATATGAAGGCGAAAAAAAAAATTAATTCCCAACACAATCAAAATTTCCATTTGCACTGTGTGGATTTGATGTGCTACCAGCCTAACACGAACAGACGGCGAGGACAGGCATACAGGGAGATAGGACGGACGGATGACGACGTGGACGACTACTGAAGGAGGAAATAGACAGTGAGACGGAATCACACTTCTATAATACAACGAGATAAGAAAATTCCACCAGCATTGAATTATCGTCAGACTCTCAAAATCAACCTTTAATGCACTGAAATGTCACTTCAAAATTGCTATCACTACTACTACTACTATTAATAATAATAATTATAATAATAATAATATCTTTTAAATTCATAAGAATCGGACTTTGGATAACATTAAGAAGATTCGGTCCACTTTTAATACCAGTAAGTTCCAGTCAAACAACACTTAAGAAGGTCAAGTCATAATAACACCAAGAAGGTCCAGTCATAATAACCCCAATAAGGCTCAGTCATAACACCAAGAAGGTCAAGTCATAATAGCACCAAGAAGGTCCAGTCATAATAGCACCAAGAAGGTCCAGTCATAACACCAAGAAGGTCAAGTCATAATAGCACCAAGAAGGTCCAGTCATAATAGCACCAAGAAGGCTCAGTCATAACACCAAGGTGGTCAAGTCATAATAGCACCAAGAAGGTTCAGTCATAACACCAAGAAGGTCCAGTCATAATAGCACCAAGAAGGCTCAGTCATAACACCAAGGTGGTCAAGTCATAATAGCACCAAGAAGGCTCAGTCATAACACCAAGAAGGTCCAGTCATAATAGCACCAAGAAGGTTCAGTCATAACACCAAGAAGGTCCAGTCATAATAGCACCAAGAAGGTTCAGTCATAACACCAAGAAGGTCCAGTCATAATAGCACCAAGAAGGTAGAGTCTTCTTATTAAAGCGTCTTAGTATCACGTGACGACACTGTCTCACACAAGAATATATATATTCACGCAAGAAATTAAAAATAGCTTCCACGAAACAAAGCAATTACAAAAATACTTTGGAGAAAGAGTTGTAAAGAAACGTGTAGAAAAATGGAGCAATAAAGTTAAAATGAGTGGAGAAAAAATTAATGAAAAATAGGAAAAGGAAATAATGAGGTAGAAATACGAAACAAAGCAAAATAAATAATATATATATATATATATATATATATATATATATATATATATATATATATAATATATATATATATATATATATATATATATATATATATATATATATATATATATATATATATATATATTATAAACAATGCATTAACAAAGATACAATACAATAAAAATGGGTAAGAGATAAACATGAGGCTTTCGATAGTAAACAGTTTAAAATAGGTTGGAAAGGTACACGTGTGGGTGTGAATTGGACCTGCGTACCATGGGCCAGTAGGCCTACCGCATTACTCTTCCAATCTTACGTTATGCGAGAGGGAAAGGGTGGGAATGAGGTTGGAACGGTTGTGAGGAAAGGGTGGAGAGAATTAATGGGATGGGAATCAGGGGATGGGAAAAGAATTTTTCAAGTGATGAGTTAAGTGAAGGGGCGAGGGGGGCAAGTGAAGGGGCGAGGGAGCAAGTGAAGGGGCGAGGGGCAAAAGTAGGATTATTATGAAGCCTTTTCTTTGCCTGCCTGACTGCCTAACTACGTGGATTGTTCTTTCGTTCTCTCTCTCTCTCTCTCTCACACACGTGTGTGTGTGTGTGTGTGTGTGTGTGTGTGTTGGCAGCGTCTTTCCCTGTTAAATGAGATATTTACCTGACCTTTAGTAGTTCATCAAATTTTATTATGCAAAATTAGCTAGATTGGTGTCGTAAACAAACTTGAAGACTTTAATCTCGCGCGTCTTCCTGTGTGTGTGTGTGTGTGTGTGTGTGTGTGTGTGTGTGTTAGTTACCATTTTGTCCTAGGCACATGTCGATTAGACACTAGGCCTGTGTGAGTGAATGTGTGTGTGTGTGTGTGTGTGTGTGTGTGTGTAACCTATCAATCATTATCTCAACCCAAGTATCCCGCTTCAACGACTACCTGT
Source organism: Cherax destructor (assembly GCA_009830355.1). NCBI lineage: Eukaryota > Metazoa > Arthropoda > Malacostraca > Decapoda > Parastacidae > Cherax > Cherax destructor. The sequence continues at coordinate 306,366 of WNWK01000571.1, read as the reverse complement.
CAGTTTATTCCACTCATCCACAACTCTATTGCAAAACCAGTGTTTTCTTATATCCTTTCTAAATCTCAATTTATCCAACCTGAACCCATTGTTAAGAGTCCGGTCCTGTATATATACACCATATTATTTAAATTCCCTTTTATTTATTCCGTTTTTCCAACTGTTCAGTTACATCACCACCTTCATTCCACGTTTTTGGTGCCTTCAGGATGTCTCAGTAGGAAAGGTCTCTCTTAATGGGAAGTAATTTTCTCATCCATCTAGTTTCTCTCACTCCCAGCTCTTCCCTTCTTAGTTCCAAAACTTTTTCCCTCGTACTTTTCCCTTCTTACTACCAACCATACCCTCTCTCAACCATACCCTCTCTCAACCATACCCCTCTCAACCATACCATCTTAATCCCAAACTATTTTTTTATAACCATAATTTTTTATCTACTCCTCATCCGTTTGTTAAAAATATTTCTGTTACCCCCATCAAAAAAAAAATATATCCCACACGAAAGTCATCCCCCTACCTCCCTCCCTCCCCCCAAAAACCACTTCAAAAACACCTCCCAAATCCTCCAGCCTTCATTGATAAAAATAGACAGAAAAGCCCTTTCATTTCATGTAACTTTGGGTTGTGGCTTTCTTACACACACACACACACACACACACAACACACACACAACACACACACAACACACACACAACACACACACAACACACACACAACACACACACACACACTGGTGGGGGTGGCAACACTGTTATCGATTCGTGTAAGAATACAACCCTTCGGCGTAAAATGCAACGGCAGGCTATGCTATACCATTAAGACTGGCAACACTGGCGGGAGTGAGGGAAGAGTAGAAGGGAGTGGGTGGAGTGCGAGGTGAGAGTGTAGGGGTTGAGATATTATGAGCATAGGGGATTGGAGTGGTACCGATAAAATAGTGATCGTTTCATAGGGAGGGGTGAGGAGACAGAGGAAGGGGGTGAGGAAATAGAGAGGAAGGGAGTGGGGTGGAAAAGAGAGGATGGAGGGAAGTATAATAGGGTTGAACTTACGTAATACTGGAAGTTTGTCAAGTGTGTGTGTGTGTGTGTGGAGAGAGAGAGAGAGAGAGAGAGAGAGAGAGAGAGAGAGAGAGAGAGAGAGAGAGAGAGAGAGTGTTAACAGACATAAGTGGGTCGCATCCTAGGTATGAAAATAGACCCCCCAACTGAAACAAGCCACACTGCTTGGCTTTCTCGGGTTACACAGGGTTATTAACCTTCTGGCGTAATGGGTTATTAACCCTCCAGGATCATCTAGGGTGAGTTAATACACAGTCTACTACGTGTTGACAGTAAGACACGTGGTGAATCAAAGAAACGTACACAGTGAAAACCCTAGATTACAAACCACGACAACTACATGACAACGAGGAGGTAGTCTGTATCCACATTACCGATCAGAGGATCGAGCACTGAATGACCAATGGAGATTTAGTGATTCATAACAGTATTATTACTGCTCTACTACTAATAATAATAGTCATTAACATCAGCTAATAAAAATAAAATTTAAAACATACAAGCGATAAAAATGAAAATAAGACAAAATGAAAATCATGAAATCATCAATTCATAAAAATAAAATTAAAGTAAGAAAAACATTATAAACGATAAAAATATAAATACAAATAAATAACAATACTGTTATTAAAATCGTCAACTATTAAAAATAAACATTAAAAACTATAATAAAAATCATCATCATCATCAATCATCATCATCAATCATCATCATCAATCATCATCATCAATCATCATCAATCATCCTCATCAATCATCATCATCAATCATCATCATCAATCATCATCATCAATCATCATCATCAATCATCATCATCAATCATCATCAATCATCGGCAGTTTAGTTAACTTCTACTTTCACCTCTCTTTCCTTAATCCCCACCCACTCCCCCTCCCCACATCCCCCTCCTTCATTGCTGTAGGTGGGAGTGGACCAGCACCAGCTGCAGGCTGCTGCTTCCACCCTCCACTTAACTCTGTCAGACTTCGCTGCTGGTCAACTTACTTGTAAGTGGAGACGGGGGTGGGGAAGGATTTTCCCCCATTTTTGGTCGGAATATTTCACCTATTTCCTTTTCAGCGCGATCTTTTGGGTGAATATTTCAGCTGGTTCCTTTTCAACGCCATCATTGGGGAAATATTTAATTTACTTTCTTTTCAACGCCATCTTTGGGGGAATATTTCATTGACTTTCTTTTCAACGTCATCTTTGGGGGAAAATTTAATCTACTTTCTTTTCAACGCCATCTTTTGAGTGAATTCGGAACTCTCTTCCTCCTGACTGCCATCTTGTAAGTAATTTACGAACTTAGATAAAAGAACTTTTCTAAGCTTATTATAAGATTGCATCTAAATCTATATTGCTATAACAAGTTTATCTATTTATAGACATAGGTATGTTTACATAGCGCGCGCACGTACGTGCGTGCGCCTCCGTCCGCTAGCACTCCAATGAAGGCTTTTAAGAATATCGTAACAAAACTTGTAAGAAATTAATTATAAAAGATCCTTTCACTTGTAGCTGGAAAATAAAGCTGCATATATCATCAAAAAATTAGAACGAAAACAATGTAACTTTTTTGAGACGTGAAACACCAGTAGCTTACAGAACAAATACTTCGCTAAGCTCCATCCACACATCATGACATCCACACATCATGACATCCACACATCATGACATCCACACATCATGACATCCACACATCATGACATCCACACTAGGTATCTCTCTCTGTATCTCTCTCTGTATCTCTCTCTGTATCGCTCTCTGTATCGCTCTCTGTATCGCTCTCTGTATCGCTCTCTGTATCGCTCTCTGTATCGCTCTCTGTATCGCTCTCTGTATCGCTCTATAATTCGCTCTATAATTCGCTCTATAATTCGCTCTATAATTCGCTCTATAATTCGCTCTATAATTCGCTCTATAATTCGCTCTATAATTCGCTCTATAATTCGCTCTATAATTCGCTCTATAATTCGCTCTATAATTCGCTCTATAATTCGCTCTATAATTCGCTCTATAATTCGCTCTATAATTCGCTCTATAATTCGCTCTATAATTCGCTCTATAATTCTCTCTATAATTCGCTCTATAATTCTCTCTATAATTCGCTCTATAATTCGCTCTATAATTCGCTCTATAATTCGCTCTATAATTCTCTCTATAATTCTCTACCCCTCTCTAATTCTCTACCCCTCTCTAATTCTCTACCCCTCTCTAATTCTCTACCCCTCTCTAATTCTCTACCCCTCTCTAATTCTCTACCCCTCTCTAATTCTCTACCCCTCTCTAATTCTCTACCCCTCTCTAATTCTCTACCCCTCTCTAATTCTCTACCCTCTCTAATTCTCTACCTCTCTCTAATTCTCTACCTCTCCCTAATTCTCTATTTTTATCTATCTGTATTTCTGATTATTTGCATCTTTCTGAATCTCTCTCTGAATCTCTCTCTATATATCTTTGCATCCCTCTCTCACTAGTCTCAGGGATAGAATGGAAGAGAGAATAAAGAGGAAGGAAACAATGGAGATTTAGGTTCAAAGACGATTGGATGATGAAGTAGAACGAAATGGAGGGGAAGGAGAGGGGAGTCAAGGAAATGTTAAGAGGAGAGGAATATGAGAGAGAGAAGAGCGAGAGACGGGGAGGTCAGCACGTATTTAAGGAAAACTGAGAGGCTCTTATGACAGAGTGCGAGAGAGTGAGAGAGAGAGAGAGAAAGGGGAGAGAGAGAGAGAGAGAGAGAGAGATGGAGAAGGGGAGAGAGAGAGAGGGTGCCGCAGTAGTGTCAGATTTTACTAGGTTTGTTCCATTACTGAAATTGCTCTTGTGCCGTAAGTCGCCGATCATGACACGGTCACTGCAAGGTCCACGGTCTGCAGGCAGCACTAACCAGGTCTGGCAGTGGCACCTTAGCACAGTCACTACAAGGTTCACGGTCTGCAGGCAGCACTAACCAGGTCTGGCAGTGGCACCTTAGCACAGTCACTACAAGGTTCACGGTCTGCAGGCAGCACTAACCAGGTCTGGCAGTGGCACCTTAGCATAGTCACTACAAGGTCCACGGTCTGCAGGCAGCACTAACCAGGTCTGGCAGTGGCACCTTAACATAGTCACTACAAGGTCCACGGTTCACAGGCAGCGCTAACCAGGTCTGGCAGTGGCACCTTAGCACAGTCACTGCAAGGCCCATGGTCTGTAGGCAGCACTAATCTCTCTTCCTTTCTGTGTGTGTACTCACCTAGTTGTACTCACATAGTTATGGTTACAGGGGTCGATTCACAGCTTCTGGCCCCGCTTCTTCGCTGGCCGCTACAAGGTCATTCTTCCCGCTCAATGAGGTTTATCATACCTCTTCCTAAAGCTATGTACGGATCCTGCCTCCACTTCCCAGACTATTCCACTTCCAGATGAGCGCCTAAGAAGATGTGCTTGGTGTTAAACTCACCTCAAGATCCTTTTCCTTGAGTGTGATTTGAAGTCTCTGGCCCCCTAGGCTGTACGTCGTCTACAGTCTTCTTTGCCCTTCTCCAATCTTCAGGACTTTGCACTTGGTGGGGTTGAACTCCAGGAACCAGTTGCTGGACCAGGTCTGCAGCCTGTCCAGATCCCTTTGTAGTTCTGCCTGGTCCCCGTCCGATTGAATTCTTCGCATCAACTTTACATCATCTGCAAACAGGGACACTTCGGAGTCTATTTCTTCCGTCATGTCGTTCACAAATACCAGAAACAGCACCGGTCCTAGGACTGACCCCTGTGGAACCCCGCTCGTCATAGGCGCCCACTCTGACGTCTCGCCACGTACCATGACTCGCTGTCTTCCTGACAGGTATGCCCTGATCCATTGTATTGCCTTCCCTGTTATCCCTGCCTGGTCCTCCAGCTTCTGCACTAATCTCTTGTGTGTAGCTGTGTCAAACGCCTTCTTACAATCCAAGAATATGCAATCTACCCACCCCTCTCTCTCTCTTGTCTTATTGCTGTCACCCTGTCGTAGAACTCCAGTAGGTTTGTGACACAGGATATCCCGTCCCTGAAACCGTGTTGACCGTCGATGATAATCTCATTCCTTTCTGTCTCATTCCTTTCTGTCTGTGTACTCACCTAACTCACCTAATTGTGGTTGCAGGGGTCGAGACTCAGCTCCTAGCCCCGCCTCTTCGCTGTCCGCTACTGGGTCTCTGCTCTCTCTGCTCCATGAGCTTCATCATACCTTATCTTAAAACTATGTGTGGTTCCCGCCTCCTATATCGTTCGCTAGACTATTCCACTTCTTGACTACTCTATGGCTGAATAAATGCTTCCTAACATCCCTTTGACTCATCCGAGACTTCAGCTTCCAGTTGTGCCCCCTTGTTTTTGTGTTCCCTCTCTGGAACATCCTATCACTAGCTACTTTGTCGATTCCCCGCAGTATTTTGTATGTCGTTATCATGTCTCCTCTAACCCTTCTGTGTGTGTCTGTGTGTGTGTGTGTCTGTGTGTGTGTCTGTGTGTGTGTCTGTGTGTGTATGTGTGTGTGTGTCTGTGTGTGTGTGTGTGTGTGTGTATCTGTGTCTGTGTGTGTGTTAGTTACCATTTTGTCCTAGGCACATGTCAATTAGACACTAGGCCTGTTGTATATATGTGTGTGTGTATGTGTATGTAAGGAAACACTTCGAAATGTTTCTGCCCCACCGGGAATTGAACCCGGCCCCTCCGTGTGTCAAGCAAGAGCTTTACCCACTAGGCCACCGGGGGCGTAAGTGTGTGTGTGTGTGTGTGTGTGTGTGTGTGTGTGTGTGTCTGTGTGTGTGTGTGTGTCTGTGTGTGTGTGTGTGCTGTGTGTGTGTGTGTCTGTACTCACCTAATTGTACTCACCTAATTGTGGTTGCAGGGGTCGAGACTCAGCTCCTGGCCCCGCCTCTGCACTGTCCGCTACTGGGTCTCTGCTCTCCCTGCTCCATGAGCTTTATCATACCTTGTCTTAAAACTATGTATGGTTCCCGCCTCCACTATATCGTTCGCTAAACTATTCCACTTCCTAACTACTCTATGGCTGAAGAATTGCTTCCTAACATCCCTTCGACTCATCTGAGTCTTCAGCTTCCAGTTGTGTCCCCTTGTTTCTGTGTTTCCTCTCTGGAACATCCTGGAACTATCTGTTAGTTACCATTTCGTTCTAGGCACATGTCTATTAGACACTAGGCCTGTTGTATATATATATATATATGTGTGTGTGTGTGTGTGTGTGTGTGTGTGTGTGTGTGTGTGTGTGTGTGTGTGTGTGTAAGGAAACACTTCGAAATGTTTCGGCCCGCCGGGAATTGAACCCGGGCCCTCCGTGCGTGAAGCTAGCCACCATGTCATCGGGTCTGTGTGTGTCTGTCTGTGTGTGTGTGGCTGTCTGTGTGTGTGTTTGATCTAGATTTATAGTGGGGGCTCCTTCGTACTCTTTAGGGGCTCTTAAAGAAATATATTCTCTCCTTCCTCGAATCACAAATGATTTTATTATATATATATATATATATATATATATATATATATATATATATATATATATATATATATATATATATATATATGTCGTCCCCCGTAAAGGTAAATCTGGTCAATTAGCAAGAACTCCTTTAAAATTAAGGCCCTTCTAAAAATTTATCTTATTCGTTTAAAGATGTAATAACCTTGCTCATAATTCTATGGTAATATCAAACATTGAGTGTAAACAGGAGAGCAGCATCAACTGCGCCGGCAGTGTCGAGCTTCCTCGAAAGAGCTGATTGACTCATGCTGCTGAGAAAAAAAATGTAATGCTATCAGAGCTCACTCAGTCACTTCTAGTCACTCTTGAGCTCACTCAGTCACTTCTTTTTTTAATTTATGTTAATGTGAAAATTAATAATTTTGTACCAAAAGAATCTTAGGAAACTTACCAAACCACATTATAACAAGCGTAATTTAATTTAGCCTAATCCAACTGAATATATTTTAGACAAGTTTACAATAATTTAAAAATATACAAACACAATGAAATATATTTTTTTTTGTAGGTTCAGAATGATTTTTGCGAAATTATTGCATTCACAAATTTTCGGTTGCCTTATTCGGCAAGAAGAGCGTTCCTATTTAGGCCAAAATCGCAAGTTTTACCTATTCCGCAAGACACACACACACACACACACACACTTGGTATATGTAAATGACATGACGGACGGGATAGACTCAGAAGTGTCTCTGTTCGCAGATGATGTGAAATTAATGAGGAGAATCACATCGGAAGAGGACCAAGCAGGACTGCAAACAGACCTGGACAAGCTTGACATCTGGTCTAGCAACTGGCTTCTCGAATTCAATCCCACCAAATGCAAAGTCATGAAGATCGGAGAAGGGCAAAGAAGACCGTTGACAGAGTACAGGCTAGGCGGACAAAGGCTACAAACCTCGGCAAAGGAGGAAGACCTTGGGGTGAGTATAACGCCAAACACGTCTCCGGAGGTACACATCAACCAGATAACTGGGGCAGCATATGGGCGACTGGCAAACCTAAGATTAGAGTTTTGTTACCTTAACAAGGAATCGTTCAAGACACTGTACACAGTACGTCAGGCCCATACTAGAATATGCAGCACCAGTCTGGAACCCACACCTGGTCAAGCACGTAAATAAACTAGAGAAAGTGCAAAGGTTTGCGACAAGGTTAGTTCCACAACTCAGGGGTCTGTCCTATGAAGAAAGGTTGAGGGAAATAGGACTAACAACACTGGAGGAAAGAAGGGTCAGAGGAGACATGATAACGACATACAAAATACTGCGGGGAATCGACAAGGTAGACAGTGACAGGATGTTCCAGAGAGGGAACACAGAAACAAGGGGACACAACTGGAAGCTGAAGACTCAGATGAGTCAAAGGGATGTTAGGAAGCATTTTTTCAGCCATAGAGTAGTCAGGAAGTGGAATAGTCTAGAGAAAGATATAGTGGAGGCAGGAACCATACATAGTTTTAAGACAAGGTATGATAAAGCTCATGGAGCAGGGAGAGCAGAGACCCAGTAGCGGACAGCGAAGAGGCGGGGCCAGGAGCTGAGTCTTGACCCCTACAACCACAATTAGGTGAGTACAATTAGGTGAGTACACACATACATGGCATGGTGGCTAGCGCTCTTGCTTCACGCACGGAAGGCCCGGGTTCAATTCCCGGCGGGGCCGAAACATTTCGAAGTGTTTCGTTACACACACATACAACAGGCCTAGTGTCAAATCGACATGTGCCTAGGACAAAATGGTAACTAACACACACACACAATTAACAATACTGTAACTAGCCGGGAATCGAACCCCTACATAACAGTGATCGCTAAATGGACGCAATGAAGCTAGAATAGGGGTCAGGAGGATAGTGAAGTGTTAGGAAGGTCACGGGAAGGAACTGAAGATCCAGGAGGTTTTAGGGGGGATGGGAGGGTCTGGAGAGGTACGGCGGAGGAGGATGTGGGATTTTCTGAAGATTTGTCTTCTCTTGGCCCAGTAAAAGAAAGATAAAAGAATGTATTCTGTTGATCTGGACGAGACGTGACAGTAAAACCCACGACTTTCAGAATTACGCAGACCTGGGATGTAAGGGAACCAGTCTCGCGTGCATGCGCACACGCACAAGTGCACACACACGCGCTCACGTCCCCCGACACAACACACACACACACACACACACACACACACAAGAAGAGGTATGATGAGGTTCTTGAAGCTAGGAGAGTGTATACCTATCAGCGACCAGGAGCTGTGACTCGACCCCAGCAACCAAATACATGTATAGGAGAGTTCGTGTGCACTCACACACGCACGCGCGCACACAGACTGACACATGCCACCCCTTGCCAGCCTTATCTTCCTCCAGTGGATCCAGTAAGCTGTTGCAACTTCTACCAGAACACATACGCAGTCTGGCAGGGGTGGATGACCTACACTAGTGGCACTACAACACTACAGCGCACACGAGACCTGCTGAAACACTTGCTAACAATCCAGTTCGGACAGCCTCGTCAAGAAAAGACTGCTACAGATATGCTAGTGAGTGCAAACTATGTTAGTGGTTGCATTCTCTGCATTTGAGAGAGCTCTCCTTTTAGCTGTGAGTGCACATCAATCGCTAAACTTTTTTTTTTTTACACAAGAGGTTGTTGTTGTATACCTTTTCTCAGCCTGTTATGTACCTCAGCTCAACATACCCAGGATTCCCTTTATTTTTTCTGTTATGAACAAACAGGGAACAGGATGAAACTGAAACGAGCTGAGGGCCAGAGATTTCATTTTGTCACCTGATTATTTCATTCATGTTGTTACGCTTTACAGACATGTTCCAGACTCAAGCAATTCTAGCAATGAACGATTTTGGATGCGGTGATTTTCTTAAGGGTACAGCTGGAGTTTAGCTACTGTTTGTTGCCCATCTTGTGGTATTGGAACCTGTCTTCTCACTGTCCTCGAAGTGAAGCCAAGTGTGGTACTTTGACAATGATGGCCTTGTATCTAACAGTAATGTCAACCACATCTTTCCTATGCTGAAGGTTCTGCTGATGTGACATGCATCCAGGCCGAGTCCATGTGAGAGAAGTCATCCTACTCAGTTCTTTAACCTGTCCATAGTCGTAGATGAGTCGAGGGGGGAGTGGAAGTGGTGAAACGTTTCCTATAATAAATGTCCTGAATTGTACGTCTTTTTCTACAGGGAAGTAGCACATACTCAAAGTTTGAGTGCATTTGTGCCTTGTACAAAGTTTTACAGCCTCTGTTCTCGAACAAATATGAAATCATTTTTGTGCTTTTAACTTCTTGGCTGCTTTGCTTCCGCGATTTACCACGTGAATCTTCATGTACAATTTGGAATCAGATTTCACCATTAGTCTATTCACCCCAACCGTGGGTTCTGACACTTTTCCATTCATTCATACCACTGATCCAGCATTAATATGCTGCTTCCAGACCATCATTTGTGTTTTCAACGAAACGAATGTGACCTGCCATCGTTTTTTTCAGGACTTTCATCTGTCAAAAATGGAGAGCATAATTCTGTATATATATATATATATATATATATATATATATATATATATATATATATATATATATATATATATATATATATATATATATATATATATATATATAAATATATATAAACATTTAGTGATAATTTCATTACCTCTATTTTAGCTATTGCAATATCGTGTAATTCAGCCGTCTGGGGTTACTATCCACTATGTTGAAAACATCTTTTATAAACACACATTAAAACTTCCCAGTTAATACCTCCTGTTTCCTCCTCTTGGGTGATTTTCAATGTCATTTATTTTTTGTATTGTGTCTAACATTTAGTTTACTTTTCACATCCATAAATGATTTGATTTTATATTTATCTTGTCTACCATTTCCTTTTAAATTTTTCTCGTCCTTCTTCTCTCCTTGCATTTGTGTGTGTGTGTGTGTGTGTATTGTGAGGGGCTGGAGGCAGAGGACGCAAACACTGCCATATATATGGGACAGCTGCTGCCATTTTATCTTCGAGATGGGAAGGCGAAAGGGGAGACTTGGGGTATATCTGAGAGGGGGTAAGGATGGGACGAATAAAAGAGGATCGGTAGAAAAGAAGAGGGGAGTACGGGATAAAGAAGGAGAGAAGGATTAGTGCAAGTTGGATGGGATGGATTGGGGGTTAGGATTAAGTATGTGAGGTAAACGGAAGGAGAGGACATGGGTTTTGAGAGAAAGGGGAAGGGAGAGAGGGAGGGGGAGGAGAGGAGAGAGAGAGAGAGAGAGAGAGAGAGAGAGAGAGAGAGAGAGAGAGAGAGAGAGAGAGAGAGAGAGAGAGAGAGAGAGAGAGAACATAAGAAAGGAGGAACATTGCAGCAGGCCTGTTGGCCCATACTAGGCAGGTCCTTCATAACATTTGCTAGAGAGAGAGAGAGAGAGAGAGAGAGAGGGGGGCAGACAGACCCAGGAAAACGCTCATCATCATCAGGCTTACCAGCGGAAGATCCAACAGAGAAATCAGCTGTTGAATCAGCAGTGAAACATGAGTTAAGAACATAAGAACATAAGAAAGGAGGAACACTGCAGCAGGCCTGTTGGCCCATACTAGGCAGGTCCTTCACAATCCGTCCCACTAACAGAATATTTGCTCAACCCAATTTTCAATGCTACCCAAGAAATAAGCTTTGACAATTCTACCCACTCATGCGCGAGTCCCACTCAAATCCAACCCCTCTCACTCATGAATTTATCCAACCTAAATTTGAAACTACCCAAGGTCCTAGCTTCAATAACCCTACTAGGCAGACTGTTCCACTCATCAACTACCCTATTTCCAAACCAATACTTTCCTATATCCTTTCTAAATCTAAACTTATCTAACTTGAATCCATTATTGCGTGTTCTCTCTTGGAGAGATATCCTCAAGACCTTATTTATATCCCCTTTGTTAATACCCATTTTCCACTTGTATACCTCGATCATGTCTCCCCTCATTCTACGTCTTACAAGTGAATGTAATTTTAGGGTCTTCAATCTTTCTTCGTAAGGAAGATTTCTAATGCTATGTATTAATTTAGTCATTCTACGCTGAATGTTTTCTAACGAATTTATGTCCATTCTGTAATATGGAGACCAGAACTGAGCTGCGTAATCTAGGTGAGGCCTTACTAATGATGTATAAAGCTGTAATATAACCTCTGGACTTCTGTTGCTAACACTTCTTGTAAATAAGAGTCCACCCTCCCTGGCACCTGGGCAGCACTCGCACTGTCGCCAGAGAGAACACACCACTAACAACTGCCTGCGAGATACCAGGTGCAATTATTGATATGAGAGGGGACATCAGAAGGACCAATGTTGTAAGAAAAAGGAACATGACTGACGGGATCACCTGTTCTTTAGAGATCTCGACCCAGCTGGTGGTTTTGTGCCTTATACAAGAACACAGACCTACATCCCAGCTGCTGCCCCGGTGTCCTACCTGTCTCAAGGGCAGGTCTTACACACCCACCGACTCAAGCTGAACACAGTCATGAGGAGCCATGGACGACAGGACACAGTAAATTTTTGCAAGACTTTCTGGCTGCACCTCATGAATGTGAAGAGATAGGTAAATGCAAAGAGGTGTTGTTGTATGCTTCTCTAAAAGTGTACATGCCTGGCCCACTGATGTCGCCATCCCTACTCACCTAAAAATGATGTTCATCAAGTTATGCATAAACACTAGTACCTCTGTTCTAGCATGTGTAATGTACAGACCTCAGTGACAACCTGTAGACCCCCATCAGCTTCCTAATGGAAAATGTGGACTTCATAAAAAAAAAGGCACAATACCGTGACTGGAACAATACACACACAACCCGCACATAAAAATAGTGTTAGTCTTGCCGACACCAATAATGCTCTTTTCTGTCATGTCAGAGATCACAGTCATCCTATTGATTTGTCTTCTGCTAAAACAGTCTACCCTACGTCTAACTTTCACAGTCGCCGTCTGGTTGAATCCTCCCTTATACAAAACGTTCCCTGCATGAATCTTAGCCCTGGCTTTGTCTCTGTGGATGCTTTCCTCTCCCATTACATTGTTAAATGCTCCAAACTTTAGAACACCCGTGACTTAACCTGATTCCTTCTTCTATCTCTTCCCCTTCTTCTCTTTCTTCTTTTTCTTCTGTATTTCTCCTTGTTTGTCCTTTATTTTATTTTCATCATTTTTTTCCCTCTGTGTTCTTGTCCTTACCCTATGCGGGCCGCCAGCTTTATTGCAGTGCTCCTCTTTCCTAGAATTGACTGACTCCAATACTACTACTTCCACTACTACTACTTCCACTACTACTACTTCCACTACTACTACTTCCACTACTACTACTTCCACTACCACTACTTCCACTACCACTACTTCCACTACCACTACTTCCACTACCACTACTTCCACTACCACTACTTCCACTACCACTCCTCCACCACTTTCTTGTGCCCTCCCCTGTCTGCTGGTCCAAGTCGGACCGAAACGTCGTCGTAAGCTCCTCTCTTCTATGTGCGGGTTGTGTGTGTATGTGGACTTCCTTTTTCTATAACATAAATGTCAACATATTATAACTGTGACCTCAACCTGCACAGGCAATCCTGTAGGCATATGGGTGAAGTCCAAAAGTGGGTCATCTCTCAATGGGAGGCTGACACATAAAGAAAGCTGTCATCAAACAGAGTGGGCTCCAAAAGCTGGTGGTCATGGGTCAAGGACCGACAAGGTTATTCTCCTGATGAACATATTCCACCTCTAAATCGACAGGATGGGACCATCTCTATTAATAGTCAAGAGAAAGTTGACCTCTTTGTCGATTCAAGTTCCTGATCCAGCAAGGGACCCTCCTTGGCTAGCTGCAAGAACTGTCAAAGCTGTCAGTGGAGATACGAGGCATATCATCTTAAATCGCTGGACCAAGAAAAAGCTGTGGGCCCAGACAAGTTGAGCCCAAGATTACCGAGTAGAAATGCAGACCAACTAGCAGCACCTCTAACTCGCATTTATCCTCACTGCCTAGCACAATATAAATGGCCTCTGTAGAAACAGGTAAATGTAGTCTCTGTTCACAAAAAAAAGAGCAGAGCAGAAATCAGCAGCAACAGACCAATGTCATTCCTGTCAGTCACTGGCAAGATCCTTGACACAATATTCTCCCGGCAGATGACAGTTTTTCGACTAAAATCGAAATAGCTTCAGAAAAGGTTACTCTGCTGTTGATCTGTCGTTACACCTCTTTCCTAAGTGGCACCAGATACTGTATGAATCCACCAGCAGTGGCCATTGATGGTGCTTTAGACCGGGTATGGCACCAGAGACTCTTGGCAAAACTGCAAGCACTGGGAACTGCAGGCTCTCCTTGGGGTGAAACTTGACTCCAGATTGACCATGAAGAACGACGTTGTAAATCTTGCATACAAGGTGGCCAGGAAGCTTAGAGCACTTCGACGTATCTTGCATCTGCTCTACAGTAGAGGCTGAAAGATTCAGTAAGGAGTACATGTACGCTCACACTGAGTATGATTCACTTTCTTTGATTACCTGCCCCCCATCTCATCTGCGACTTCTTGCCTGAACCCATCCTGGATAGATCTGCCATTTCAGTAGAGCCTTTAACGCCGGAGGGATGTGGGCGGTCTCACTGTTATGCACAAGGCCAATATTGTCAAAGTACCATACTTGGCTCCACTTCGAGGATAGCGATAAGTGAGCTTCTACACCACAAGACGGGCAGCAAGCAGCAACTTCACCCTGACTGTATCCTTCTCCAGAACATCGCTTCAACTGGATCATTTATTCCTATGATGACTCGAGTCTGCAATAAGTTCATGATGAATAATATCAACGGATTAAAGTCAGTTGGTCAAATGAAATTGCTGGCCCACAAATGGCTCCAACTTCATCCTGTTCCATATTTGTATGTCTCATAACAAAAAGGCCTTCAAATGAGCTGATGTAGGTAACAGCTCTTAACTTCACCTAACTTTGTAAAACCCTAGAAAGAAAGAAAGAAAGAGAGAAAGAAAAAAGAAAAGAGAGAAAGAGAGAAAGAGAGAGAGAGAGAGAGAGAGAGAGAGAGAGAGAGAGAGAGAGAGAGAGAGAGAGAGAGAGAGAGAGAGAGAGAGAAATTCCCGAAGGTGGTCACGGGGGATTGAGTTGAGCGTCTTGGTGATGAGAGTGAGGCTGGATGCTAAAGATGAGAGGGTGGTGATGCTGGGCCTGGTAGTGTGAGCGCAAGACACCTCACTCACCAGAGGGGCACACCGTGGCAAGACTCACAAGATGCTGCTGTTCCTGTGCACCTACAAAGCTTGCTAGATGTTCTTTATGCACCTGCAAGAATCACAAGGTTTTGCTGCTGCTCTGGACACCTGCAAGTCTTACAAGACGATGACGATTCTCTCCACAAAACACGTCTTGTGAGCACTTCCACATCGTTTAATTCTGAGTTTCTTGCCCTTTCCTTCCACAACTCACTCCCTCAGGCATTCATTCAGTCTATCAGTCCAACAAGTCCAACAGTCCATCAGAGTCAGGTCCATCTGTCTCTTCCCCCTCCCTGTCAGCGTTATTAATGACCACAAGTGTTTTTCCAGTTCTGGGACCATAGTCAGTCAGGTCATGGCGCCACCTCAAAGATTTGCATACAGCTCTTGTTAGCGTAGCTTCATACGTGACGTTTTACCCGGTCGCTTCACAGTGGGTAGAAATAACTGTTTTCACGCCAAAACAATTAGTGTAGAGGACAGTGACAGCAAAGGAAGGTAACAAGTCACGTCACTGTCACGATAGTCATATGACGCAAATGTCTCAGAAAACAGACAAGTTGAAGAGTGAGATACTTGTCCAACATTTTGGAATCATTATTAGAGAAACGTTTCGCCAGCAAGTGGCTCTTCAGTCCGATATAGAGAAGAACATTTCATTCTTCAAAGATTCTCATAGTCTGCGAAAAAAATTCGGTAGAGGATATGAATAAACTATCTCAATCTTGAGATCAACGAAGAGCTTGGAAAAAGTCATCAGGTTAAAGGTAGGTTAGGCAGGATAGGTCCTGGCCCGGGTCTTCTCCATGTGGTGACCCAGCAGAGCTGTGATCACAAATTGTAAACATCGATGTCCCCACTTGTCTCTGGAACAGGTGACCCAACTCGCAGCAGAAAACAGCATTATCAATAACAACATTAATAAGTGTAGCGGTCAGAGCATTAACACAAGCAGGAGCACCAATAACAGCACCGTCAGCAATCCCCTCCCCTCTCAGCAACAGCACTTATGATAGTAACAGCTTTAGAAGCAGCGCCAGTAACAGCAGCAGCAACAGTAATACTAGCTGGTGCAGCAAAACCATTAACTACAGCAGATAGCTGTAATAAGAACAAAGAGTATTGACAGGAGCAGAAGCATAAGTCACAATAGCTGTAGCAAAACCAATAGCCTATGCAGCAACCTTAATAGCAGCAGCATCAATAACAGCAATATCAACGATACTAGCACCAATAACACGAGAAAAAACAATAACCGCAACAGTCAAAATACAACAGTAATGTAGAGAACCGACAAGCTGATAAATTAGACACATTTGCAACACTTCTGTATCTTTATTGTGGGAACGTTTCCCCACACAGTGGCTTCATCAGTCCATTCAAAGGAGAATGGTAAAGAACAGGAGGAGTTTTAGGTAATCAATCCATCTGTCTTGAAAAGATTGATGGACTGATTACCTCAAACTCCTCCTGTTCTTCACCATTCTCCTTTGAATGGACTGATGAAGTCACTGTGTGGCGAAACGTTTCCTCAGTAGAGATACCCAAGTGTTGCAAATGTGTTTAATTTATCAAAATACAACAGCAACAGCATTAACAGACACATTAACAACAGACGTATACATCTCCCAAGGATACAAACAGAAGCAACATACACGAGCTCCATTACGGCTGAAACTCAACAAAACCTACAACGCTGGGAGACTGAAAGATCGTCTTGAGCGCACTTAAGAGCGTTATGGGTAAAGCAGAACACTTAAAACACAACTTAATGGTCCTTAAGAACAGAGGAAGAGGCGAGGGTAAGGAGCATGTCTAAGGGCGTGCGCTGGTAAAATATAAATTTATATGTATATCTCTGAACTTCATATTCACACACGCATACATAATGCACACGTGAGTATATATATATATATATATATACATATATATATATACACACACACACACACACACAGATACACATATATATGCATATAATTTACTGAGCACTTTGTGCACGGCACTCGGCGCTCACACCAATAAAAAGTAATAAAAGTCAACACTGAAAAAAAACATAAAATTAACAAACAATAAAAGCCACAATACTACTACAACACAACAAATATATATACTATCTAATGTTTAAATAATCAGCATCAGTTAAAACCCTCCATTGTCAAAACTCTGCTCTAAAACCTCACCGTGGTCGCATCAGGCACCTCGATAATTTAATAACTACGTCGTAGGTGTAAAGGCCTATGTTATGGGTAAAGTGATAAAATGTGTAATATAGTCAGTTACAGACTACAAGATACAAAGGAATGTGGAAGGGGGGGAGGCAGGTGGCTATGGATGTGATTGTGTGTGACGATTCTCATTCGAAATATTCGTCTCAAAATGATGATTCCTGTTGAAGGGAGGAGGGGGACAAACATATATATTCCCACAGACTTGTTTCATAATCTGTTGAATCTACCGAGTCTGCTACTTCATGGGCCCTTCACACCAACATAGCCCAGGCAGTAACATAGCCAGGGACACCAACATAGCCCTGGCACTAACATAGCCAGGGACACCAACATAGCCCAGGCACTAACATTGCCAGGGACACCAACATAGCCCAGGCACTAACATTGCCAGGGACACCAACATTGCCCTGGCACTAACATAGCCAGGGACACCAACATAGCCCAGGCACTAACATAGCCAGGGACACCAATATAGCCCAGGCACTTACAAAGCCAGGGACACCTACATAGCCCAGGCACTATCATAGCCCTGGCACTATCATAGCCAGGGACACCAACATAGCCCAGGCACTAGCATTGCCAGGGACACCTACATAGCCCAGGCACTAACATAGCCAGGGACACCAACATAGCCCAGGCACTATCATAGCCAGGGACACCAACATAGCCCTGGCACTATCATAGCCAGGGACACCAACATAGCCCAGGCACTAACATAGCCCAGGCACTAACATAGCCAGGGACACCAACATAACCCAGGCACTATCCAGGGACGCCAACATAGCCCAGGCACTAACATAGCCCAGGCACTAACATAGCCAGGGACACCAACATAACCCAGGCACTATCCAGGGACGCCAACAGAACTTGACATCCTTGTGCCGCGCGTGGAGACAAGTTCATAACTTTATTTAGGTACAGGTATAAGTACAATTACCACAAAGCGACTTATTTTCACTGCAGGATCTTTTGGGCCACAGAGCGGCCAGGGCAGACAACTAAACTATGAATCTGAGTGTATAATAAACTGATAACTAACGCTGGTACCACTAGTGTAGCTGGGATTATTCACCCGTGCAAAATACCGTGCATGTTCTTGAAGAATTTCCTTCACTAATTCTTTGAATCAAGTGGAAAAAAAAAAGAAGGTTGGCAAGGCAATCTGAGACGCTGTGAATACGCCCAGTCTAAATAGTCTGGCCGGAAGTGTGACTTTCTCTTACTGTGATTCGTCCTGGGAAAAGCATAAGGCTCTTACTGGCATACACTTGAAAAGGGAAATTCTACTCTCAGTTTGGAGACGACAAAAGATGGAAAACCTGTAGGAAGTTAGCTTAGGAAGGCAAGGCACTTAGTGAGGAGACTGAAGGTATCGTGGCCATATATGTGGCTGATCCTGGTTACCGTCCTCTTGAGGTCAGTAATTTTTAAAATCTTCCCAGTAGCATTAGATCCAAGTGTGGTACCAATGAGGGTACAATACCATCAACTACTCTGATCCCTGGCAGAGTAGCTGTGACTTGTTCGATGGTTCGGGTGTGTGTGTGTGTACTCACCTAGTTGTGGTTGCAGGGGTCGAGTCATAGCTCCTGGCCCCGCCTCTTCACTGGCCGCTACTGGGTCACGCTCCATGCTCCATGAGCTTGATCATACCTCTCCTTAAAGCTATGTATAGAACCTGCCTCCACTACATCGCTTCCCAAGCTATTCCACTTCCCGACCACTCTATGACTGAAGAAATACTTCCTAACATCCCTGTGATTCATTTGAGTCATGTGTGTGTGTGTGTGTGTGTGTGTGTGTGTGTGTGTGTGTGTGTGTGTGTGTGTGTGTGTGTGTGTGTGTGTGCGCGCGCTGGAGGATATTATTTCGTGTTACTTCTACAGTACTGAGCCCAACCTTAAGCGTCGAAGGTGCTAGGAGATATTACTGATCACCGTCATCATTGGACAACAAGCTGGTATCCACAACATGCAAACACTGACCTACATGATATTTAACCAGGTTAAGCCCCACTACTTCAACAGAGGAATCAGGTGATATGCTGGGCTATCTCAAGCAATCTCAAAAACCTTCCTCATCCTATACACTTTCATCAGGTCACTGCCTCTCACAAATTTATGCCCATTTATACTATAGCCGACTATAGCAGAGGTCTGAGCAAAGCTAAGACCTCTGCAACACAATTGTCCTCAAAGATTCCTTAAGTTATACCATGAATTCTTAAGTTATACAATGAAGTCTAGGAAAGATCCTAGACTTTACCATACGAAAACAGACATAGCAAAAGCGATAGTAATTATGGACAAGAGAGATTATAGTGGAAAAATAACATATTAGAAAACAGGGGAACTGACTTGTCCCTTAAACCTAGACATAAAACAATGAATTTATCAGTCACGGTGGAAGAAATCAGCCTTCAATAGCTTGTTGTACCCTTAAGCTTGTCAGAATAAGCTTGTACTGGGACAAAGTATAGATATTTCTAAAGCTTTATCAAGAGAAGTTTATAAAGCGCTATACAAAGACACTGTTATTAAAAACAACTTAAACTTATATCTATTGTCTTGGAACTTGTTAACAATATGTTGCCATCCAGTTGTACCCTCATAACTACATGAAAAAAAAAGTCGCATAACAGCCACTATTTTTGGTACCGTTCTGGGAACTAGAAATTAATTAACAATGAAAAAGGAAGGGCTGAGCCTACGACAAGGAGGAAAGAGCCTGGGGCTCAAGTTGACAGACTGGCACAGCCGAAGGGGATCTAAGTGGAGTACGGTCACTTAATTGGAGCCAAGACGGAGCCTTGTTCGAGGAGCCATAGCGCAGTATTGACGATTACCGAACCTAACTAAACAAATCTAACTCTCACTTGCCCTAAATAATGTACGTTACAAAATTAGTTAGATTAACGTAACTATATTATATATATCTTTCGTTTTTCTTTTTAAGTCACCCTATCTCGGTGGGATTCGACCGGTTTGTTGAAAGTTTATATATATATATATATATATATATATATATATATATATATATATATATATATATATATATATATATATATATATATATATATATATATATATATATATATATAATGTCGTGCGATATGGGTAAAAACTTTATATTTTGGCTTAAATAGCAAAGCTCGTCTTTCTTCACAAGACAAGCGAAAATTTGTGTATGCAATAATTTCGCAAAAATCATTCTGAACCTAACGAAAAAAAATATGTTTCATTGTGTTTATTTATTATTGTAAATTTATCTAAAATATATTTATTTTAATTAGGTTAAATTAAGTAAGTTTTCTAAGTCTTTTGGTACAAAATTATTAATTTTTACATTAGCATAAATTAAAAAAAATATCTTTAAACATATAAGAGAAAATTTTAAGGACAACTTTAAATGAGTTATTGCTAATTGACCAGTTTTACCTATACGACACATTTTAATATAATATATATATATATATATATATATATATATATATATATATATATATATATATATATATATATATATATATATATATATATATATATATATATGTGGAAATTAGGAGGTGTGGAGTTACTAAAAGTATTTGTCAGAGGGCTGAAGAGGGGTTGTTGAGGTGGTTTGGTCATTTAGAGAGAATGGATCAAAGTAGAATGACTTGGAGAGCGTATAAATCTGTAGGGAAGGAAGGCGGGGTAGGGGTCGTCCTAGAAAAGGTTGGAGGGAAGGGGTAAAGGAGGTTTTGTGGGCGAGGGGCTTGGACTTCCAGCAAGCATGTGTGAGCGTGTTAGATAGGAGTGAATGGAGACGAATGGTTTTGGGACATGACGATCTGTTGGAGTGTGAGCAGGGTAACATTGTGTGAAGGGATTCAGGGAAACCAGTTAATTGATTTAGTTGGACTTGAGTCCTGAAATGGGAAGTACAATGCCTGCACTTTAAAGGAGGGGTCTGAGATAGTGACAGCTGGGAGGGACTTTTCTCAGCTGTAGTATCTGAGCTCCTTTGCAAAGACAGTGATTATGTATGAGTGTGGTGAAAGTGTTGAATGATGATGAAAGTTTTTTCTTTTTGGGGATTTTCTTTCTTTTTGGGTCACCCTGCCTCGGTGGGAGACGGCCGACTTGTTGGAGAAAAAAAAAAAAAAAAAAAAAAAATATATATATATATATATATATATATATACACACACACACACATATTAAACTCAGGCAGGTTAATTGAGCCACTACGTTTGTATTGATATTAAAATTAACTCATTTCCATCCCCGCATACTTGACATAATACAACTAATTCCATTTTTTTTCAGTTTCAAAATCCACCTATCCCCCATCCCACTTAATACAATAGACAAAAATGCCCACCTAATAAATGTATTCCGGTTAAATCCACGCTGCAGTTGATTGCATTGCAAGCTAGGGAGCAACGGTATGCAGGTTACTCTGGTGCGTGAACAATATAGCACTACGGCTTTCAATGCCTGGAAACGCCCGGGATAACTTGAGGGTCAGACGCCACACTAATTGTGCACTGGGGATTCCCAGGCTAGTTACCCCTTCTGGGTGTGAGAGATAGTACTCTGCAGGGAGAGGAGAGGAAGGAGGAGGACATGAGGGATGAGGAGAGAGGGAGCAAAAGGTTGAGGGGTAAGAATTGCGAAAAAGGAGGGAGCAATGGGTAGAGATGGGGAGAGAGATGGGGAGAGAGAGAGATGGGGAGAGAGAGAGATGGGGAGAAAGAGATGGGGAGAAAGAGAGGGTGGGAGAGTAAAATAGAGAGAGAAGGAATTAAGTCAAAGAGGGCACACGTGCATAAGCTTGTGAACACACACAGGGATGTAACTCAGGAGCCAGACTGTGTGAAGTGAAAACTAGATTGACTCCTGAGAAGAGGAAGAAGAGGGAAGAAGAGAAGAAAGATAAATACCGTCATACTGGGGTGAGGGTTGCAAGGAAGAAAAGATCATCGTTGTGCCCATGGATAACGGCTAAAAAATATAGCGAAGGTAATCAAATCTGATCCAAGGAAGGGGATGGGGTAACCCCAGTCCCATGGATCAAGAACTCTTCGCCAGTATTATAAATAAAACCAATGTAAACATAACCACAACAGCAGGAATGACCATTTAGTCTCGAAGCAGTTACACAAAATGTATGTATGTATGGTTGTATGTATGTTTGTATCCATGGTTGCATGTATGTTTGTATGCATGGTTGCATGTATGGTTGCATGTATGGTTGCATGTATGGTTGCATGTATGGTTGCATGTATGGTTGCATGTATGGTTGCATGTATGGTTGTATGTATGGTTGCATGTATGGTGGTGGTTGTGGTTGTTGACAGAATTGCAGTTAACCCGAAGCAAAAACTTACAAAAGTTTGACAAACACAATATTAGCAAAGTCTGAGTGCCAAACTTTTTGACAGACTCAATTACTGTAACATTTATCTGACGTATACACAGTACTAGCAACGTTTGAATGACTTGCACAGTACTAGCAACGTTTGAATGACATACACAGTACTAGCAACGTTTGTATGACATACACAGTACTAGCAACGTTTGAATGACATACACATTACTAGCAACGTTTGAATGACATACACATTACTAGCAACGTTTGAATGACATACACAGTACTAGCAACGTTTGAATGACATACACAGTACTAGCAACGTTTGAATGACATACACAGTACTAGCAACGTTTGAATGACATACACAGTACTAGCAACGTTTGAATGACATACACAGTACTAGCAACGTTTGAATGACATACACAGTACTAGCAACGTTTGAATGACATACACATTACTAGCAACGTTTGAATGACATACACATTACTAGCAACGTTTGAATGACATACACAGTACTAGCAACGTTTGAATGACATACACATTACTAGCAACGCTTGAATGATTTGCACATAATACTAGCAACTTTTAAATTACTTTTACAATTCTTGCAAATTAAAGTACAGACAATACCCAATTTGCGTCTCTCTCTCTCTCTCTCTCTCTCTCTCTCTCTCTCTCTCTCTCACACACACACACACACACACACACACACATCGGATGAAGACCAAGCAGGACTTCAAAGAGACCTGGACAAGCTTGACATCTGGTCTAGCAACTGGCTTCTCGAATTTAACCCCACCAGATGCAAAGTCATGAAGATCGGAGAAGGGCAAAGAAGACCGCTGACAGAGTACAGGCTAGGTGGACAAAGGCTACAAACCTCATCAAAGGAGAAAGACCTTAGGGTGAGTATAACGCCAAGCACGTCTCCGGAAACACACATCAACCAGATAACTGCGGCAGCATATGGGCGACTGCCAAACCTAAGATTAGCTTTCCGTTACCTTAACAAGGAATCGTTCAAGACACTGTACACCGTGTACGTCAGGCCCATATTAGAGTATGCAGCACCAGTCTGGAACCCACACCTGGTCAAGCATGTCAAGAAATTAGAGAAAGTGCAAAGGTTTGCGACAAGGCTAGTTCCACAACTCAGGGGACTGCCCTATGAAGAAAGGTTGAGGGAAATAGGACTAACAACACTGGAGGACAGAAGAGTTAGAGGAGACATGATAATGACATACAAAATACTGCGGGGAATCGACAAGGTAGATAGTGACATGATGTTCCAGAGAGGGAACACAGAAACAAGGGACACAACTGGAAGCTGAAGACTCAGATGAGTCAAAGGGATGTTAGGAAGCAATTCTTCAGCCACAGAGTAGTTAGGAAGTGGAATAGTCTAGCGAAAGATATAGTGGAGGCGGGAACCATACATAGTTTTAAGACAAGGTATGATAAAGCTCATGGAGCAGGGAGAGCAGAGACCGAGTAGCGGACAGCGAAGAGGCGGGGCCTGGAGCTGAGTCTCGACCCCTGCAATCACAATTAGGTGAGTGTGTACACACACACACACACACACACACACACACACACACACACACACACACACACACACACACACACACACACGCACAGCCTTAATTTTCTCATCTCTCATTCTTCACTTCACATCTTTTTGAAGATCTTTCAAAAATTTTCCATAAAAGGAAAGCTAAATAAAGATGAAAATACTAGAAGGTAAATCGATAAACAGAAAAAGAAGAAAAGGATTTATAATTGAAAAGGATTTATAATTAAAAAGAAAAATAATCAGGTGTTCAGATTTACTTTTTTTTCACGTAAATGAATCATGCAAATACGTACTGGACATTATCCGGGAAGT
Source organism: Cherax destructor (assembly GCA_009830355.1). NCBI lineage: Eukaryota > Metazoa > Arthropoda > Malacostraca > Decapoda > Parastacidae > Cherax > Cherax destructor. The sequence continues at coordinate 282,034 of WNWK01000571.1, read as the reverse complement.
TGAATCTAGAAAAAATGTTTCACAATTATCCAGAAATTTGAAGTGTGGGAGACTGAAATATGCTTACCTAGGAAATTTACGATTTACTAAGAAATTTACAACACACCAAGGAATATACCTGATATCAAGGAATATACCTGATATCAAGGAATATACCTGATATCAAGGATTATACCTGATATCAAGGAATATACCTGATATCAAGGAATATACCTGATATCAAGGATTATACCTGATATCAAGGAATATACCTGATATCAAGGAATTTACAACATACTAGAGAATTTACAACATACCAAGGAATTTACAACATACCAAGGAATTTACAACATACTAGAGAATTTACAACATACCAAGGAATTTACAACATACCAAGGAATTTACAACATACCAAGGAATTTGCAACATACCAAGGAATTTGCAACATACCAAGGAATTTACATCCTAACATTATCTAGCTATTTAGACCAAAATCACAATTGAAATGTGCAAGAAAGCTTATTTAACCACTAATTAACCCTAATCATAAAAGATGATTCCAGTAGGGAATAATTAATCCCTAAGATCAACCGAATTAATTCCGACGATTAAAACTTATTAAACTGATTAAACGCTGGCTACGGTATTAAACCACGGAATTATTAAAATACTTAAAACATAGTAATATTATACATAGAAGAAATATAAAGGAAAGAACAAAAATAGATAAATTGACGCAATAAAAGACATGAAAGGGTAGTAGGGAAGAGGAGAGTATGTGGCCGGGGGTCGTATGGTAGAGTGGGTGTTGGCAACGAGGGTAGAGGGCAGCAGTGGGTGTTGGCAACGAGGGTAGAGGGCAGCAGTGGGTGTTGGCAACGAGGGTAGAGGGCAGCAGTGGGTTGGGAGGGCGGCAGTGGGTGTGGGCAGCTTATCAGAAAGGACAAAGTTTGAACCAGTGTTGACAAAAAAATGCCAGTTGATGGATCCAGCACGATATTCTGAAATGTCCAGTGTCGGTATTGTGCCTGAGAGAGAGAGAGAGAGAGAGAGAGAGAGAGAGAGAGAGAGAGAGAGAGAGAGACAGAGAGACAGAGAGACAGAGAGAGACAGAGAGAGAAGAGAGAGAGAGAGAGGTGCGCACAAACGTGCGATCGCCCATGAAAAAATACCAGCGTAAAAACAATCTCAAAACGTATATCCCTCAGTACTATATACTCTTGACACATATCTTGGAAGAAACAGATCAACCCTGTATACATACACACAGTTAAGCCCTCACCTGGGCTTGCTTTCACACAGTTAAGCCCTCACCTGGGCTTGCTTTCACACAGTTAAGCCCTCACCTGGGCTTGCTTTCACACAGTTAAGCCCTCACCTGGGCTTGCTTTCACACAGTTAAGCCCTCACCTGGGCTTGCTTTCACACAGTTAAGCCCTCACCTGGGCTTGCTTTCACACAGTTAAGCCCTCACCTGGGCTTGCTTTCACACAGTTAAGCCCTCACCTGGGCTTGCTTTCACACAGTTAAGCCCTCACCTGGGCTTGCTTTCACACAGTTAAGCCCTCACCTGGGCTTGCTTTCACACAGTTAAGCCCTCACCTGGGCTTGCTTTCACACAGTTAAGCCCTCACCTGGGCTTGCTTTCACACAGTTAAGCCCTCACCTGGGCTTGCTTTCACACAGTTAAGCCCTCACCTGGGCTTGCTTTCACACAGTTAAGCCCTCACCTGGGCTTGCTTTCACACAGTTAAGCCCTCACCTGGGCTTGCTTTCACACAGTTAAGCCCTCACCTGGGCTTGCTTTCACACAGTTAAGCCCTCACCTGGGCTTGCTTTCACACAGTTAAGCCCTCACCTGGGCTTGCTTTCACACAGTTAAGCCCTCACCTGGGCTTGCTTTCACACAGTTAAGCCTCACCTGGGCTTGCTTTACACAGTTAAGCCCTCACCTGGGCTTGCTTTCACACAGTTAAGCCCTCACCTGGGCTTGCTTTCACACAGTTAAGCCCTCACCTGGGCTTGCTTTCACCAGTTAAGCCCTCACCTGGGCTTGCTTTCACCAGTTAAGCCCTCACCTGGGCTTGCTTTCACACAGTTAAGCCCTCACCTGGGCTTGCTTTCACACAGTTAAGCCCTCACCTGGGCTTGCTTTCACACAGTTAAGCCCTCACCTGGGCTTGCTTTCACACAGTTAAGCCCTCACCTGGGCTTGCTTTCACACAGTTAAGCCCTCACCTGGGCTTGCTTTCACACAGTTAAGCCCTCACCTGGGCTTGCTTTCACACAGTTAAGCCCTCACCTGGGCTTGCTTTCACACAGTTAAGCCCTCACCTGGGCTTGCTTTCACACAGTTAAGCCCTCACCTGGGCTTGCTTTCACACAGTTAAGCCCTCACCTGGGCTTGCTTTCACACAGTTAAGCCCTCACCTGGGCTTGCTTTCACACAGTTAAGCCCTCACCTGGGCTTGCTTTCACACAGTTAAGCCCTCACCTGGGCTTGCTTTCACACAGTTAAGCCCTCACCTGGGCTTGCTTTCACACAGTTAAGCCCTCACCTGGGCTTGCTTTCTAGACCCATTTGCAACTTGCACTACCATCAATAGTATTCATATGAAGTGCAGAATTAAGACCTACCATCCATTGGATTGATATCAAGTGCAGAATAAGCTAAAAACTACCATCCATAGGATGGATATAAAGTATAGAATTAACTAAGGACTATCATCCATAGGATGGATATAAGGTGCACAGTAAACTATCTGCTGTTGTCCATAAGACGATTATGGAGTGCACAATAAGCCGCTAACGTCAAAAGGGGTTCGTATGACGTGCACAAACTACTTCGACAGCTAAATAATTTTTTAGTTAATTGTTTCCAAACATTTTACTTCCCATCTGCCTCGCCGAAACTTAATTTATAGTAAAAAATAAGTGGTGGAGGAGAAAGAGGAGGAAGTGAAGGAAGAAGAGGAAAAGAAGGGAGAATGAAGAAGGGAGAATGACGAAGAGGAAGAGAGAAGGAAGAGGAGTGAAGAAGAGAAAGGTGAAGGAGAGAGAGAGGAGAGGGAGGAAGGCAAAGGTAGGAGAAAGAGGAAGGAGAAAGCGGGAGAAAGAAAAATGCAGGAGGAGGAGGGAGAAAGAAGACAGGAAATTGGAGAGAATTTGTTAAAGAGTGGAAAATAAATTTTAAAACGCGATAGCGAGGCAGAACTTGGCATATCGACGCCCGAACCAAACAACGGTATCACCATCCCTCGCAGATTTCTCAAGGAATACTGGAGATGAGAGAGACTGTGGTCGAGAGAAGAAGGAAATTGCGGTGGAGGAGAGAGATAAAGGTGGAGACAGTGAGAGAGGAAGGAGACTGGAGGAGGTGAAAGCAGCAGGAGCAGGAGTAGCAGTATAGATGATTAGAAAGCAAGTTAACTGTCCAGATGAACGCTGGGACTCGTAAATGGGTGTTTGTTGAAGAATGACACTTGTGCAACATATGGGAATCTTTACTGAAGAAACGTTTCGCCAGCCAGTGGCTTCTTCAGTCCAATACAGAGAAGAACGGAGAGGTAATCAGTCCCTCACCCTGGGGTCGATGTCTTCAGTCCATTAATCTTGGTTTTATTTTACTTGGTAATAGTGTGAACACCATTAAATCATTATTTAGGCTCCTATAAACATATTAGACAGAAGAAAGGAGGAGTCTGTTGCCATATTCAAAGCAATGTGTGTTGTAAATTCCGAAGACAATATGGAGGTTATGAAAGATCTAACCTTCTAGACGTAAGTTGTTGAGGCAGTGTGATCATTTCGAATGATGTAGGAGAATAGAATGGCCAAGGTGTATAAATCTGCTGTGAAAGAAATGAGGCGGTAGTTGTCGCCCCAGACGGGGTTAGAGAAAGGGAGTGAAGGTTTTTAAATGGTAAGGGCTTCAGCATCTAGCAGGCGAGTGTGTTTTAGACCAGAGTGGAGAAGAGTTGAGTTTAGGATTTGAAGTGATGTTGCAATGTAAGGTAACATTTATGAAGGGATTCATGGCAACAAATTAGTTGGAACTGTGTCCTAGAGGGAGAGAAAGGGGGAAATGGAAGAGAAAGGGTAAAAGAGTGGGAGGAACGTAGGGAGCTGGAGAAAGGAAGGGAAACAGGGGGATAAAAATAAAGGGAGATAGGGGAGAAAAAGGGAGATAATGAGAGTAAAGAAGAATGGAGAGAGAAATGGAGAACGCCAGCCTTGGCGTCAGTATCCAGACTCACTACACCGGAACACCATCAGCGGGAGTCAGCGGCCGTCAGCATCCATGACGTCTAGGACGCCGCTCGGGGATGAGGTGTCAGCCCCTACATCCTGATACCTGACGTTCTGAAGGAGACGGGCAAAGAGGAGAACAAGAGAGAGAAAACCAAAGGAAGAGTGGAAAGAGGAAAATTCTGCAGAAAACACTAGATAGAAGAGGATGGGTGATAGATATTAGAATAAAAGAGTCTGGATAGAAAATAGTGATACAAGAGGATGCGAGAGACAGATGAACTAGAACACGAGCTAAGATGTGAAGGTGAAGAGAGATTTTAAGTTTTAGGTTTCGTGAGGCCTGGTAGACAACGCTCTTGCCTCGCACACCGAGTGTCCTTGGTTCAATCCCCGGCAGGGTGGACACATTGGACGTGTTACCTTACACCTGCTGTCCCCGTTCACCTAGCAAGCAAGTAGGTATCTGGGTGTTATTCGACTGATGTGGGTCGCATCCCGGGGGACAAGATTGAAGGACCCTAATGGAAAAAATACAGTCCTCGATGACGCACTGACTTTCTTTGGTTATCCTGGGTGGCTAACCCTCCGGGGCTAAAAATCCGAACAAAATCTTATCGTATCATTGTACATCAACAGTCATCCTGCGAGGGAAAAACCCACAATGAACACAATTATGTTTTTAAATACGAGACACGGAATTGTCAGTATCGACTTATTCCCTATATGTAGAAAATATGCATTACTGCTTCTAACATCAATACACAATTTCAGAAAATCTTCCATACAATTTTGAAAAAGATTACGAACTTTCGATACAGGGTGTTTACATTATTCTTAAATGTTTGTCATATATATTCTTGAACTAGGATGCATTCTACAACATGTCTACTGTGTGAATATTCGGAACTCTCCACGCGGTTTAAATTTTCTGTTTTCATTCTAGGAGTTGCTACACCAACCTGCCCCATATACAAGTAACCTGAACGAATTCTGACCACCACCGTCTAGTCTCTATTTCCACCTTTTATACCACACAAAAATGTTTCATCTCTTCAGCCTGATTGTAATTACACAGATTCACGACTTCCCATGGTCTCTCTCTCTCTCTAGATTTTTAATCAATATTTTCCTTGCAATCTACTACGTTCCTCCACATCTGCAATCAACGTTTTCCGGTTGTGTTCCTTTTAATGCTAATTCTTTAACTCTATTATTATTAGTATTAAAAATATTATATCAAAACACAAGAGTTGAAATTTTAAGGGTCGTACAGCTCTTACATACAAGGTGGAGTTGGTATCCACAAACATATTTTTCCCGTAGATTCTTGTGTCATCTATGGATTCGTTAGCGATATTTCTAGAGTCAACACTTATTAAGCCTTTTATGGAGTGTGAAAGAAATCTGTGAGCAAAGAGGAAAGGAGAGAGAGAAGAGACAGAGAGAAAACAGGGGAAAAATGTGTGTGTGAGTATAGAAGCGGCGCAGTATTCCTGAGTCACCAAAAATATTCCACCCCCTTGTCTCACCACCTGGACCCAACTACCAGAGCCCAACCACCCCAGAACCAACCACCCAACACGCACCTAAGAAGGTTGACACGCCAAGAGCGGAAGTTTTCTTTCAAAACACCATCCAGCGTCCTTCAGTGGACGCTTCAGAGAGAGAGGGAGACGACAATTTAAAAGTCTTCACCATTCCTGACCGTAAATACACAGGGCACAGGAGGAGGATTTAATTGGTTGAATGCGAGGCGCTAACTCCTGCAGGTTTGATTATCTGTCCGCTAATCGCAAGAGATACGATTAATCTTTAGTGAAAAAAATGTATACACCATAACATATGCGAGTGGGCAGAGGAAGAATGGGGTGGTAACGGTAGTGGAAGTTGATATGATAGTGGTGGAGGGCATAGAATAGCAGTAAGGGTAGCAGCAGTGATAGTAATAGTAGTAGTAAAGGTAACAGAAATGATATTAGTAGTAACAGCAGTAACAGTAGAAGTCATAGCAATAGTAGTAGTACAAATGGTTAAGTAGTTGTAAAAGGAAACAGAAATGGTAAGATCAACAGTGTGCTGCTGCGCTATTCTGTATAATGGGAACAGTACAGTGTGCTGCTGAGCTATTCTGTATAATGGGAACAGTACAGTGTGCTGCTGCGCCATTCTCTATCAGAGTAACTAGGTGTGAACACCCACAGTGTGCACTAATCCTGGTTTATACGAGAACATGTAAAAATTCTGGCAGTGAGCGGTTACACACTGTGGGATCACTGTGTGGAGATACCCAAATCCATGTAAATTACATGGTGGGAACACCAGCAGTATGCGGTTACGGTATTCTATACATGACTGTTACGGAGTGGAAACAAAAACTAGTTGAGTTTCTCTCTCAACTTCCATCACACTGGATGGGTACATACTCGAGGTAGCAAAATATGTCAGACTGAGATGATAGATTTTAATACACCGATAACGTTGTTGTCAAACATTTCACTCTGGATTCAGCAGTTACGTGAACTTAAAAGATTAGTGTGTGTGTTAGTCTCCTTTTGCGTCCTGGTGAGTGTTAGGACGCTTCAGATAATGCTAGACTTTGAGATATACCGAGTTATTCTGAAGTGAGGTGCAGTATAATAACTCTTAGCCTGTAAATTCAACGGTGTAAAGAACTATCCATCAGTTAGCCTGAACAGTACTAGTAGTATACCTGGAGAGCGTTTCAGGGGTCAACGCCCCCGCGGTCCTGTCTGAGACAGTAGTAGTAGAAGTATAGCAGTAGTAGTGGTACAACAGTAGTAGAGATACTAGTAGTAATTTACGGAGCACTTTGACTGCTCTCTTATTGTGCTTAATAGAAGATATGCACAACATATTAAAAAGTGAGAAAATTAGGAAACAAAATCTATTAACACGAATAGAGCGCCCAACCTAAATAAATACCATCATATCGCCTTAAAATAAAGCCCTGTTATAGGGCTTTATTTCTACTTTCCGAATTATACCAGTCTTCCAGTAGTGCTCATTGAGAATTTCGACGCTCTTACAACTCACGTGAGGCTAGCAAATACAGCGTCTCCGATAACGTAATTTAATAACTTTCAACAAACAATTTTAAAATGTTTAATGAAGTCTGCCCTCATCGATATTTTTCTGTGAAGATCCAACTTTCAAAAACTTTGGAGGAAAAAAAAATGGGAGTCGTGTAACAAGCTTTTGATGCTTAAAGTCATACGCTCTTTAGAGACGAGTTCACGGTCCCCAGTGATTACCGTGCACAAAGTACAGTGAACACTGTTCAGTCTACGATGAACACTGTTCAGTCTACGATGAACACTGTTCAGTCTACGATGAACACTGTTCAGTCTACGATGAACACTGTTCAGTCTACGATGAACACTGTTCAGTCTACGATGAACACTGTTCAGTCTACGATGAACACTGTTCAGTCTACGGTGAACACTGTTCAGTCTACAGTGAACACTGTTCAGTCTACAGTGAGCAGTGTACAGTCTACAGTGAGCAGTGTGCAGCCTACACTGAACACTGCACAGCCTACACTGAACACTGCACAGCCTACACTGAACACTGCACAGCCTACACTGAACACTGCACAGCCTACACTGAACACTGCACAGCCTACACTGAACACTGCACAGCCTACACTGAACACTGCACAGCCTACACTGAACACTGCACAGCCTACACTGAACACTGCACAGCCTACACTGAACACTGCACAGCCTACACTGAACACTGCACAGCCTACACTGAACACTGCACAGCCTACACTGAACTGCAGCTACTGCATGCACAGCCTACAATGAACACTGCACAGCCTACAATGAACACTGCACAGCCTACAATGAACACTGCACAGCCTACAATGAACACTGCACAGCCTACAATGAACACTGCACAGCCTACAATGAACACTGCACAGCCTACAATGAACACTGCACAGCCTACAATGAACACTGCACAGCCTACAATGAACACTGCACAGCCTACAATGAACACTGCACAGCCTACAATGAACACTGCACAGCCTACAATGAACACTGCACAGCCTACAATGAACACTGCACAGCCTACAATGAACACTGCACAGCCTACAATGAACACTGCACAGCCTACAATGAACACTGCACAGCCTACAATGAACACTGCACAGCCTACAATGAACACTGCACAGCCTACAATGAACACTGCACAGTCTACAATGAACACTGCACAGTCTACAATGAACACTGCACAGTCTACAATGAACACTGCACAGTCTACAATGAACACTGCACAGTCTACAATGAACACTGCACAGTCTACAATGAACACTGCACAGTCTACAATGAACACTGTACAGTCTACAATGAACACTGTACAGTCTACAATGAACACTGTACAGTCTACAATGAACACTGTACAGTCTACAATGAACACTGTACAGTTTATAGCGAAAGCTGATCGGAGGGTTATTTGAGATGTAATGTATGCACATTACATGTAATTACTCTTGAGGGTTACCCTACCTTGGTGAGAAAAACTCCTGACCAGCCGGGCTGTGGTTCGTACGTCAGTTTGCGTGCGGCCAGCAGCAACAGCCTGGTTGATCAGACCCTGAGCCACCACGAGACCTGGTCTCAGACTTAGCCGCGGGGGCGTTGACCCAAGGAACCCTCTCCAGGTATACTTCAGGTATCTCCAGCATGGTACACCGCTAACCATAAATGCAGGTTCTGAACAGACGACTCTCATACCAACACGGCTGTGGCAAGACCCGACTCAAGTCCCTTCTAAGTTATTATCAAGGTCTCGCGAAACCGTAATGGCATAATAAATACAACTTCATAAGGTTAAAATAAACCATATCTGTCAAAAAATAAACCAGATTTGTAACGTCAAAATATACCCCTAAATGTTCCAAAGGTATCTGCCAATACTGAAGTGAAAAGACCGAATCTGTGGACAGTTAAAATGTTCTCTAGACGAGTGTTTGAGCGCCCACAGGCAGGTAGCCAAGTGAGATGCAGGTGTCCGATTCTCAACCTGCATGGGAGCCAGTGGATTTAGCTTAAGATAAAGCACAGTCAAGATTCATTACAAATGTGTATTCCTTAATATACCGCTTTACTTCTGTATGTCTTGTCTTCTTTCGGCCATTCACTCCTTTTATCGATTCTTTAAACTACTTCTTTCCCATTCCCCGTCTTTCTCTCTCCCGTGGTTCGTAGATGCCTGGGTTCATAGGTGTTTGGATTGATTAGTTCCTGGATGCGAAAGTGCGCTGATTTAGTTCGGTACGAAAATGTGTACTGAACTGCCGTTAATTTATTTAAGTGGAAACTGCATTGCACTACTCTTGAATTAGTTGCAACAGTCAGCGCTTACACAATAAGGGTTATTAGACACGAGATTGTCAAATTTACGCCTGGGTCTGACGGTTCCAGAGTACGAAGGTGCTTGGGTACAAATGTCTCTGGGGTCCGTAGGTGAAAAACTGCCTGGGTCCAGAGGTGCCTGGGTCCGTGTTTTTGGTTGCAGGTAGTTCTTTCCTGCTGATCACTATTCAGAGACGAATGAGGCAATAAATGTGTCTTGTCAACCCACACACTTCTTTCCTCTTCAGTGATGCGACACACAGTGATGGATGAAGGGAGAATGGCGGAGGAGGGGTAGGAGGAGGAGGACAGAGAAAAGGCGAAAGAGGATCGGAAGATATAAAGAGGAAGAAGAAAGATGAATAAACAGATGAAAAACCCACAAGAAGTTTCCTTGTAAGAGGTTAGTAATAACAATCCGCTGTTGTAGTATTCACGAAGGAAATGTCAAGCAAAGCAAAAATCATACACAGATAACCCGGATATAGAAGCTCACGACGACGTTTCGGTCCGACTTGGACTATTTACAAAGTCACACTAACACAAAAGAGTGAGGGGAGCCAATATATTTAGGCGAGAGGGACAGGGATAGGACCAAGAGAGGAAGAACCAGTAGTAGTATTAAGACTGGTAGTGGTACTAGTTCTAGAGGAATGGGAGTTGGATCCAAGAAGAGAGTGTCTCCAGTTTCTTGGCTAAAAAAAAAACCTTCATCGGCATCAAGGCACAACTCTTACAATATACCTATAACTATTTAAGTTTTGTAAAGTTACTCTCATGGGCCACCAATAGCGACATCGCCATGTACTTTGCTAGGTGAAAACTAAGGGAATAATTTGATAAAACTTACACAGAATGATTAAAGTATTCATGTCTAGAGGAAATGAAGGAAACATTTGCAGGGTAAACTGGTAAAGGAAGTTTAGCCATCAGCGAGTGACTCGTGGGCAATAAAGACCCGAATAGCCAAGCATGGGGCAGTAAAGAGGAACCTATAAACGAGACGCAAGCAAGTCCAGTCACCTAGACACATAAGAAGCACACAAACACACAATAAATTCGCCTAGAACATAGAAGGGGGCCGTATACCAAGCGCAAGGAACCTTGAATAGAAACTGGGGCGCCTATATATACAATGGAGTCGCCTACAGACACAGCTGAATCGCCTACCTATAAAACGAACCCGAATCTCCAGAAGAAAAAAAGCAGGTAAGCAGAGATAAAACAGACACTTACCTTTCTGACGAGTTCTCCGACCATACCGTTCCAACCTCCCTCTGTAGTCTCGTCCTGAGCTCCGTAAGTGTGGTCCTTCACAATCTGCAGTGTGTCTGCGCCACAGAAAATGGAAAGTGGGAGTTAATTCCAGCGTAGAGGGCGTACTTCGTTTTTTTTTCCTACCAAAATTAGTATCCTAATATTTTCACAAACCACACTCACATGGTGGTGTTATTTTTTACGATGGTTACATTTTGGGTGGAAAAGCAGCTTGTTAAACGTCATATTTCATCACAATAAAATGGGATACATATATAAATTTTGTCAATCTGGGTGGGGAGACTTTTGTAAGGTGATGAGGATATCGCCAAGGATTCCACTGTAGGTCGAACGACCATGGAGGCTTCAAAGGTTTCCTCATACAAACAGAGAAAGTATCCCTTGAATGGCCTGAACTGTATGTAAGTACCATTTTCCACATTTTAAGGTAATATTTGTTTGGATTTTTAACCCGCAGCGTTAGCTACCTGGGATAACCCAGGAAAGTAAGTTTGTCATCGAGGACTGTCACTTATTTTCATTGGGGTCCTCCAATCTTGTCCCCTAGGATGCCACCCACACCAGTTGACTAAGACCCAGGTTCCTATTTACTGCTAGGTCAACAGGGACAGCAGATGTAAGGAAACACGTCCAGCATTTACACCCATGCCGGGAATCGAACCACGGTATTATGTCATTTAATTTCTAGAGAGGGGAGTTTACAAAATATGGAGAAGGAAAAATGTCAGTTTATCTAAGCACAGGCACATATAAGTACAGTTAAGCAAATTATTATACGTACGAGTTATATCCCCCCAAAAAAAAAAAAAAAAAAAAAATATATAAGAAGTTTTGAGAGCAGTGGTTGAAGTTGATGGAAAATATTGAAGGGATTAGTGAAGTACAATGTAATGAAGTAGGATAAAATAAAAAAATACTCTAACTCTACCATGGTCGCCGTTTTCCAGCGAGAGAAAACGGGAGCAAGTTAGTCAACCAATCAGGAGGATGGGAAGTACTGGAGTCGACGAGGCAAAACAAACTTCATGGCAAATTCTGTTTTATTACTGGCCACGTAGAGCACAGCACGACCAGAGGTACATGCGTGCCAGAGAGAGAGAGCTACACTCTGGCTGTACCCTTCTCAAGAACATAAGTTTTTCCGAGATCATTCATTCCTAGAATGGCTCGAGTCTCGAACATGTTTGAACAGCATAAAGATATCGATGAAATATAGCAAGTTAATCAAATGAAATCGCCGGCCCAGAGATGGCTCCAACTTCATCCAGTTCCCTAATATTTTTTTTTCATAAAAATAAAAATGATTTGAAATGAGCTAAGGTAGGTGACAGCTCTTAACTTGTAAATATGGACAGAAACTCTTAATTTAATCCAATAAATCCCCTCGTACAAATAAAAAAGAGAGAGGGAAGGACTGGGGGGGAAAGGGGGGGAAAGGGGAGGAAGGGGGGGAAGGGGGGCGGAGATGGCAAAGACAGACAGCAGAGGACATTAAAGGTCACATGTCGACTATCTGCAGAAAACTACGTACTTCTATTTGGCTTTAAGAACTATCATGTATTCCAAAGGTGTACACATCAAGGTTAAATAAGAAGAAGAGTCCCCATTCTCCATTCCCTCTAGCCATAGCAGGTATGAAAACAGTGAGCGCATCACAGTCAGCCAGGAGTGGGCACACAGACACACACACCTTTAAAGATGATAAATAAGAGACTCGGGCCTTGACCCCCAATCAAATATCCCCAGGGTCCCCAGTGCAAACCCACGGCTCACAGCTTTGCGAACCAACGCAAACAATCACTCACTCTTACTCTCTCACTCACTCTTACTCTCTCACTCACTCTTACTCTCTCACTCTTACTCTCTCACTCTTACTCTCTCACTCTTACTCTCTCACTCTTACTCTCTCACTCTTACTCCCTCACTCTTACTCGCTCACTCTTACTCGCTCACTCTTACTCGCTCACTCTTACTCCTCACTACCTCACTCTTACCTCTCTCCTCCTACCCACTCTTACTCTTCACTCTTACTCCTCACTCTACTCTTTCACTCTCTCACTCTACTCCTCACTCTCTCCACTCTTACTACTCCTCTACTCTTACTCTCTCACTCTCTCTTCTCACTCTCTCACTCTCTTTACTCTCACTCTCTCTCACTCTACTCTCACTCTTACTCGCTCACTCTTACTCCTCACTCTTACTCTCCTCACTCTACTACTCTCACTCTTACTCCTCACTCTTACTCTACTCACTCTTACTCTCACTCTTACTCCACTCTTACTCTCACTCTTACTCTCCTCACTCCTCACTCTTACTCACTCACTCTTACTCACTCTTACTCACTCACTCTTACTCACTCACTCTTACTCTCTCACTCACTCTTACTCTCTCACTCACTCTTACTCTCTCACTCTTACTCTCTCACTATAAAACCAACACAAATGCCTCTAAGACAACCACATTTCGTAAACTTGCTGATCTCAAAACAAAAAATAAAATAACAAGAAAACGAACGAAGAAGATCCGACCACTTGTTTTGCGTTCTGGGTGAGAATCCAATCCAGCCAGAGCGTTGTTGGACAGGTTCCAATCCCAGCCAGTAACAAGCAGGCCCGGGTGGAGAACGCCCAGTGATGAAGCAGTAGGTCAGGCAGTTTGTGACTCCTTGTTAGGCAGCAAAGTCGACCTGGGTCACGTTTTAAGGTTGAGACGAGAGAAGCTAAGAAGGAAATAAAGAAGTTCCGGCAGGGGATAAGAGAGTTGGGAAATTCCAGCAGGGAATAAGAGAGTTGGGAAATTCCAACTGGGAATAAGAGTTGGAGAGTTCCAGCAGGAAATAAGGAAGACTAGGGAAATTCCAGGTTTTGATAAGGGAAGATTAGGGAGTTCTAGCAGGAAATTAGGGTAATAGGGGATATCCAAGAGAGGATAAAGAAGTATGTTGAACCGGGACTTACGGTGGAGAACGGACGTCCGGAATAGACAAATGGGGCTTAAACAAAGGATAAGGGAAAACAGGAAGGTCCCAGCAGGGTATGTATTTAGGATGAAGATCCAGCAGAGGTAAGAACGCTCCAGCATGGGTTGAGATAGTTCCAAGAAGAGTTAATGTATATCCAGAATGGGAATAATAGTTTACAAGCAGGATGCAAGATGAAAATAGTACTACTACTATTGGGAAACCATAGTAGTTTCCAGGAGATGAGAACAGTGAAGCAACAAATAAAGAAGAGAAGCTTGGCAGAACTGAAACGTTTCATTTAGAGCAGAGATTTATCAATACGTGAGAAAGCTCTACACAGAATGAACAACTGTCTCAACAAAAGCTTGTTCTGCAACATACTGTTCTCTTTATTACTGTTGGCAGTACGACTCCTTTTAACCCTTTTGGGGCCTAGTTTCTAGGCCTTTTGTGTATCCATATGCTCTTGCGCTACCCTCCACAGGATGGATATGGGTGCACAATAAACTAGCCACTTCGGTGGCAAAATCTAAAATCGACACTTGTAAGCAAGAATAATTTTTTTGTAATCTCTAGACCCATCTTCACTAAGGACCTGAGACCTGCAAAATGCTCTCTCAAATATCATAAAAGAAAAAAAACAGTAACATATGGGCCTTCAAAAGGGTACTTCAATGGTGAAGGGTTTTGATCTGAGAACCTAGAGCTAAAACCCTTTCAGTAGATCAAAACTCCCATCTTCCAAGCACAGAGTGACTCCATAAGAATTTAATGCTTCTCCATGACAATATTAGGGCAGATTTATGGCTCGTTTTTCGATAATTTATGGAGAGAGTTTCCTCATCAACTCAAAAATATTTCTCAGTTGTAAAAGGCTTGTGATCCAAAAATTGCAACTGCCCTCCGCTTCCTTGGATCAAATCTACTGCCTTCTATTCACAACCTTAAATTTGATATACCTTTGATGAGTTCAGAGTTTTTCTACGCCCAGCTCCCGGTCTTGGGCCAGGCTCGTCCGGTGCTTTCCTGGTCAACCAACTGCTGTCTAAACACATACAAGTTTAACACTCAATGAATGCTCTAATTTCCAGCACTGTTTTGCATTTCTTCTGCCGTTGCAATTTGAGCACGACATTCAACTTTGGTCATCTACCTAATAATGCAAAAATATACATTAAAAAAGAAAATAATAAGAAAAAAAGGCAGGCAATAAATGCTTTTGTCAAAAAAAAAAAAAAGGCGCATGCAATTTTTGAAGAAGTCTTATAAGATTTTCAGAGATACTGACCCAAACCAACACTTGGCTGAAAACTCTCAAATTTTCAGAAAACTGCTTCTATGAAAAAACTTTCAGGTCCAGTAAGTTAACTAAGATCCTCAGAGACACCCTCTGTGCTCGGGGAATGTGTGCCAGGAGTTTAGTGAAGCTGTGCTTATTGCTTGTTGTACTCTGTCTCTCTCTCGCTGTGTGATTGGGAGGGAGGATAGAGTAATATAGTGTATTATTCGTGTCTGAGTTATAGATAGAAAATTAGAAGGCTCTCTCCACACCCTCTTATCCCTCCGGCAAATGCCGGCGTGTAAGTGAGGGAAGTAGACGGGAGGGAATGTACAGAAACTTACAGAAAAAAGTTTGGAAACCACAGCAGAGATGGAAGTCTATGAAAGGTGTTGGTTACAACTACCTCTACTAAGTACTGCGTCTAACTTACTTCTATTTTTACTCCATCCTACTCACTGAACCCGGTGTACCAGTACTTCAGCTTCTGGTGACCACCAGTTCTACCTGGAGGCTTTCTGGGGGTCAACGCCCCCACTGCCCAGTTCTTGACCAGGCCTCCCTGTCAGTATTATGTACAATAGTATTTCAGTATAACGGTTACTGAGTCACAGCCTACCTACGTGATCAATGACAGTTACTGAGTCATTCTGCTGACCTAGCATGATGTCATAAGTCACCCTTTGAATGCCGTGCGCGCCCTCGCCACCGGCGTCAGTTCAAGGCAGGTTATAGAGACAGACAGGTCAGGCCTGGATGCTTCCCATATTATTCCTCTAATATATACGTTACCAAGCCAAGCTACGTTTGTGTTTATTACCAAATCCATCAAGAACCCACACGACATCCCGGTGGATCAGGGTCTGATGAGCCAGGCTGTTACTGATGGCCGCACGTAAACCAACGTACGAACCACAGCCAGCTGATTGGTTACTGACTTTGGGTAACTGTCCAGCTCCCTCTTGAAGGTAGCCAGGGGTCTATTTAATTCCCCTTATGCCTAGTAGGAGGCTGTTGAATGGTGTCAGTCACCCTCTGCTGCTGCTACTGCTACGACTACTACATGTGCTCTGAGTGAGGTTTAGCGAGTGGGGTGGTTCGAGTCTCGGGCAATGTCTAACTCCTGCTCTTCTTCGCCATACCCTATATTCTGCTGGTCACTAACGTGTTAGATCCTCGAGGCTCTAGTTCCAGCAACTCCTTCCCACAAGGGCACAATTTATCGAGTTGAAACCTATATTAGCTGAGTGTTCACTTAAGTTATCTTCGCACTAACAACATTAGCAGGTAGTTTATTCTATTCTAATTCTGTTTGCAAAAAAAAAAAAAATTGTATACTTTCGTGTTGCATCTTCTGCCTCGCAGTTTCATTTCATTGTTTCGAGTTATATATTTATTCAGTACTTCAAAGAGTTCGTGTTTGTTTCAGAGTCGAAGACATTCAATATCTGAAAGGTTTGAATAATATCTCTTCGTAATCTCCGATTCCTGAGAGAATGAGAAAGAGGAAAAAGAAAGAGTGAGTGAATGGCAAAGAATGAGAAGTAGTGAGAATGGCAAAGAATGAGAGAGTGAGAGAATGGCAAAGAATGAGAAAAAGTGAGAGAATGGCA
Organism: Cherax destructor; assembly: GCA_009830355.1. Lineage (NCBI taxonomy): Eukaryota > Metazoa > Arthropoda > Malacostraca > Decapoda > Parastacidae > Cherax > Cherax destructor. The sequence continues at coordinate 265,294 of WNWK01000571.1, read as the reverse complement.
AAGAGGTTAGGTTAGATAAGGTTTAGCACGAAACAGAGCAAGTATTTCCTGACTCGGGTCTTAGTCATATGACCCAGAGCTGGAGAGGGAATGAGAGAATAAATGAGAAGGAATGAGAGAATAAGAAAAGATAATTAAGAGAGAGAATGATGAGACAGAATGACAGAGAATGAGAGGAGAAAGAATGAGAATGAAAGAGAATGAGGGCGAACGAGAGAAAGAATGAGCCAGAGGGAATGAGAGAATGGATTGATATATAGCAAGTTTTAAGCGTTTCTCATCAACATTTCCTGCGCCATAATAAGAGTTTGGCGTGTTTGGTGACCATACACTGTCAGCAGGAACTAACTTACAGCCATAAATGATATCTCCTGCTATCATCCTTAGAGATTACACACAGAAAACGACTGAGGAAGAACCTGATACTCGAAGATAAAGAGAGGGAGAAATAAGAGACACGGATGTATGGACGCAGGCGAAGGAAGGGAAGAATGCAATCAAGGGAGAGAGGAAGGAAAAGAAGACGGTTTGGTGGAGGATGAAGGATGGAAATGGTAAAGGAATGGATATGAATCAAAAAGAAGGAAACAAAATGATAAAAATATACAGCAGGATGGAGACAGAAGGATGGAAACAGTAAAATGAAAGCAGAAGGCTGAAAAAAGATGGCTGGAAGTAGACAGGACAGAGAAGATGGTAAGATGGAGAAAGAAGGATGAAAAACCGTAAAATGAAGGCAGAAGGATGGGAAAAGACGACACGAAGAAGAAAAAACATAAGAACAAACAGAACATAGAAAGATGAAACAGAAGAAGAGAACGAGGACAAGAACAAAAAGATAAATACATAGATGGAAGATACAGAGGACTGGGTCGCATAAAATGAGGAGCAGACAGAAACAAATGGAACTGTATAAACAACTTACGAACCACAAACAAAATAGAATTTTTAGCTAATTACGTGAGGTAAGAAGCACTGAGACGAATTAACTCATCACTGCCACTGAGGTGAATGTTACCGGTGGTACAAAGGTGAGTTACATCACGACTCTGGAACAAAGGTAACAGTTACCTTAGCACTGTCACACACACACAAAAAAAAAAATTATGTTTACGTGTGGATCCATAGGTATGTGTACCCTGGGAACCACGGGTATATGTACCCTGAGACCCAGGGTATTACATGTACTCTGGGAACCACGGGTATTACATGTACTCTGGGACCCACGGGTATTACATGTACTCTGGGACCCACGGGTATTACATGTACTCTGGGACCCACGGGTATTACATGTACTCTGGGACCCACGGGTATTACATGTACTCTGGGACCCACGGGTATTACATGTACTCTGGGACCCACGGTATTACATGTACTCTGGGACCCACGGGTATTACATGTACTCTGGGACCCACGGGTATTACATGTACTCTGGGACCCACGGGTATTACATGTACTCTGGGACCCACGGGTATTACATGTACTCTGGGACCCACGGGTATTACATGTACTCTGGGACCCACGGGTATTACATGTACTCTGGGACCCACGGGTATTACATGTACTCTGGGACCCACGGGTATTACATGTACTCTGGGACCCACGGGTATTACATGTACTCTGGGACCCACGGGTATTACATGTACTCTGGGACCCACGGGTATTACATGTACTCTGGGACCCACGGGTATTACATGTACTCTGGGACCCACGGGTATTACATGTACTCTGGGACCCACGGGTATTACATGTACTCTGGGACCCACGGGTATTACATGTACTCTGGGACCCACGGGTATTACATGTACTCTGGGACCCACGGGTATTACATGTACTCTGGGACACACGGGTATTACATGTACTCTGGGACACACGGGTATTACATGTACTCTGGGACACACGGGTATTACATGTACTCTGGGACACACGGGTATTACATGTACTCTGGGGACACACGGGTATTACATGTACTCTGGGACCCACGGGTATTACATGTACTCTGGGACCCACGGGTATTACATGTACTCTGGGACCCACGGGTATTACATGTACTCTGGGACCCACGGGTATTACATGTACTCTGGGACCCACGGGTATTACATGTACTCTGGGACCCACGGGTATTACATGTACTCTGGGACCCACGGGTATTACATGTACTCTGATGTATTATGCTCTGGGACCCACGGGTATTACATGTACTCTGGGACCCACGGGTATTACATGTACTCTGGGACCCACGGGTATTACATGTACTCTGGGACCCACGGGTATTACATGTACTCTGGGACCCACGGGTATTACATGTACTCTGGGACCCACGGGTATTACATGTACTCTGGGACCCACGGGTATTACATGTACTCTGGGACCCACGGGTATTACATGTACTCTGGGACCACGGGTATTACATGTACTCTGGGACCACGGGTATTACATGTACTCTGGGACCACGGGTATTACATGTACTCTGGGACACACGGGTATTACATGTACTCTGGGACACACGGGTATTACATGTACTCTGGGACACACGGGTATTACATGTACTCTGGGACACACGGGTATTACATGTACTCTGGGACACCGGTATTACATGTACTCTGGGACACACGGGTATTACATGTACTCTGGGGCCCACGGGTATTACATGTACTCTGGGACCCACGGGTATTACATGTACTCTGGGACCCACGGGTATTACATGTACTCTGGGACCCACGGGTATTACATGTACTCTGGGACCCACGGGTATTACATGTACTCTGGGACCCACGGGTATTACATGTACTCTGGGACCCACGGGTATTACATGTACTCTGGGACCCACGGGTATTACATGTACTCTGGGACCCACGGGTATTACATGTACTCTGGGACCCACAAGCTCTATTTGTAATCTGGAACCCACAAATACTATTTGAACTGTAGGACCCACAAATATTAATATACTCTGGGACCCACGGGTATTATACACACACATTTTTACCTATACAAACTCCCATGTAAATAAATTGTACTGACGACCTATAAGTTGAATAACACTAAAATGTTTAGTGAGATAAGAAGAAGGTCCTCTGATGGGAGGAGTTTCTCGCCCGTGTCTTCCTCATTTATCTTATATTCCTCCTCTTGCTTATATTCCTCTTTCTTCACCTCTTTTTCTATTTTTCTCTCTGAACTCCTTTCCCCCCTCCATAGTCCTTCCCCTCCTTCCCCTCCAGAGTCCTTCCCTCCCGACTCCTTCCCCTCCTTCCCTCCCGACTCCTTCCCCTCCTTCCCTCCCGACTCCTTCCCCTCCTTCCCTCCCGACTCCTTCCCCTCCTTCCCTCCCGACTCCTTCCCCTCCTTCCCTCCCGACTCCTTCCCTCCTTCCTCCCGACTCCTTCCCTCCCGACTCCTTCCCTCCCGACTCCTTCCCTCCCGACTCCTTCCCTCCCGACTCCTTCCCTCCTTCCCACCCTCCCGAGTCTTTCCCTCCTTCCCACCCTCCCGAGTCCTTCCCTCCTTCCCACCCTCCCGAGTCCTTCCCTCCTTCCCACCCTCCCGAGTCCTTCCCTCCTTCCCTCCCTCCCGAGTCTTTCCCCTCCTTCCCACCCTCCCGAGTCCTTCCCCTCCTTCCCACCCTCCGAGTCCTTCCTCCTTCCCACCCTCCGAGTCCTTCCCTCCTTCCCACCCTCCGAGTCCTTCCCTCCTTCCCACCCTCCCGAGTCCTTCCCTCCTTCCCACCCTCCCGAGTCCATCCTCCTTCCCATTCTCCCGAGTCCATCCCTCCTTCCCACCCTCCCGAGTCCTTCCCTCCTTCCCACCCTCCCTCCTTCTCCACTGGCTATTAAAAACTTCTTCCTGCGTAATCAGGCAAGTCGTGCTATCTGATTTTCTGATGATCTCTTTTCTTCGCTTATTCTTGATTTCCATATTTATTCTTCCTTTATTTTCTTTGTTTCGCGTTCTTACTCTTATATTCACACTGATACATGAACATTTTGGCTCGTCTCTACTTCCGTGTTAGTTTCCGTTCTTTTATTCGTAGTCGTATTCTTGTCGTTATCGTACTCGTCTTCCTATTCGTTGTCGTTATCGTATTGGTTGTTGTCATATTCGTCGTTATGCTCATTGTCGTTGTCGTATTCATTGTCGTGTTCGTATTCATTGTCGTTGTCGTATTCATTGTCGTTGTGGTATTCATTGTTGTGATATTCATCGTCGTTGTGATATTCATCGTCGTTGTGATATTCATCGTCGTTGTCGTATTCATCGTCGTTGTGATATTCATCGTCGTTGTGATATTCATCGTCGTTGTCGTATTCATCGCCGTTGTCGTATTCATCGTCGTTGTCGTATTCATCGTCGTTGTCGTATTCATCGTCGTTGTCGTATTCATCGTCGTTGTCGTATTCATCGTCGTTGTCGTATTCATCGTCGTTGTCGTATTCATCGTGGTTGTCGTATTCATCGTGGTTGTCGTAGTCATCGTCGTTGTCGTATTCATTGTCGTATTCATTGTTGTATTCCTTGTTACCGTTTTCCTAGTCGTTATCGTATTCGGTGTCGTATTTGTCGTATACATCGTGGTCGTCCTCACCCCAGCTTCCATCCACCAATCAACCGGAATCAACCTGAGCAAGGACACTCCACCAGACAATCAATCAGAATCAACCTGAGCAAGAACACTCCACCAGACAATCAACCAGAATCAGCCTGAGCAAGGACACTCCACCAGACAATCAACCAGAATCAGCCTGAGCAAGGACACTCCACCAGACAATCAACCATAATCAGCCTGAGCAAGGACACTCCACCAGACAATCAACCAGAATCAGCCTGATCAAGGACACTCCACCAGACAATCAACCAGAATCAACCTGAGCAAGGACACTCCACCAGACAATCAACCAGAATCAGCCTGAACAAGGACACTCCACCAGACAATCAACCAGAATCAACCTGAGCAAGACCACTCCACCAGACGATCAACCAGAATCAGCCTGAGCAAATACACTCCACCAGACAATCAACCAGAATCAACCTGAGCAAGGACACTCCACCAGACAATCAACCAGAATCAGCCTGAGCAAATACACTCCACCAGACAATCAACAGAATCAGCTGACAAGGACACTCCACCAGACAATCAATCAGAATCAGCCTGAGCAAGGACACTCACCAGACAATCAACCAGAATCAACCTGAGCAAGGACACTCCACCAGACAATCAACCAGAATCAGCCTGAGCAAGGACACTCCACCAGACAATCAACCAGAATCAGGCTGAGCAAGGACACTCCACCAGACAATCAACCAGAATCAGCCTGAGAAGGACACTCCACCAGACAATCAACCAGAATCAGCCTGAGCAAGGACACTCCACCAGACAATCAACCAGAATCAGCCTGAGCAAGGACACTCCCCAGACAATCAACCAGAATCAGCCTGAGCAAGGACATCCACCAAACAATCAACCAGAATCAGCCTGAGCAAGGACACTCCACCAGACAATCAACCAGAATCAGCCTGAGCAAGGACACTCCCCAGACAATCAACCAGAATCAGCCTGAGCAAGGACACTCCACCAGACAATCAACCAGAATCAGCCTGAGCAAGGACACTCCACCAGACAATCAACCAGAATCAGCCTGAGCAAGGACACTCCACCAGACAATCAACCAGAATCAGCCTGAGCAAGGACACTCCACCAGACAATCAACCAGAATCAGCCTGAGCAAGGACACTCCACCAGACAACCAGAATCAGCCTGAGCAAATACACTCCACCAGACAATCAACCAGAATCAGCCTGAGCAAGGACACTCCACCAGACAACCAGAATCAGCCTGAGCAAATACACTCCACCAGACAATCAACCAGAATCAGCCTGAGCAAATACACTCCACCAGACAACCAGAATCAGCCTGAGCAAGGACACTCCACCAGACAACCAGAATCAGCCTGAGCAAGGACACTCCACAAGGAAAGAAGAGTAAAAAAATAGATGAAAGGATCAGAGTGTGACAGGGAAAGTTCGGCCGTTTGAAGACAAAGTTTCAATGCATTTTCATTCTGATTTTCCATATAAATGGCAGCGTCGTTTCTAGGTCCTGCCTCACTTTCACTCTGCTTCACTTCCTCTCTCCTCCCTCCTGCTTCACTTCCTCTCTCCTCCTTCCTGCTTCACTTCCTCTCTTCTCCTTCCTGCTTCACTTCCTCTCTCCTCCTTCCTGCTTCACTTCCTCTCTCCTCCTTCCTGCTTCACTTCCTCTCTCCTCCTTCCTGCTTCACTTCCTCTCTCCTCCTTCCTGCTTCACTTCCTCTCTTCTCCCTTCTGCCTCACTTCCTCTCCCCTCCCTTTTGTCTCCCTTCCCCTCTTCTCTCTCCTCTTCTCACCTGGTAATTAAATCAATTTAGACATTAAGAGCTAAATTATTTATGTTTTTTTTACAGAGAAGTTAACATTAAGGCTTAGCTACTGTGTGTTGGTGGGATGGTTGTAGTTGTGGTAGTCTGGATGTGGTGGTTTGGACGTGTTGGTGGAATAGTGGTAGTTGCGGTAGTCTGGATGTGGTGGTTTGTGTGTGTTGGTGGAATGGTGGAAGTTGTGGTAGTCTGGGTGTGTTTGTGGAATGGTGGTAGTTGTGGTAGTCTGGGTGTGTTTGTGGAATGGTGGTAGTTGTGGTAGTCTGGCTGTTTTGCTGGAATGGTGGTAGTTGTGGTAGTCAGGGTGTAGTGGCTTGGGTGTGTTGGTGGAATGGTGGTAGTTGCGGTAGTTTGGGTGTGGTAGTATGGATGTGTTGGTGGGATTGTGATGATCTGGGTGTTGGTGACACACACACACAAATTAAAGGGTTATAAACAATATATACATTTTGGCAGCTAAATAAATCAGATGACTTTGCAATAATATATATAAAAAAACAAATAATTTTTATATGTAAAAATTCAATTACATCAAAACACAACAGCAGACGATCCTGCTTGAACGAGAAAAAACATTCTTATTTCGTCGTTCGTTTCACCAGAAGCTGAGAAAGGTAACGTAAACGATACCCCCATTCCTCCCTTCCCCCTCCAAAGCGACGATCGCATTTTTTCCCGCGCGATCTGTCCCTCCCAGCGACATCCGATACTCCTCCCCCGACTGCGACGATCGCATGCTACTCCCCCTCCCCCTCCACAGCGACGATCGCACGATACTCCCCTCCCTCCACAGCGACGATCGCACGATACTCCCTCCCTCCACAGCGATGATCGCACGATACCCTCCCTCCACAGCGACGATCGCACGATACTCCCCTCCTCCACAGCGACGATCGACGATACTCCTCCTCCACAGCGACGATCGCACGATACTCCCCTCCCTCCACAGCGACGATCGCACGATACTCCCCCTCCCTCCACAGCGACGATCGTCGATACTCCCCTCCTCCACAGCGACGATCGCACGATACTCCCTCCCTCCACAGCGACGATCGCACGATCTCCTCCTCCACAGCGACGATCGCATGATACTCCCCTCCTCCACAGCGACGATCGCATGATACTCCCCTCCCTCCACAGCACGATCGCACGATACTCCCCTCCCTCCACAGCGACGATCGCACGATACTCCCCCTCCTCCACAGCGACGATCGCGATACTCCCTCCCTCCACAGCAACGATCGCACGATACTCCCTCCCTCCACAGCACGATCGACGATACTCCCCTCCCTCCACAGCGACGATCGCACGATACTCCCCTCCCTCCACAGCGACGATCGCACGATACTTCCCTCCCTCCACAGCAACGATCGCACGATACTCCCCTCCCTCCACAGCGACGATCGCACGATACTCCCCTCCCTCCACAGCGACGATCGCACGATACTTTCCTCCCTCCACAGCAACGATCGCACGATACTCCCTCCCTCCACAGCGACGATCGACTTCACGATACTCCCCCTCCCTCCACAGCGACGATCGCACGATACTTCTCCTCCCTCCACAGCAACGATCGCACGATACTCCCCCTCCCTCCACAGCGACGATCGCATGATACTCCCCCTCCCTCCACAGCGACTATCGCACGATACTCCCCCTCCCTCCACAGCGACGATCGCACGATACTTCTCCTCCCTCCACAGCAACGATCGCACGATACTCCCCCTCCCTCCACAGCGACGATCGCACGATACTCCCCTCCCTCCACAGCGACGATCGCACGATACTCCCCCTCCCTCCACAGCGACGATCGCACGATACTCCCCCTCCCTCCACAGCGACGATCGCACGATACTCCCCTCCCTCCACAGCGACGATCGCACGATACTCCCCTCCCTCCACAGCGACGATCGCACGATACTTCCCTCCCTCACAGCGACGATCGACGATACTCCCCTCCCTCCACAGCGACGATCGCAGATACTCCCCCTCCCTCCACAGCGACGATCGCAGATACTCCCCTCCCTCCACAGCGACGATCGCACGATACTTCTCCTCCCTCCACAGCAACGATCGAGATACTCCCCCTCCCCTCCACAGCGACGATCGCATGATACTCCCCCTCCTCCACACCACGATCGCATGATCTCCTCCTCCACAGCAACGATCGCACGATACTCCCTCCCTCCACAGCGACGATCGCATGATACTCCCCCTCGATCCACAGCGACGATCGCACGATACTCCCCTCCCTCCACAGCAACGATCGCAGATACTCCCTCCCTCCACAGCGACGATCCACGATACTCCCCTCCCTCCATAGCGACGATCGCACGATACTTCTCCTCCTCCACAGCAAAGATCGCACGATCTCCCCCTCCTCCACAGCGACGATCGCACGATACTCCCCCTCCCTCCACAGCAACGATCGCACGATACTCCCCCTCCCTCCACAGCGACGATCGCACGATACTTCTCCTCCCTCCACAGCAACGATCGACGATCTCCCCTCCCTCCACAGCGACGATCGCACGATACTCCCCCTCCCTCCACAGCGACGATCGCATGATACTCCCTCCTCCACAGCGACGATCGCACGATACTCCCCTCCCTCCACAGCGACGATCGACGATACTCCCCTCCCTCCACAGCGACGATCGCAGATACTCCCTCCCTCCACAGCGACGATCGCACGATACTCCCTCCTCCACAGCGACGATCGCACGATACTCCCCTCCCTCCACAGCGACGATCGCACGATACTCCCCTCCCTCCACAGCACGATCGCACGATACTCCCCTCCCTCCACAGCGACGATCGCATGATACTCCCCTCCCTCCACAGCGACGATCGCATGATACTCCCTCCCTCCACAGCAACGATCGCACGATACTCCCTCCCCTCCACAGCGACGATCGCATGATACTCCCCTCGATCCACAGCGACGATCGCACGATACTCCCTCCCTCCACAGCAACGATCGCACGATACTCCCCTCCCTCCACAGCAACGATCGCTCGATACTCCCCTCCCTCCACAGCGACGATCGCACGATACTTCTCCTCCCTCCACAGCAACGATCGCACGATACTCCCCTCCCTCCACAGCGACGATCGCACGATACTCCCCCCTCCACAGCGACGATCGCACGATACTCCCTCCCTCCACAGCGACGATCGCACGATACTCCCCTCCCTCCACAGCGACGATCGCACGATACTCCCCTCCCTCCACAGCGACGATCGCACGATACTCCCCTCCCTCCACAGCAACGATCGCACGATACTCCCTCCTCCACAGCGAATCGCATATCTCCTCCACACGTGATCGACGATATCCCCTCCCTCCACAGCGACGATCGCACGCGACCAGCTGCACGTCGACGCATATTTTCAGCACTACTCGCTAAGACAATTTCCCGCCTCCTTGATTTCAACATTTTAGGGTTTGGGCACTCGTTCTGTGGGCACTCGTTCTGTGGGCACTCGTTCTGTGGGCACTCGTTCTGTGGGCACTCGTTCTGTGGGCACTCGTTCTGTGGGCACTCGTTCTGTGGGCACTCGTTCTGTGGGCACTCGTTCTGTGGGCACTCGTTCTGTGGGTACTCGTTCTGTGGGCACTCGTTCTGTGGGCACTCGTTCTGTGGGCACTCGTTCTGTGGGCACTCGGGGGCTCTTGCACTCTGGGGCTTTTGCACTCGGGTTAGGGGTTTAATCCTTTAAAACTAAATAAGCTTTATTAAACCTGCTCTATCACCTTCAGACCCCCATTAACAGGCCCCATAGCTAGAGCTTCCCTCCCAGAGTTACTGCACTCACAGCTCGTGAGCTCACGATTCACTCAGTCAAAAGAGCTTATGACGACGTTTCGGTCCGACCTGGACCATTTACAAAGGCAAACTGTGACCGAAACGTCGTCGTAAGCTTTTCTCCCTCCTCTGTGCTGGTTATTTGTTTATCTTTTCCGTCATTATTTCGGCTTTTATTCACTGTTGTTACTGCTATATTATTCTTTTTCGTTACCTTTTCTTTATCTTCTTTCATTTCTCTCTCCGGAATTCAGCCTAATAGTTTGCAGGAAGCTCGATCCTCCGTCCGCTAATCGTGTTCATGTCTCTGATCAACCTGACTACTGTTGATCAACCTGACTATTGTTGATCACTCTACTGCGTTAAGACTATTATTCTCTTCCCGCATGATACGAAAAATTAATAACCAGAGAACTGCAATGTGCAACTGACCTACTAATAGTTTCTAAATGATAATAAATTTGCAAGGTGCAATTAACATGCAAGTTGCCATTGTTGCTTCGGGTGATCGGGACGGCGGTCGTGGGGTCCAGAGTAGCTTGTCCGATTCCTCTGTCATCGTCCATCGCTGACCTCGACTTCGACATTTCAAGCGCTCATTGATTCACACTGGATTAAAAAAAAATTACGTACTTGGGTATATTTTCTTAGGTACGTACGTAGGTGTGGGGTTTTTTTAAAATATATATATATATATATATATATATATATATATATATATATATATATATATATATATATATATATATATAGTCGTGCCGAATAGGTAAAACTTGCAATTTTGGCTTAAATAGGAACACTCTTCTTGCCGAATAAGGCAAGCGAAAATTTGTGTAAGCAATAATTTCGCAAAAATCATTCTGAACATAACGAAAAATATATATTTCATTGTGTTTATTAATAAATTATTGTAAACTTATCTAAAATATATTTATATATTGAGCTTGGTATAATAAGGTTAGGTAAATTTTCTAAGCTTCTTTTGGTAAAAAAATTAATTTTTACATTAATATAAATAAAAAAAATGTATCATTAAGAGAAAATTTTAGAAAGAATTTAATTTTATACGAGTCCTTGCTAATTGACCAATTTTACCTATTCGGCACGACAAATATTGTATGAAATAGACACGATGGAACAATGCACAAATGCAGTATAAAGCAGTCCTTTACTGACTACGTTTCACCCTCACACATCTGTTTGTAACTTGATAAAGCCCACCGTGTGGCTGAAACGTAGTTAATAAAAGATTGCATTATACGACATTCGTGTATTTTTCCATCTTGACGGTATTTTATACCATTTATCTCCATCGTGTTCAACACACTGAAGGGTCTCGCTCATCCAAGGTTCACTCCGGCGCTCAACGATTACATCCGTTAGAATCGTTTTACTAATTTTCTAAAAGATGCATTTCATACACGTATGTTGATGCCATACACCTAAACAAATCAGTGATCTAATCTTTCAATTTAAGAAAAACTTTGCAATGTAAAGTTAATCCAAAGTATTATACTTGGGGAATATTATGGTTAAAATGTTCAAACTTTGTTTGACATTGTTCTGATGTAATTGTTACTTCTAGTAAGTGCTAGAACTGCAATAGACACTTGTTCTACCCACTATTTAGAGGACCTGCCCTCTACCGGCAGTAACAGTAATGACATAGGAAGTAATTCCAATAACAGGGATCGAAGTAAACTTTCACTGTATATTTCAAGGTAAACACCTCTTGGTGTATATATTGTCGTTCCGAAATGGTGAGTTAGTCTTCAAGTGAGAGGGGGTTTGTTGAGGGGGGAAGGGGGTTGGGGTTTGTGGGGATGTGAGGGGAAGTGAGGAAGGGGAATTTAAGAGGTGAGGGCGGGGAAATGTTAGGATGTTTATGTAGCGAAAGTGGATATTCCGAAATGTGCTGCCGCCCTATTTTATATGATCGTTACACAGTGGGAATAAAAGCCGTTTCGCTGTCTTATACCATCAGTGGGAGGATAGAGGGGGAAGGGGTCAGTGGTAAATGGGGAAGGGAGGAGGAGAGGGGTGACGGGGTGTCATGACTGTCTCAACCTAGCTCACCATGTGCGTGACGGTACGTGGCTAGTATCGATGTTTCAGGTACGGTCGTCACGTACAGTGGCGGGCTACCCTGGCGTTGCTGGGTGGTGTTGCCGGAACTGTAAGGTCTAATCAATGTCCCGTCTTTTCTTGCCAAGTTATTCACTTCTTGCCTGACGGTCAAAGGCATTCAGAAAGAACAAAAAGGCACAATACCATGTCGGGAATATACAAATCATCCGCACTAAACTACTCTCCTTACTTTCTACTACCACTTTCAATACCTACATTACCACTGCCACTACTTCCTCTTCTCCTCTCCTGTTCGAGTCCTTGTCCTGCTCCCCTATGTATATACTGGCTCCCTCACTCTTTTCCATTAGTGTGACTTTGTAAATGGTCCAAGTCGAACCGAAACGTCGTCGTAACGTCCTCTCTTTGTGCAGGTTATTTATGTAGAGAGATTCAGAGGTGACAACACTTCTCAGTATACATTACGGACCTATTATGTAATCTTGAATTTCTGTCATGTCTCCTATTATACTTTTTCCTTTAAGGTCAGGACCATCAACTAGTAGTGAGGTCTTAAAGACTTTGCATATTTCGACGATTCAGAACTGAAGCATTTTCTGATTTTTTTTTAGCTAAAATGTGCATGTAAATCATTTAAGGTTTAATACTTGAGATAAAAATAATATTGGCTTAATTTTCCCCTAAAATGAAATTGGAGCAGAAGTTTCGGTTAAAAAAAAGTATATTAAAAAATGCCTCAAGGTGCTTTCAAACGTCGAAATGTGCAGGAAATGCCGGAGTGGTAAGAAATTGTATGAAAATACGCATTCCTGTCAAGCCCTCTTGACTGCTCTATATCCACTGTAAAACTACTTTACGATCAGGACTACGCTGGTTGCCCAATTTTTCACGATTACTCTATAGCTGGCAAACTCAACCACTACACAAGGAAACACTGTCGTAATAAAAGCTTGTTCAGCAACGTGTCTTTACCTCGCTAAATCTTTAGCTCCAACACACGATAAATTCTTGCTTACTCAACCTTCCCCTCGAACTACCCTCATGTAACAAATAAAATACAATGAAAGACAATTGTAGCCTACATAGCAGATTCTCAGTATAAACCAAAGCAAAAAAACAGTTTTGCTGTTCACGATAAATGTTAAACCCAGGGATCACGTGTATCAATTGCTATTTAGAAACAAGTGCAAAGCAAGACAGTCAATAGACTTAAGCTGAAAATTGTCATTTCTAGCAGTTTAAGCAGGTATAAGTTTTTTTTACAGGGTATCAAAAGGGGGCTTTTCCACCTACGTTACACATGCACCGAGGCTTTATCAATCCCTTGTTAAACCCTCAATGTGGCTCAAACCTAATAGAAATAATTTTTTTTCTGCTCAAAGTGTCATTTAATCAAGAACAAAAATACGAGGGAAAAAAACCCACACACGAGACCGAGAGTAAATATTCATAGTCCACCGTGTCCTACCCCAGCTCATTCCAGCGTGACCTAAATCTGTCGAGTCGGGGAATTCGAGTCACGAGCAAAGTTGATCTCTCCAAACTAATGTCCCTTGTTGCTCTAGCGTGTCAGTCAGCCATCTTGTTGAGCGAGAGCTCTTCAAGGAATTGTACCTACCCTTCCCTTCCTCAGAACAAGTCTCATTACCTCTCACTAAAGAATAAGTCACAATACCGCGACTGGAACAGTACACAAATCACCCGCACTTGGGGGAGAGAAGGTTACCACGACGTTTAGGTCCGATTTGGACAATTTACAAAGTTCAAGTTGGACCGAAATGTCGTCGTAAGCTTCTAAGAGCAGGTGATTTGTGTACCTCTACGTATACGACCCCTAGGAGATTACCATTTATCGAATAATTATAATAATTAATAATAATTACTAATAAATAATAATAATTAATAATTATTAATAATAATTAATAATTAATAATAATTAATAATAATAATTAATAATAATAATTAATAATAATTAATAATAATAATAATTATTATTAATAATAATAATTAATAATAATTAATAATAATAATAATTATTAATAATTAATAATAATAATTAATAATAATTAATAATAATAAATAATAATAATAATAAATAATAATTAATAATAATTAATAATAATAAATAATAATAATAATAATTAATAATAATAATAATAATTAATAATAATAATTAATAATAATAATCAATAATAATCAATAATTACTAATAATTACTAATAATAATTACTAATAATTACTAATAATAATTAATAAAAATAATAATTAATAATAATAATTAATAATAAATAATAATAATTAATAATAATAATAATAAATAATAATAAAGGATAGGAAAAAATGGATTTAAAATTTCCGAGTCATTGACAAACAATGGTGGTAATGAATTCAAATTGTGAGACGCATTTACAGATTTTGACTTTCAAATTTCTTGTTTTATGTTTATTTTTTTCTTCTTATTTTCTTCTAATGTTGTTATTATCTGATAAGTTCTCTCTGAATTTTGTTTATCTATTTTTGAGGCGAGTGTTGAGGTGTGTGTGTGTGTGTGTGTCTACAATCCTCTTAGAAAAAAAAATGATTTTATACTTTTTACAATAGTCAAATTTGATAAATTAAAATTCCAACGATTCATAGACTAAAACAAAAAAAATTGCATTGACCAATTTGCCCCCACATACGAAAAAAAAAAAACTTGCCGTTAGTTGCATCAGCCTTTGTATATTGAAACCATTCATAAGATGCAGATGCATTTATCTTAATCTTCATTAAATGACAATCAAAATTTCACCCAATTTTACGTCTGCTAAGAGCGTCTTGCGCTTAGCAGACGGAGGATCGAGCCTCCACCACATATTGCGCTGAATGACCCAAATTGGTTTAGCGCTTAACATGAATTAAGCAACACGATACCTGGAGGGTGTTTCAGGGGTCAACGCCCCCGCTGCCCGATACATGACCAGGCCTCGCTGTGAACCAGGGCCTGATTAACCAAACTGTTACTGCTGGCCGCACGTACACCGACGTACAAGCCACATCCCGGCTGATCATGCACTGACTTAGGTGCCTGTCCAGCTCCCTCTTGAAGACAGCCATACATACACACACACACACAAAATGTTTAAATATTGACGAATCTTTCTGAATGTCACTCCATATTTGAACTGTGCCACTGAGGGTTCCGGAAGTTATCAAAGCATTCCAGGATGCTGAGAATGGGCTTAATGACTATAGTCATAGGGCACCTGCACATGCCAGTTGTTCCTAGAATCTAGTCCACGTTGCCGTACACAAGCGTTCAAAATTTGACTACGACTGAATGAAGAGTTCTCGAGTTATGAGCGAAACAGGATCGAAAAGCAAGAGAAAGCAGATAATCAGGTAATCACTTAAAGCAACTCATCTGGAGATACCAAATAAATAATGAACATATGTGAATAATAAAAATAAATACACCATAAAGACTATTGATATAATGTATACCCCAGCATAGTTCATCACACTTCATTGTATTCACAAGTAAGCGTTAAACTCAAATGGGTCAAAGTTGCACATCTCCTCACCCCCGCCCCCTGGTCTAGGAGAGCAGAGGATATAAAAAACTATGCACAACTGTGTACAGAAACAATTTTCACACCACAGTAGCAAATTAAAAATGGTCAGGGCTGGAGACAGTTGCTGCAGCCTAATTTGTCGGGTTCAACACACAAGGCACAGCCACGACGCCCCAGGATCATTATACATTGATGTGGTGGCATGCGAGAGTGCCAGGGAGGGGGTGCCAGGGTGTAAAGGGGGGTGCCATGAGGGGGGTACCACTGAGGGTGCAACGGGGGGTGTGCCAGGGAGTGTGAAGCAGGGGGTGCCAGGGAGGGAGTGTGTTATGGGGGTGCCAGAGAGGGTGCCAGACTGGGAGGGTGCCAGACAAGGAGGGTGCTATGGAGGAGTACCATGACAGAAAGTAAGTTACAATTGAGGTAGTGTGACAATGAGGGGGAGGGTGCTATGGAGGGAAGGGTGCTATGGAGCAAAGGGTGCCATGGACAGTGGACAAGACACTAGACGGTGTCAATATACTACACAGGGTTGGTTTCAGACTCTATTTGAAGGTAGAATGGAAAGGAGAGGTAGAGAGGAGGGAGGAAGGAAGGAAGGAGGAAGGGACGGGGGCTCAGGTAAATAACACGAAACTCATCAAAATTTTGCGTCATTTACAAAATAAACAGCTAATTAAATTTATTTATTAGGGAGTGCTAAGCGTCGTCCAGTGCCTATTGAATTGGATATCAGATTCAATCCGAGGAAGGGAAGTAAATAGCTCCAGTTCCACTGGTCAACTGCATGTCCCCAGCATCCAGGTGTTCCCATCTTCATTGAAGGACTGAATAATTAATATTTTCTAATAATTAACAAACTGTTTTCAATATATTCCTATTTGGTTCTTGACTAGTTAATTAAAAATTAAGACTTAGGACACTCAGTAGGTACCTGGCTAGATAGTTAAAAATTAAGACTTGGGACACACAGTTACTGTGACCTAAACAGCTTTCTTAACTCTCAACTAAATTGATGAGGCCTCTTAACTTTCCTTACCTGTCTGCGTAGTACTCTTTCCCTGTCTAACCACGACCTTTTGCTTCTCTGTCTACCCACGACCTAATTTCGTTCACTGTCTACCCACGACCTTTCTTCCTACTTTCTCCCTACCTACTCGTAACACAATAATAATAATAATATAATAATATCTTTATTTACTACAAGTACATGTACAAGGTATACAGGCCTAGCTGACATCAATGACATACTACTATATAGAAAGCCGCTTGTTATGCAGAGCATTTCGGGCACATTTGGTCCTTGTCCCAGGATGCGACCCACACAAGTCGACTAACTCCCAGGTACCCATTTTACTGATGGGTGAACATAGACAACCGGTGTAAAGAAACATGCCCAATGTTTCTACCCGAGGTGGGAATCGAACGCAGACCCTCGCCGTGTGAAGCGAGAGCTTTAGCGATCAGGCCACGGGGCAATGATACGGTATACCCGACAGTATGCATATAAAGCAACGCTGGCTATGGCATTTTAGTATGAAGACGTTTCGTCCACAATGAACTTCATTTTATTAATAAATTACCCGGTGGGCGAAACGCCATCGCAATAAATTACCATAACTCTTTTGTGTGTCCTATTTTACATACCCACCCCCTTTTTCCACTTCTCCGTCGCACGTATTCCTTCCCTCTCTCCGTTGTTAACATGTGTTATTTGCCCTAACACGCAGTTTGAGGTACATGACAGGCAAGTAACTCTTCTGGTCACAATTCCACACCTGAATCCCAATGACCTACTGCAGACAACAGTGGAGAAGTAAAGCAGGTTAGCGAACATACTTTTGTTGAGGCAACTCGTTGCTCTTAAGAGTTTTGTAGCATGTCAGTAGCTTGATAAAGTTCTTAAAAAAACGCGAGATATTGGTACTGTATAAGATTGTTATTCAAAGTATTTTCTGCCATAGATCAAATAGTTTTTGGTTAATTTATTGTTTAAAAACTGCTAACTTAGCGAGTCAAGGCTGACCAGGTGTGGGGTACCAGGTATGGGGTGCCAGTAGTGGGGGTGACAGGTGAGAGGGGGGTGCCAAGTGATGGTTGACAGGTAGGGATATTTAATGTGGGTTACCAGTATGGGGTGTCAGGTGTAGGATGACAGTTGAGGGGTGCCAGTTGTGGGGGTGCCAAGTGAGGGGTACCAGGTGGGGTTTAATGTGAGGTACCAGGTGAGGATCCATCAGTAATGACCCATGAATCAGTCGCCTCTCATTAATTAACACGTTTCGATAACTCACCAAAGCAAACCTGAGCGAATTTAGGGCCTGTTTGCTTTCTGTTAATTACCGATGAATGGCAGCCCAGGTCTCTTGGTCACCACCTGTTCCCTTGGTCACCACCTGTTCCCTTGGTCACCACCTGTTCCCTTGGTCACCACCTGTTCCCTTGGTCACCACCTGTTCCCTTGGTCACCACCTGTTCCCTTGGTCACCACCTGTTCCCTTGGTCACAACCTGTTCCCTTGGTCACAACCTGTTCCCTTGGTCACAACCTGTTCCCTTGGTCACAACCTGTTCCCTTGGTCACAACCTGTTCCCTTGGTCACAACCTATTTCATTATTAGCTATTCCATTAGTCTCACCTCGCTTGTTCCTCTGGTCACCATTTATTTCCATAGTCACTCCTGTTCCAAAGAACACTTCCTTGAGTGCCCACAGGAGGAAGGAGAGTCGTGTGTATTGTTTGACACTGACAATTCACACGACACTTCAGTGGCAACGTCTGTTGTAGACGTCTGTTGTAGACGTCTGTTGTAGACGTCTGTTGTAGACGTCTGTTGACCATCTCTCGCCAGCCAGATAGATAAATGCTGTTATATAGATTGAAATTTAAATTTTTCATCTGTTGACTTTATTTATGCAAACTAGATATTTTCAGTCAATTTTTTTTTCTAATTTTTTTTTTGCTGCTCATGCGAAAATAAGATTTTGGAAAGAGTGAGTCCATGGGGCAGCACCGTTTGTTCTATTGGTCACTTTGAGAGCGAATCACAAACTTTTAAGTCTTAGGAATGACTAGAATCCTCGTGGAATACTGTGTACTAGCAGTAATATAAAGACGAAGAGCCATACTAAAAAAACATTATGAAACTGGATAGTCCTCAGCAACACTCGCTAGTGCAGTCATCAAGCAGAAGAGAGCACTAAGTTACACGTAACTTGAATAGTGTTGAAATTCTATCCATGTGTTTGAAGTCAGTTTGTAACTCCCAGCACACTAAGGTGTGATGGGTTATTTCAAGGCAGTGTAGAGAGAGTTTAAGTGGTATCAATGTTGTGTGGGGGGAAGGTGGGATGTAAACAGTCGAGAGGGAGGGAGAGACGGCTGGATGATTTAATGGATAAAGGATTAAGGAATGAAGGAAACGAGGAAGTGGGGAAGGTGATTTGGGTGCTTTCACTATTCTTCCCCTCACCCACCACTCTCCCTCACCCGGTATTCCCTATCCTCGCTTCCCCTCACAATAGCAACTTGCAACATGTTGATTTATTCGTCTGGGAAAACCATGGTGTGTGTGTGTGTCACATGACCCGCTCAGTGGCACTGCCACTATAGCTGGCAGTGGCACTGAGAGGACAGTGAGACTATTTACCTCAAGCATACGATTGATGCCCTTAACAGCCTTAACATCAAGCATACGATTGATGCCCTTAACAGCCTTAACATCAACATCAAACACAAGAAATGCGTCATTTACGTCACGCTTGTTTTTTGTTTTTTTACTGATACACAAGACATCTCTTTGCACCAGCTGTAGGCTTAGTGGGAAATGGGGGATCAACATCCCCCCCCCAAGTCCCAGATCAGGCCTCCAGGGGAATAAAGGCCTGATCAACTGGTCTGTAACTGCTGGCCGTTTGCAGTCTAACGTAACCACAGAACGGCTGGTCAGGAAATTGTCCAGTTACATCTTGAAGACAATAAGGAGTCCATTGGAAATCCCCTAATGAGTGATGGGAGGCTATTGAATAGTCTTGGGCCCTTTACACTTATTGTTTCTCTCTCAGTGTACTCATGTTACACCTGCTTTTCACTGTGGGTATTTTCCAGTGGGCAGATGGTGCTACTGGAAGCCAACACAGCGTGGGTTATTTTTGGTGTGCGTGTTTTTGTCACGTTTGTCATGTCTGTTTTCCTTGTCGCTGTGTTTGTTGTGGCCCATGCTAACCTCCCTAAGGCGTTTAAAAATATACCTAGTTGGATGAATCTTATTAGAACCAACTGGTCCAGTGGTTAACGCACTGGCCTGCGAGAATTAGAACTCAATTGCCATGGTTTTAAAACCCACCGATTCGTCGCTGTTTTCCTGTTAACTAGTTCCATTATTTTCCTTTATTTATCTGTTCTCGTGGGGGCGACTCATATGGGTTTAGCTCTTTCCCAATTCACGATACACAAACACGATACTCCCACGATACACAAACACGATTAAAATGATAATGAAATTCAAAACTATAAAATAATTACTAATTAACAATAGCAGTTTCTAAATCCTTAGCGGCCATGAGGCACCTGGGGAATGGGAGGTAATTAGGTTAGATCCAAGGAAGGAGAGGGTAGCTCCAATTCCTCAGATCAAGAGCCAACTTAGTTCATGGTGAGGGGGGAGATAAATTCCACATTTCGTCAGACATTTTTGTACATGTGGTGTTTACTCTGGGAGAAGTACTTGTACGCTGTGGGAGTACTCCCCGTCCTCGGGTTGTGTACAATCTGGGAGTACTCCCCGTTCTCGGGTTGTGTACACTCTGGGAGTACTCCCCGTCCTCGGGTTGTGTACACTCTGGGAGTACTCCCCGTCCTCGGGTTGTGTACACTCTGGGAGTACTCCCCGTCCTCGGGTTGTGTACACTCTGGGAGTACTCCCCGTCCTCGGGTTGTGTACACTCTGGGAGTACTCCCCGTCCTCGGGTTGTGTACACTCTGGGAGTACTCCCCGTCCTCGGGTTGTGTACACTCTGGGAGTACTCCCCGTCCTCGGGTTGTGTACACTCTGGGAGTACTCCCGTCCTCGGGTTGTGTACACTCTGGGAGTACTCCCGTCCTCGGGTTGTGTACACTCTGGGAGTACTCCCCGTCCTCGGGTTGTGTACACTCTGGGAGTACTCCCGTCCTCGGGTTGTGTACAATCTGGGAGTACTCCCCGTCCTCGGGTTGTGTACAATCTGGGAGTACTCCCCGTTCTCGGGTTGTGTACACTCTGGGAGTACTCCCCGTCCTCGGGTTGTGTACACTCTGGGAGTACTCCCCGTCCTCGGGTTGTGTACACTCTGGGAGTACTCCCCGTCCTCGGGTTGTGTACACTCTGGGAGTACTCCCCGTCCTCGGGTTGTGTACACTCTGGGAGTACTCCCCGTCCTCGGGTTGTGTACACTCTGGGAGTACTCCCCGACCTCGGGTTGTGTACACTCTGGGAGTACTCCCCGTCCTCGGGTTGTGTACACTCTGGGAGTACTCCCCGTCCTCGGGTTGTGTACACTCTGGAGTACTCCCCGTCCTCGGGTTGTGTACACTCTGGGAGTACTCCCCGTCCTCGGGTTGTGTACACTCTGGGAGTACTCCCCGTCCTCGGGTTGTGTACACTCTGGGAGTACTCCCCGTCCTCGGTTGTGTACACTCTGGGAGTACTCCCGTCCTCGGGTTGTGTACACTCTGGGAGTACTCCCCGTCCTCGGGTTGTGTACACTCTGGGAGTACTCCCCGTCCTCGGGTTGTGTACACTCTGGGAGTACTCCCCGTCCTCGGGTTGTGTACACTCTGGGAGTACTCCCGTCCTCGGGTTGTGTACACTCTGGGAGTACTCCCCGTCCTCGGGTTGTGTACACTCTGGGAGTACTCCCCGTCCTCGGGTTGTGTACACTCTGGGAGTACTCCCCGTCCTCGGGTTGTGTACACTCTGGGAGTACTCCCCGTCCTCGGGTTGTGTACACTCTGGGAGTACTCCCCGTCCTCGGGTTGTGTACACTCTGGGAGTACTCCCCGTCCTCGGTTGTGTACACTCTGGGAGTACTCCCCGTCCTCGGGTTGTGTACACTCTGGGAGTACTCCCCGTCCTCGGGTTGTGTACACTCTGGGAGTACTCCCGTCCTCGGGTTGTGTACACTCTGGGAGTACTCCCCGTCCTCGGGTTGTGTACACTCTGGGAGTACTCCCCGTCCTCGGGTTGTGTACACTCTGGGAGTACTCCCCGTCCTCGGGTTGTGTACACTCTGGGAGTACTCCCCGTCCTCGGGTTGTGTACACTCTGGGAGTACTCCCTGTCCTCTGGTTGTGTACACTGTGGGAGTACCTATTGACATTTTAGTACACTCTGGGAGCATTTCCCGACGTTAGTTTAGCATACTGTGGGAGTACTTCCTGCCGACAGTACACTCCGACAGTACTTCCCTTCATTTGGCTGAATATTCATTGGAACTAATACATGTTGAATACAAGTATCATACATTAAACATCTGTAAAGAATAGAACGTGAAGAATAAGCGTTTATTGGAACAACGTTTCGCCCCGTGTAGAGCTTTATCAAATCAATATAGTTTACGTTGGTGGGAGGGAATATGTAGGATGGTAGTACCGTGGGGGTAGATACAGTATTGCATGCAACTGTGGGTCAATGATTGTGTTGTACTAGGTACGGGTAGCGATAAGTACAAAATTGGAGACATCTGTAATGTGCTGTTAAGTTTTTTGGGAAGGAGTGGGAAAGATAGAGAGAGAGAGAGAAATGTTTTATTTTTAGTGTTCACAAGACCAGAACAATGACTCCTTTTACAATAAATTCGACACTGAAACTGTTTCTTTCTTCCAGGCACCTAGCCTGGGAATCGAATCCAGGACCTCTCGTTGGTGGGCAGACTGTCCTAACAAGAAGGCGTTTGCGTGCGTCACCATGTAGACTTGACAACAGAATAGTCACACACACACACACACACACACACACACTAGACATGGAGCGGTGTACAGTCATGTACCTTGAATTGTAATGTTCCTTTCGTACTTCCACATCGCGATTAGCAATGTACACGGCACACACACGGTGCACAGGAGCGGTACTACAGAACAGGTAGAGCTACGGTACGACATATACGGTTAATTCGGTACAACAGTACGATACACATAGAGCACACAATAAAAAATGCACTGTACATAAGCGGTACTCGGGGCACGGTACACGGACAAGGTACACAGCACGGTACATAGACACGCTACACTCACCGTACACAGACACGGTACACAAACAATACACCACGGTACACAAACACGATACTCCCACGATACACAAACACGATACTCCCACGATACACAAACACGATACTCCCACGATACACAAACACGATACTCCCACGATACACAAACACGATACTCCCACGATACACAAACACGATACTCCCACGATACACAAACGATACTCCACGATACACAAACACGATACTCCACGATACACAAACACGATACTCCCGATCACAAAACGATCTCCCGGTACACAAACACGATACTCCCACGGTACACAAACACGATATTCCCACGGTACACAAACACGATACTCCCACGGTACACAGACAAGGTACGGCAGACACGGTATTTTTACATCCACGGAAAAGCGCTAAATCCGTAGGAACCATAGAGCCTGGGCAACGGGACGCAGTCAAATTCGTCCAGAGGCAACTTCAACTTCCTTGAACAAGATCCTTTCATCTCTCTCCTAGTCTGATGTGCTCTAATGACCACTTACTAAATATTCTATGGAGAGAGAAATGTAGCATAATGCGAGCCTTTATTGACAACATTTCGCCCAATCAAGTAGGTACAATATGCCTCTTGAAGCCGGGTGTGTGTGGACGTAGGAGCGGGCAACGAAGAGGCTGGGCCAGGAGCTGTGGCTCAAGCCCTGCAATCACATATAGGTAAGCACATATAAGCGAGTACTAAGATCTATATAAAGTCACGAACAGATCTGTCGGTGGAGCGAAGAGGAGCGTATATTTAGGGAGATCAGTTTGTGACTTGATAAAGCCCACCGTGTGGGCGAAACGTTGCCAATAAAGGATTGCATTATGCTGCATTTGTGTCTTTTTTCAATCGTGTCGATATACCATTTCTTTTCCTCTAAATGTTTCATTTATACTATTTTAGAGCATTTTTTCCCGTATACCAGCCGTCTCCCACTGAGTGTGACTCAAAATAGAGAAAACACGTTCACCATCATTTACTCCATCACTGTCTTGCCAGAAGTTTGCTGACACCAATGTTCAGATAACCCTCCGAACGGCAACATCCAAAACCCCCTCTTCCAGAGTGCAGGTACTGTACTTCCACCTTCAGGACTCAAGTCCGGCTAACCGGTTTCCCTAAATCCATTCATAAACACACACACACACACACACACACACTCCAACAGCGTGTCAAAGCATCCGGTTACAAAAATCTAATTTGCTAATACTCCGAGGCTAAAAAAAACATGGGAATGAGAAAGAAATTCGTGAATGCAATATATAGAGCAATTTATTAAGTAAAACTTTATCACATTTCAGAGGCCGAAGCCATTTGCCCAGAAGTAATTATAGCTCTTGATATTGACACACAAGCCACAGCGTCTCCTCCCTGGCAAAGCATAAAATAATTTGAATTAGAATTGGATTTGTGTGAAGGGTTGGATTTGGGTTACAGGATGGATTTGAGTTCGAAGGGTTAAATTTGAGATAGAAGGGTTGGATCTGAGTTAGAAGGGTTAAATTTGAGTTAGAAGGGTTGGATCTGAGTTAGAAGGGTTGGATCTGAGTTAGAAGGGTTGGATCTGAGTTAGAAGGGTTGGATCTGAGTTAGAAAGGTTGGATTTCAGTTAGAAGGGTTGGATTTGATTTAGAAAGTTTCGACTTGAGTTAGAATGGTTGGATTTGTTTGACTGGTTGGACTTGAGTTAGAAGGGTTGGATTTAAGAAATACCTGTCATGCATGGGCCAGTAGACCTTCAGTGCTCCTATATTGTTTTCATTGAAAGATTCAAGGTCAATATTGCAACAAATAGAACACAACCACTTTCCCAAGAGTAATCAAAAAGTACTTGATAACTTATTTGATACAGCAATTTTGTATGTCGTAATCGTGTTTCCCCAAGTTCTCCTCATCAAGGCCATTAGATTACTTCAATCTCTCACAGTTGAAAAATGAGACACTTACGCAATCTCTCGCCACACAGTGGCTTCACGTGTGGCAAACGTGTCATCAACAAAGATTCTCATACGTTGCGTGTCTCATTCTTCAACTTATCGGTCTTCTAAATCATACATCAAATCTCTCTCAGTGCATTCGTCTCAACAATATTTCTAATCTAGTTGCAAACCTTTGTACCTTATGGAGATCGTGCTGGTGCTTGACAAGGTGTGGGCTCCTTGTTGGGGCTGTCTACCCATTGGTTTGACCTGACGTATGTTGCATTTAAAGTTTTGAAGAAGTCTTTGTTCAGGTTTCGAAATGTTGTTCTGATGTCTGACAGTGATTCATGTGCCTCGGAAGTTATTCGGTTTGTGCGTGATTTTTAGCGATATGGTTTGTCTAATGTTTACATCAAGTTTGTTTACACTGTGATATTTGCAGTTACTCTACGCAGATGCTGTACTCTCGTTGCGGTTTGCCGGCGCTTTCTCTAACCTCCTTCACCTTGTATTTTGTATAAGTGCTCGTATACAAAGATCACAGTAATCATCTGTTTACTGTGGTCTTGGTGGTGGTGGAGGTGTGTGTATGTGTGTGTGTCTGTATCTGTGTGTGTCTGTGTCTGCCTGTATGCATGTGTGTATAGTAATGCATCACCATGGCGACAGCCTCTTAATCTACCAAAGAAAAATAATATTTCTACGTCGACTGACCACTAGAAAAAAATAACTCTTAATTTAAAGTCACGAACACGAGTGGCGACGGGGATCCATAAATCCTTCCAAGAACGCGTGACAATCAATGGTGGAGGCAGGCTTACCTGGCCTTCTCCTGACGATGATATATCCACCACTAGTGCCTAATACCCTTCTTTCTTTCTCTACCTCTCTTTTCTCATACTACTACTGATACTACTGTAGATACTGCTGATACTACTATCGTCTGTTCTATCGCTCTCTGGGTGAGAGCTAGTTGCGAACTTTGTGATTATGTTAATATTACTGCTACCCTCCCTTTCTCCCCTTCGTGCGTGTGTGCGTATATATATATATATATATATATATATATATATATATATATATATATATATATATATAGTCACATTTTTAAGTACACTTTTCGTGGAGTCATGCATGAAGACGGGAAGTGAAGATTGTGAAATGTTTTTAATATCACATTTTTCTTCTTCTATGAACTCAGGGTTGCAGACACTGTTTGCTCTGAGTAAGAAACCAACCAGCACCCATCTTTGGATTTTAGCGTCGTGGTGTGACGCCAAATGGTGAAAGCCAAGTTAGTTTCTAGTAAAAACTGAATTCCAGCTGTACATCTGATTTGCTGAGCACATCATCTAAGAAGGCAAGATTGTCTTCGCATTTTGTTTTTCCTAAGAGGTGAATTGGATATAAGATTTAACGCATTGTGCCTTCTGTGGAAGATTGAACCTTCTGGGTATAATAATATTATGGACATATCGCAACCAAATTCCGTTAGTTGGGAAACCCTGAGGTTTCCAACCATTCTTAGTGGTGGTTGGTAAGGACTGATTTGTGTGCACATGGCCAGCAGGAATTATTAAAAGTGAAAGTTTAAACTAACACAAGGTTTAACTAGGTCAACAGTCTTGACTTGGCAAGGGAAGGATCACGTCATCTCATTTTCCTGTGTATCAAATGGCTTGTCGGTAGGAACTTTTGCAATGACGCCGTGACGTAGTCAGTTCTACTACTACTACTACTACTGCCGATACTTTCTCGGTAACTCAGTACTTGTCTGGCTTACTATAATAGTTCCTTCCTGTAGTGATTTATTGCTTTAGTACTGAATGACCAAAACCATTTAGCTTTTTGAATAAATATACAACAACTCACTCACTCCCTTATTCAATCTCACCCACTATTTCAGCCTTCCCTTATAGGCCCTATATTTTTCATTTCTCACCTATGTTTCATTCTCATATTTCTATTCCTACGCAGATCAAGCAATTTGAGTCATTATCGGGTTCCCTGTAGCAGCGTTCGTGGAAGCGGTTCCCGGTCCTCGGAGTCACTTGACAATTTCTTGGTCATGAAAAGAATTTGCGTTTTCCCTTTCTTGCTTTTAACTTATTTTCCTTTTTTTAGTTCAGATTCTTCCTTTTCTTGTATTGTTAGGTGTTAGCTAGCAAAATTTACTTGAAGTCAGCTTTCTCTACAATAGTAATGATGGTGGCTAGTAGTAGTAGTAGAAACAAGTAGTATTAATGGTGAGTAGTAGTAGAAGCAGTAGCAATAGTAGTGGTAGTAGCAGTAGTAGTAGTAGCAGCAGCAGTAGTAGTATAGTAGTAGCAGTAGTAACAGCAGTATTAGTAATAATACAATAGAAATTATGTTGGTGAGAAGTCGTAGCAATTAGTACCGAAGGCAAACATTTAGATAAATTATCATGAAAACAAGTGAAACATCTGCGTGCCATTCTGAGGCTCTGTTAAGCAAGGTGGTAGCTGCTTTATGCTATATTTACTTTGTTTGAATAAATGGCTTTGAAAATTGATAAGTTTGATATATATATATATATATATATATATATATATATATATATATATATATATATATATATATATATATATATATATATATATATATATACTTATATAATATAATATATATTATATTAATAATATATATAACATATATATATATATAACATATATATATATATATACATATATATTATATATATACATATACTATATTATATATACATATATATATAATATACATGATTATATATATATATACAGTATATATATATAAAATAATATATATAATATATATATATATATATATATATATATAGTATAAGATATTATATATATATATATATATTATATATATGTATATATATACATATATATATATATATAATATATAATATATATATATATATATATATATATATATACATATACATATACATATACATATATATATATATATATATATATCATATACATATACATATACATATATATATATATATATATATATATATATATATATATATATATATATATATATATATATATATGACACTTGCGCAACGCTTGGGTATCTTCGGGAAAGCTTCGCCAGCCATTCGCTTCTTCTGTCCAATCCAGAAAAACTGAGAAAGACGTGAGTGTGAGGTAGTCAGTCCCTCTGCCTGGAGAACGTGTGTTCAGTCAAGTTGATTCTTCAGTCCTGAAGCCACTTGTGGCTTCTTAAACTGTTCCTATGTCTT
The DNA here is from genome assembly GCA_009830355.1 of Cherax destructor. Lineage (NCBI taxonomy): Eukaryota > Metazoa > Arthropoda > Malacostraca > Decapoda > Parastacidae > Cherax > Cherax destructor. Next base: position 236,963 of record WNWK01000571.1, on the reverse strand, counting down.
AATGTACATTTTATCTGTATCATGTCTTTCAGGTCTTTAATGTAATGATTCAACATGATAATATTCTGTTTAGAACGAGATGAGACTAAAAAAAAGACACTAGGATCAACGATAACATAAGCTGGCAGGTATTAAGATAACCCATCGAACCGAAGGTTTAAAGCCATGGCATGTCAGTCCTAAAACTAGTAAGCCAGAGCGTTATACACCGAGTCAAACTTTGGTTCTAAAAAACGCATAAAACGTGAAAATCTTGCAAAATTTAAAAAAAAAAATTAATCTCACAAAAAAATATTAAGATTATTGATCACTTTTCCCCTGAAATGAAGCCTGGTCACAGACCGGGCCGCGGGGGCGTTGACCCCCGAGACTAACTAAGTAACTCTCACTCACTCACTCACTCACTCAAGGTGAAATGCAGTTTAGAGAGCAACTTTGATTTCTTTCCAGCAGATTTGCCATCCAAGATACCCTCTTGAAGAATGAAGTACTTATGCAACATTTGGGAATCTTTACTGAGAAGTCACCACTGGACAATCCACTAGTGTAGTTAGGAAAGTGTAGATTTACATCACAAGATATCCCTGTGGTGTGAGGGGGGTCAAGAGTTTGTGAGGTCAAGGGACTACTCCACTCTCACACAAGGTAACAAGTCTTCGTCTGTCTCTGACAGACAAGCGAGTATGGAGACAAGTATTGCAGAGGTAGACCTGAGACGTCTACGATTAAGAGTCGTCTACGATTAAGGCTTAACTCTCTACGTGAACGTTGAGACGATTGTTTTCTTACGTATTATGAGGTAAAAGGACACAAGTGCAACTATTGTGACATTGTATTGTGGAAACATTTCCCTCTGCGGAAGCTTTATCAAACCTTTACAAACAATACAAGGACACAGGGGACGTGGAAGAGTAGGTTTGATAAAGGTCCTGGAGAGCGAAACGTTGCCACAATAAAAATGTCACATTAGTTGCATCTGGGCTCTTTTACCTAACATTATGTCGGTATTTCTACCATTATACTACTACTACTACTACTACTACTGGTTACGTGTTTTCGTTGTTAGTTATACTTTTGAGAGAAATGGAAGTTATTCTATGATTCGCTCTCATGCTTTCTTAATCCCTACACTGTCTATCGAGTCTTCTCCAGCTCCCTCTAGCCCCCCATTCCATCTAATGCCTCTTTCCATTCCTTTTATGCTTTCGTTTCCACAAAATATTCTTCCTACTCCCTCCCACACTCCTTTCACTTTTGTGCCTCCTCCTCTCCACTCTCGATCTTTCTCCCTTCCGTGCTGCCTTCCCTCCCTCCACTTCGCGTGTGCCCCCCAGTTCACTCCCTGCCGTGCCTTCCTTCAGGCTACACCACCATCAGGAAGTATTGATATGCCAGGCATTCCCTGGGTTGGGGTTTTTCCTTACAGAGTCTTTAAGTGATCACGAAACTCACAGTGGTGGCGGCCAAGACTCTCTGCAACTCTACGTAGAAAACTTTAAAATCCAACAACCCCTCTCCCTCCCCTCTCTCTCCCCCTCTCCTCCTCCCTCCCTCCCTCCCTCTTTCTCTTCTGTCACCTTCCTGCTACTATCATCTTGTTCCTTTATCTTCCCACTCTCCTCTTTTTTCATCTTTATCCTTTCCCGTTACCCCCCTTCCTCTCCCTCTTCCAATTTCCTCCCTTTCCTTAGCCTCTCTCCTTCCTCTGCTTTGTCCTACTGTCTTCCTCCTTTCCTCCTAGTGTCAACCTCTTCTCTCCCTACCCCTCTTTCTGTATCATTTCCCTTATCTCCTTACTCCCTGTCCCCCTTTCCCTACTTGCCCCTTTCCCCTTACCCAAACTATGCAATGGGTAACGTTGCAGTTGATTTGTTGAAGGCGGCTGGAGGTGATTTGCCTGGTGTCACGCGAAGCCTCAGCCTGGGTTACACGTGAGGGGGAAAGGAGGGGTGAAGGGGAATGGAGGGGGTGAGGGGAAAAGGGGGTTGGAAGGGAAGGAGTGTCAGTAAGACTTCCTCATTTAACTACCTTCTTCCCCATTCTAGGCATTTCAAACCTTACTGACAGTTCATTACGTCAAAGATACACATTGCCGTCAAGCTGATAAACAAGACATGCGCAACACCTGACATCTTTTCAGAAGTCTCTCTTCACCCGCACATGAAGCATTTTTTTCAATGTTATACATAGTGACAGACTTTTATTGTTGAGCCAACATAGACTAGTCTTCTGCAGTTGTGCAGATTATTGGGGAGCCTACATAGACTAGTCTTCTGCAGTTGTGCAGATTATTGGGGAGCCAACATAGGCTAGTCTTCTACTGCTGTTGTGCAGATTATTCGAATGCTTTTGAGGAGCCAACATAGGCTAGTCCTTTATTGCAGTTGCGTAGACTATTCAAATGCTATTATTGTAGAGCAAACACAGGTTAATCGTCCTCTGCAGGTGTGCAGACTATTCTAATGCCTCCTCGGGTAAGAGGCCAACCCCAGGCCAGTCCTAGAGGACTAGGAGTATAGATACTTGACAATGTACACAGAACCTTTGCAACTCTTATAAACTCTTGAAGTCCCTCGACTTGTACTACTTAGAACATAGGCGAAGATTCTGAAGGAAATAAACCCAAATCTGCACACCAAAATCACTACTTATGAGCACAAGAAGCTTACAAACGGTGCAACAGTTTCTATGAAAAGCACGAAAGCGAAGAGTACACAGAGAACTCAATAAATGTAAAGGGACCACGACTCGTCAGACCCTCAATTCATACACAAGGGGGATTACCAGCAGACCCCTGGCAGTCATGTGGGAACTCGATAGGGTCCTCAACTCAGCCAGGTTGTGGTACTTACGTTGAGCTGTGGGCACCTACAGCCGGCACCCGCGGCCCGGTCCCAGACAAGGCCAGCAATCAGGAGGCCTGGTCTGGGACCGGGCCGCTGGCCTACTGAAGTGACTAAGTAACCTACACGCTAACCTTCTATTAATAAAGACCGAGACAAAAGCTAGAATACCTCTTTCTGTGAACCTCAGGCTGCACCCGGGATTTTTCCTGGAAACACAAGGACAAATTGGAGGGACGTGGCTGGGATAATTCTGGAGAAGCAAACGAAGATGAATTGACCCGAAGCAGCAACACCGCCAGTCAGCCATCTTGTGAGTGACCCTCAAGCCTCAACACACATCTCTAACTGGTCTGTGCTCACGACGCTTGTAACACTCTACAATCATGCTTGCAGCATTCATCTACGCTTCAGTTTATTTGATACCGAAAAACTGATAGATCTTCGAGAGTATATAAAGACTAGTATTTTTTATTTCAGAGACTGGCTTAGTGCAGTCTTCACACCGTGAAGAAATGTGTTGATGCCAAGTCCTTAACAAGCTTGGGCACCTGCAATGTGCAGTTCGCAGCCTCGTTCTTCAGAATCTACAAGCAACAACGGTGTAGTAGTCTAGTAGTAAGACACGTGAGCAACAGTTAGGTATCTATTCTGGAAGGTTGCGCCTAACAGTAAGCTTACTGCTGTTGTTCTACATAATGTGTCACTTGTAATAATATTGGTAGAATTACCGACAATATGTTAAGTAAAAGGACACAAATGCAACTAATGTGACATTTTATTGTGGCAACGTTTCGCTCTCCAGGAGCTTTCTCAAGCCGTTACAAACGATATATGGACACAGATGGTATATATATACTCTCCAAGTGAGGTGAAATACTAGTGGTAGTAGAAGTAGTAGTGATATAAGTCGTAGTAGTAGTAGTAATACAATAAGGTAGAACAATCAAACATTTTTCACATGTTTGTCGATCATTTTTATCACTAACAGACAGCTCACGGTCAGACCGAACATCTTCAGTAAGCCAACACCTGACATTCAGATGTCAGTCCAACACCTGACGTACAAACAGTAATTCAATACCTGACACTTAATTCAATACATGAAATACATTTAGTGAGACGACGATAACGACAGCGGTGACGACAAATACAAAATTCATTAATAATGACCTCGAAATGTAATGGATAAAAGAGAGAAATGTAACAATTACATTTAAAACCATTTCCCTGAACTCATAAACAATAAAAATTAAGAATTACTTAAATCAAGAGATTATACAAATCCCTCCACTGTCCCTCCCCCCACCTACACATAATTCCCTATTCTTACCTCACCCCTCCGCCCCCACTATAATCGTCTACCCCACCCATTATCCTTCACCATTTTCCCCTTCTAAACCCCTCTTCCAGCCCCCCTAACCCCCACCCATGTAAGACCCAACCCCTTCCTCCTTCTTCCTCCTCTTCTACCTCTTCTTCCTCTTCGTCTTCTTCCTCTTCGTCTTCTTCCTCTTCGTCTTCTTCCTCTTCGTCTTCTTCCTCTTCGTCTTCGTCCTCTTCGTCCTCTTCGTCTTCGTCCTCTTCGTCTTCTTCCTCTTCTTCCTCCTCTTCCTCCTCTTTCTCCTCCCTCATCTTCCCCTTCATCCCCCTCTTCCTCTTCTTCTTCCTCCTCTTCCTCCTCTTCCTCCTCCTCCCTCGCCACTCAGACAATAACAATGCGACGCCAAGAAACAGGAGTACACGAGACAGCGGAATAAAGGAAGACATAATAAGCAGAGCGGGGAAGAACAAAGAGGGAAGGTAACACGCAACAGTCAACAATAAAGATGTAAATTACACATCAAAGAATAATAATAAGCATGCCAGAGTGATAACGCTAGCAGCAGCAGGTGGAGGAGCAACGGGAGGTGGAACAGTAGCCGTGGAGGAGCAACGGGAAGTGGAACAGTAGCAGGTGGAGGAACAACGGGAGGTGGAACAGTAGCCGTGGAGGAGCAACGGGAAGTGGAACAGTAGCAGTGGTGGAGCAATGGGAGGTGGAACAGTAGCAGTGGTGGAGCAACGGGAAGTGGAACATTAGCAGTGGTGGAGCAACGGGAAGTGGAACAGTAGCAGTGGTGGAGCAACGGGAAGTGGAACAGTAGCAGTGGAGCAACGGGAGGTGGAACAGTAGCAGGTGGAGCAACGGGAGGTGGAACAGTAGCAGTGGAGCAACGGGAGGTGGAACAGTAGCAGTGGTGGAGCAATGGGAGATGAAACAGTAGCATGTGGAGCAACGAGAAGTGGAACAGTAGCAGTGGTGGAGCAACGGGAAGTGGAACAGTAGAAGTGGAGCAACGGGAGGTGGAACAGTAGCAGGTGGAGCAACGGGAGGTGGAACAGTAGCAGTGGAGCAACGGGAAGTGGAACAGTAGCAGGTGGAGGAGCAACGGGAGGTGGAACAGTAGCAGGTGGAGGAGCAACGGGAGGTGGAACAGTAGCAGTGGTGGAGCAACGAGAAGTGGAACAGTAGCAGTGGAGCAACGGGAGGTGGAACAGTAGCAGTGGAGCAACGGGAGGTGGAACAGTAGCAGTGGTGGAGCAACGGGAAGTGGAACAGTAGCAGGTGGAGGAGCAACGGGAGGTGGAACAGTAGCAGTGGAGCAACGGGAGGTGGAACAGTAGCAGTGGAGCAACGAGAGGTGGAACAGTAGCCGTGGAGGAGCAACGGGAAGTGGAACAGTAGCAGGTGGAGGAGCAACGGGAGGTGGAACAGTAGCAGGTGGAGCAACGGGAGGTGGAACAGTAGCCGTGGAGGAGCAACGGGAGGTGGAACAGTAGCAGGTGGAGCAACGGGAGGTGGAATAGTTTCAGTGGAGGAGCAACGGGAGGTGGAAGAGGAGCAGGTGCAGCAGCAGCAGGTGACACAGAAGAAGCAGGAAGTGGAAGAGCAGCAGGTGGAAGAGCAGCAGGAGGTGGAAGAGCAGAAGGTGGAAGAGCAGCAGGAGGTAGAACAGGTGAAACAGCAGCAGCAGGAGGTGGAACAGCAGCAGGAAGTGGAACAGCAGCAGGAAGTGGAACAGCAGCAGGAGGTGGAAGTGAAGCAGGAAGTGGAAGAGCAGCAGGAGGTGGAAGTGAAGCAGGAAGTGGAAGAGCAGCAGGAGGTGGAAGTGAAGCAGGAAGTGGAAGAGCAGCAGGAGGTGGAAGTGAAGCAGGAAGTGGAAGAGCAGCAGGAGGTGGAAGTGAAGCAGGAAGTGGAACAGCAGCAGGAGGTGGAAGTGAAGCAGGAAGTGGAAGAGCAGCAGGAGGTGGAAGTGAAGCAGGAAGTGGAACAGCAGCAGGAGGTTAGCAGTAGAAGAGAATAGGTGGTCGCACGAAGAGATAATTGTAAGCAGGAACGTGAACATAAACACTGGAGAGACAGGATAATCGCCACGCAGGTTAATTATGGGGGATTAAATGAACAGAAGTGCACATATACGCACTTGAGAATACACACACACACACACACACACACACACACACACACACACACACACACACACACACACACACACACACACACACACAGCAACCAGAGGTCACAACTGGAAGCTGAAAACTCAGATGAGTCACAGGGATGTTAGGAAATATTTCTTCGGTCATAAAGTTTCCAGTAAGTGGAACAATCCTGAGAGTGATTTAGTGGAGGCAGGATCCATATACAGCATTAAGAAAAAGTACGATAAAACTCTTTGAGTAGGGAAAGAGTGGACATAGTAACGAGCAGTGAAGGGCCGGGGCCAGGAGCTACGAATCTACCCCTTCAACCACATGTAGGCGAGTACGCGAGCTCAAACACACACACACACACTGGAGGAAAGAAGGGTCAGAGGAGACATGATAACGAAATACAAAATACTGCGGGGAATTGACAAGGTAGACAGTGACGGGATGTTCCAGAGAGGGAACACAGAAACAAGGGGACACAACTGGAAACTGAAGACTCAGATGAGTCAATGGGATGTTAGGAAGCATTACTTCAGCCACAGAGTAGTCAGGAAGTGGAATAGTCTAGAGAAAGATATAGTGGAGGCAGGAACCATACATAGTTTTAAGACAAGGTATGATAAAGCTCATGGAACAGGGAGAGCAGAGACCCAGTAGCAGACAGCGAAGAGGCGGGGCCAGGAGCTGAGTCTCGACCCCTGCAACCACAATTAGGTGAGTACACACACAAAGGGAAGAGAGGAATTAAAACAGACATTACAACAATGATATGCAATATCGACAAGATGTGGCAACAAACACATGCAACACCTGGGTATCTATCTGAAGACATTTAGCCAACCAGTAACTTTTTCAATGCAATAGAGGGATAAATACCAAGACGGGGAGGTAATCAGTTGTTCAGACTTGCAGAACAACACAGAAACTATCTAATTCCTGATGCAGATGAGCAGTAGAAAATTCTTGATTAAAACAGTAACAGCTCTAAGAATATTTATTTTATGAATTTGGCCTTTGCTATTTTCAATAGATAAGAATAACTGCTACTATTACTTTGAAGTAGTCACTAAAACAGAGATTAAAAAAACTTATATATAATATATATATATATATATATATATATATATATATATATATATATATATATATATATATATATATATATATATATATATATATATATATAACACATACATACGCACACCTCTTGGTGCATGGACACACACCTTTCTATATATGCGGAAAAACTTATGTATATACACAAATACTTATCTGTATATATGCACGTATATACCTCAGTGTATATATAGACATACGAGCCTCTTGAGTATTCATATACAACTCTCGGAGAATATATTAAGATATACACCGCTCTCTAACTTTCTCCAATTTGTTGATTCCTCGTAGGGAACAATTTCCTGTGCCACTGTAAATATGCTACTTAATGATGAGGTACTCTGTAAATAAGCTATTCACAGCTAATGTTTATGTACTCACAGCTAATGTTTATGTACTCACAGCTAATGTTGAGGTATTCACAGCTAATGTTGAGGTATTCACAGCTAATGTTGAGATACTGTAAACAAGCTACTCACAACTAATGTTGAGGTACTCGCTGTAAATAAGCAACTCACAGCTAATGTTGAGGTACTCGTTGTAAACAAGCAATTCACAGCTAATGTTGAGGTACTCGTTGTAAATAAGCAACTCACAGCTAATGTTGAGGTACTCGCTGTAAATAAGCAACTCACAGCTAATGTTGAGGTACTCGCTGTAAATAAGCAACTCACAGCTAATGTTGAGGTACTCGCTGTAAATAAGCAACTCACAGCTAATGTTGAGGTACTCACAGCTAATGTTAAGGTATTCACAGCTAATGTAGAGATACTGTAAATATGCTACTCACAGCTAATGTTGAGGTACTCGCTGTAAATAAGCTACTCACAGCTAATGTTGAGGTACTCACAGCTAATGTTAAGGTATTCACAGCTAATGTTGAGATACTGTAAATAAGCTACTCACAGCTAATGTTGAGGTATTCACAGCTAATGTTGAGATACTGTAAATAAGCTACTCACAGCTAATGTTGAGGTACTCACAGCTAATGTTAAGGTATTCACAGCTAATGTTGAGATACTGTAAATAAGCTACTCACAGCTAATGTTGAGGTACTCGCTGTAAATAAGATACTCACAGTTAATATTGAGGTACTCGCTGAGGAGGTCAGCCAGGTCCTTGGCGTAGCCTTCATAGCGTTCGTTTCCAGTATAGTTACCCTCTTTCTTCACCATCATGAAGGGCTTCTCCTGCATCACAGAAAACGCTCACTCAGCATCACAGAAAATGAGCATTTGCATTTTACATTCTATTCGGTATAACATAGCTAAGTTTTTAACGGTACGGGTATACATCAGCACAGTTACAGAAATTTAGGTGATTATAATTAACCCCCCCCCCCCACGGGTGGGGGTGTGAGTTGAATGATTGCTCTAAGTCTTTCAAGGCCTAGAGCTATCATTAAACTATCCCTGTGGTTATTTTCATCTGTTATCATTCGTTCGCGATTATTGTATAGTAACATGTGTATAAATTACCTATTATAACCCAAAAATAGCCAGACGAACTGACTTATTTCCTTTATCGTCAGCGCTCTTATTAAGTAATTTAGATATAACACAAGATGTACGTCAGCGGAACCTGTGATAAGTTGTGGTAAGTGGCCTAGTTCATAGGCTTTTTATGTATCCATGAGCTCTGGCCTCACCATCCACAGGATAGATATCGGGTGCACAATGAACTTGCCGTTTCGGCAGCAAAATATTGATTTTAATCTTATGAAGGTTCTCAAAAAAATCACACCATATACAGAGTGATTTTTTGAGAGCGCGATCGAAAAAATACTCTGAAAGCTTTTCCACGTGCCGTTTAATTTCGGATATTCTTTTTCAATCGCATTTATATAAAAAAAAAACACTATTGAGGAAGTTTAGAAGCTTGAATTTAAAAAAGGCTTACTAGAAATTTACATATAAAGAAGTATATACAAAGAGGTGAATATCAGTATTTTCACGGACAAGTGGGTATCCCTCAGGGTTACACAAAGGTGTTTATAAGTAAATACAACGATAGATGTATCTCATAGAGTACTATACATACTCGTATACCAGAAGGAGTTTGTCTTTCATCCTATGTACACTGAAATCTCTTGCATTTTTCAATACATATACACTGTGTATTTCAGAGTATACACACTGACGGGTGTGTATCTGTCTTCGCACAGTTTACATAATCCCTTAATTTAGTAACTAGCGCATTCCTGAGGCTAGTTTACATATTAATTGTAGCCTTAATGACCCACCTATCGAATGACGTACATTTACAACACATTAAACATTTACGACACATTAAACATTTAAAATAAAATTTATACTAATATTAAAATATTATTACTATAATTATTAAAAACCTAACATCATAGGGATTGCTCAGTGTCTGTGCAATGACAGGTAAACAGGTTTGATCCAAGGGTAGCTCCAGATCCTTAGATTATGAACCCTTACACAGACGAACAGTGACGTAAGGAACGTACCAAGATCGTAGTGACGACGTAAGTCTTGTTGGCCGGCACTCGGTCAGAGGCCAGACGAACGTACTTGACCGGCACAGTCTGGAAGCCACGGGTGTCACTCCAAGTTCCGATCTGAACCATAGAGAAAGTTTTAAAAACCTTTGAATGTGTTCATTATATTTGGAGCACTATTAGAACCCCAGAATGTGTTCTATACATCTGGAGAACTATTAGAACCCCAGAATGTGTTCTATACAAATGGAGAACTATTAGAACCCCAGAATGTGTTCTATATATCTGGAGAACTATTAGAACATCTGAATGTGTTCTATATATCTGGAGAACTACTAGAACCCCAGAATGTGTTCTACACCTCTGGAGAACTCAGAACCCAAAAATGTATTCTATATATCTGGATTTTTTTATAATAAAAAAGAAGCGCTAAACCTACAAGGGTCGGAATACACGTCAAGAGAACAGTGCAAGAACCCCGGAAAGTTGCTTGTGGATCTGAGGAACAAATATTAGAACCCCTTTAGAACAGAGCTAGAACCCATAAATTTGACTTGTTTTTGAAATGTACTCGAGACAGACGTGAAATTTATTCAGTTTAAGAGTCATCTGGGACGCAGTGTTGATTGCTGAGAGGGAATAAGGAAGAGGGAGAGAGAGGGAATAAGGAAGAGGGAGAGAGAGAGAATAAGGGAGGAGGAAGAGAAGGGAAATGGATTATGGGAGGAGGAAGGGAGAGGGAATAAGGGAGGCAAGAGAATAAGGGAGGAGGAATAATGGAAGAGGGAGAGGGAATAAGGGAAGAGGAAGGGAGATGGAATAAGGGGAGAGGAAGGGAGATGGAATAAGGGGAGAGGAAGGGAGGTGGAATAAGGGATGAGGAAGGGAGAGGGAATAAGGAAGGAAAGAGGAAGGGAAAGAGCATGAAGAAGGGAGAGAGAAATGGAGTAAACAAATTGGGGTATCTAAAGGATTTAAACAAAATTAATAAAAAAATGATTGTGTTATATACGAAAATAATGAAGCGGACAGATGGGGAGAGAGAGACAGGGAGGGAAAGATACAGGGAGGGAAAGATACAGGGAGGGAAAGATACAGGGAGGGAAAGATACAGGGAGGGAAAGATACAGGGAGGGAAAGATACAGGGAGGGAAAGATACAGTGGATTCTTTGGTCTTCAGGACTGAAGCCGCCGCGAAACGTTTCCTCTAGTAAATGTCTTGAACTGTAACAACTGTTGTTTTCCACACATGTAATACTGAGAAAGTATACCTAAGTCACAGCACACTTAAAAACATGACTAATATTTAAAATTAAACTTTAGTAAATATTAAGTGTTTAGTAAGTACTTACCTAATACTTAAGTTCATTGATTAATATTAGATTCAGTTTTATAATTAAAATTCTATAAATTTATAGTTTGACTTGTATAGTTTTACTAATAGAAATAGTTATACTGTAGTAATAATAGTAATAACTTTAGTTAGAGTAATAGTCATAGCAATAGTGAAGAGTTATAGTTCTATAGTTACAATATCAGTTATACTAATAGTTATAATTAAATATAGTATTTTTTATAGTTATATACTTATATATTAATAGTTTTAGTAATAGTTATAGATAGCTATATTTCGAGTTATAATTTTAGTTAAAAAAGGGCTCTTGATCGAACGAATTGGAGCTACTTCCCTAATTCCTACGAGTATCTCCCTCTCCTCAGGCGCTGTATGGCCCTTACGGATTTATCGCTTCCCCGTTATTATAGCGCCCAATAAACAGCGAGAAAAAAGTAGTGATAAACCGTGAGGGAAGTTTACGAGAGAGAGAGAGAGAGAGAGAGAGAGAGAGAGAAGAGAGAGAGAGAAATGGAGAGAAGAGAAATGAGAGAAGAGAATAGAGAGAAGAAGAATGAGAAGAGAGAATGAGAGAGAAGAGAATGGAGAGAGAGAGAAATAAGAGAAGAGAGAAGAAGAGAGAGAAATAGAAGAGAGAATGAGAGAGAAGAGAATAGAGAGAGAATGAGAGAAGAATAGAGAGAGAGAGAGAATAGAGAGAGAATGGAGAGAGAGAAGAATGAGAGAGAGAGAATGAAGAGAAATGAGAGAGAATGAGAGAGAATGAGAGAAGAGAAATGAGAGAGAATGGAGAAAGAATGGAGAGAGAAATGGAGAAGAGAGAAATGGAGAGAGAGAGAATGGAGAAGAGAGAATGGAGAAGAATGAGAAAGAATGGAAGAGAGAATGAGAAAGAATGAGAGAGAGAGAATGGAGAGAGAAGAAAATGGAGAGAGAAGAATGGAGAGAAAGAATGAAAAGAAATGAGAGAGAAGAATGAGAGAGAGAATGAGAGAAAGAATGGAAAAATGGAGAGAAAGAAATGGAGAGAGAAGAGAATGAGAAGAATGGAGAAGAATAAGAAAAAGAGAAAATGGAGAGAAAGAAATGAGAGAGAGAAGAAGAAAATGAGAGAAGAAGAATGAAAAGAGAATGGAGAGAGAAGAAAGGAGAAAAATGAAGAGAGAAATGAGAGAGAGAATGGAAAAGAGAAGAATGGAGAGAAGAATAGAGAGAAGAATGAAGAGAATGAGAAGAATGAGAGAAGAATGGAGAGAGAGAGAAGAATGAGAGAAGAGAGAAATGGAGAAAAGAATGAAGAGAAGAAATGGAGAGAAGAAAGAGAGAAATGAGAGAGAAATGAAGAATGAGAAGAGAGAATGAGAAGAGAGAGAATGGAGAGGAGAAATGAGAGAGAAAGGATAAGAAAGAATGAGAGAAATGATGAGAGAATGGAATGAGATGAGAAGAATAAGGAGAGATATGAGAGAGATAGAGAAGAGAGATTAGAAATATGAGAGAGAAAGAAGAGATGAAGAGATGGACGAACAGTACGAGAAAGAATGCCTAGCATGTGTGGATCGAGGTTAAGGATTTTAGAGTCAGTCTTGTCTATTTTCATTTAAAGCTCCTCACCAGCAGAATAGCAAGCAGGAAAAAAAATGGGGAAATTTTGTGGTTTTCTGGAGAAGGAAATGTCTGAATTCACGTTTTGTCTGGAAGAGTGAACGAAAAACAACCAGAATAAGGACCCCAATGGAAATAAGTCACATTGGCTTCACTGGACTATCCTACCTTAAGGTATTTTATATTTTCCCATAATATTTGTATGCCGTCAAGAACATTGCCAAGAAGAATTTGTATGTACCAAAATTCTTATTGAAAACTTATACGTTGCTCTTAAACAGGCCCTTCAAGAGGGTGCCATGGTAATAAAGAGGCTCAGAACTCAAAGGATTCCTTGAGACCACACTTTACTCCCTAGGGGACTCCCTCACCTGACACCCCTACAGTTACAGTGTGTGTGCTTTGTGAGAACACAATCTTCTCCACAAACTGATGGGTTGCAGTGGTGGAAAAGTGAATCTATAACGATTAAAACAAGATTTATCGAAAAATTACGGTGAAAGGGCGTTAAAGTAACCCAGAAGAAAATATTGTCACAACGAGCATCTCTTAGCATCAGGGTGCCCTTACAGCATAAACAAAAATTTAGTCGGCTCGAACTCTAGTCAAGTGAATAGTGGAACCAGTGATTATACCTTATAATAATTAGCATATTTTATAATAGTGATCATACTATATAATGATCATACTTTATAACTTTAGCTCTACAAGAGTTTTCACTCCTGTAGAGCTACAGCGATAAGCAGGAATGACTTTCAAATGATCAAAAACTCCACTAAGGAGTTACTATGATTAAGACCAGTTAGGTGAGGTAAGGTTTATCAGGAAACAAGACAAGTGTTGTGTCAGGTCAAATTTACTTGTTTCTCTCCCCCAACTCCCTCCATTTACCACCCAGCATCACAATACACATACATGCCACCATTACCCATACGCTTACATCGTTACAGCCCAAAACACACACACACACACACACACACACACAGAGAAGGGTCAGAGGAGACATGATAACGACATACAAAATACTGGGGGAATCGACAAGGTAGACAGTGACAGGATGTTCCAGAGAGGGAACACAGAAACAAGGGGACACAACTGGAAGCTGAAGACTCAGATGAGTCAAAGGGATGTTAGGAAGCATTTCTTCAGCCACAGAGTAGTCAGGAAGTGGAATAGTCTAGAGAAAGATATAGTGGAGGCAGGAACCATACATAGTTTTAAGACAAGGTATGATAAAGCTCATGGAGCAGGGAGAGCAGAGACCCAGTAGCGGACAGCGAAGAGGCGGGGCCAGGAGCTGAGTCTCGACCCCTGCAACCACAATTAGGTGAGTACACACACACACACACACACACTGTAAATACATTAAAATCTAATTTAAGTACATGTCCCTTTCGGAGCAGTGCAACCAGGAATTGTGCTTGCCTCCGTGTTGGCAAGACCACATTAGAATATATTAGTGTTACCACTCAGCTACGCCAGGTCAAATTTAATGAATTCTGTGTAATACATTGCTGTTCACACTCACCCACACCTGTCATAATGTATATACTGCTGTTCACACTCACCTACACCTGTCATAATGTATATACTGCTGTTCACACTCTTGTGTTTATATCACAGCTCGTGTATCATAAAGATTTTTTTTTTCTTGATTTCAGATAGTATTAACCAAATTTTTATTTTATTAAAAAACAGACCTATATATAGATGAAATAACTGCACTCAATATTTTAAATACAGTGTAAAAGATGATTTTGTATAAAATAATTCACCTCGACATTGTACACATGTCTTGCGAATTACCAACCGGTTTTGTTGCTATACACAGGTGGATAATAATAATAGTTATAGTCATAACCATGATTCTTAAAGATGTGGACTGGTAAGCCAGTGGAAGGCCTCGGTCAGGTGACGAAAAGCTCCAGCTGTGGGTTATCATATGACTAAAACCCGCGTCAGGAAACACTTGTCCTGTTTCCCGATAAAACATTAATTGTTCCTTGCACAGGTGGGGGCTGAACTGGTAATGGTTCTACAGTGCCTGGGTAATAGGAAGTAATTAGGTTTGATTCAAGGAACGGGAGGATAGCTCCAGTTCCTTGAATCAAGCAACCTCCCATGTTAAGCTGATAAAGATGATTGAAATTAATGCGTGGAGATACACACCAGGTATCAATGATGAGGTCATTGTGTGATAGGCTCAGAGAGAGAGAGAGAGAGAGAGAGAGAGAGAGAGAGAGAGAGAGAGAGAGAGAGAGAGAGAGAGAGAGAGAGAGAGAGAGAGAGAGAGAGAGGAGAGAGAGAGAGAGAGAGAGAGAGAGAGAGAGAGAGAGAGAGAGAGAGAGAGAGAGAGAGAGAGAGAGAGAGAGAGAGAGAGAGAGAATGTAATCCGATAACCTTCCCAGGCATTTACTTTCCAAGACGGAGAAAAAGTGCTGGTGGCTGAACTTGAGAGAGCTCTAGGCCCCGCCGCTGGAACACTGTGATGGCTGAGGCCACAGCGACAAGAAATATCTGGCTGCACTTTGCATAAAGTCGCCATTCCGGAGGCTGACTAGCGCATCCCAGCCGGCCTTGCCGCAGCCGCTGAGAAATGCGTATGTAAATGAGGCAGTGGGAGCCGACAGGTTAAACCTAACATCTCATTTACCAGTTCGTCCATGGTATTCACGGGCTGGTAAAAAAACAAAACACTATGAGATTAATCTTTCGCTTCTCTCGAGAGGATTGGGAGAAAGATGGGAATTGTGTTGGTGGAAATTTTCCGTACTGGACCTATGGAATGTTGGAAGTTTGCTGGATGAAGAGTTGATGCTTAATTGCTATTGCTATTGCTATTGCTCTCTCTCTCTCTCTCTCTCTCTCTCTCTGTGTATGTATATTTTTTTTGTGTGTGTGTACTCACCTAGTTGTACTCACCTAGTTGTGGTTGCAGGGGTCGAGTCAAAGCTCCTGGCCCCGCCTCTTCACTGGCCGCTACTGGGTCACTCTCCCTGCGCCATGAGCTTTATCATACCTCTGCTTAAAGCTATGTATAGAGCCTGCCTCCACTACATCGCTTCCTAAACCATTCCACTGTGTGTGTGTGTGTGTGTGTGTGTGTGTGTGTGTGTGTTAGGATACCGTAGCATATGTGGAGCTGACTGGGCAGACAGCCTGGGTGTGATCGAACTTAAAGTCCTGAGGGAAATTACTTGTTCCTATGGCTGTCAGTTTTACGCTGAAGGCGGCTAAGCGAATCCAGGAAAGAAGGTCACAGGAGAAAAACTATTCTGAAACCTAACATAAGAAAGAAGGAACACTGCAGCAGGCCTACTGGCCCATGCGAGGCAGGTCCAATTCTCCCACCGACTTAAGCTAATGCCTTGACCTGGTCAGGTCAGTCACATTCACTTAAGGGAGGAGCACGGCAACTGACCTAGTAACACAAGCTGGTCAGGTCCAACTCACACCCACCCACACCCACTCATGTACTTATCTAACCTATTTTTAAAACTAAACAACGTCTTAGCTTCTATGGCGGTACTCGGGAGTTTGTTCCACTCATCCACAACTCTATTACCAAACCAGTGCTTTCCTATATCCTTCCTGAATCTGAACTTTTCCAACTTGAAACCATTGCTGCGAGTCCTGTCTAGGCTAGATATTTTCAGCACGCTATTTACATCCCCTTTATTAATTCCTGTTTTCCATTTATACACCTCAATCATATCCCCCCTAATTCTACGCCTTTCTAGAGAGTGCAGATTCAGGGCCCTCAGTCTATCCTCATAGGGAAGATTTCTGATACGTGGGATCAACTTTGTCATCCTCCTTTGAACGTTTCCCAGTGCATTTATGTCTATTCTGTAATACGGTGACCAGAACTGTGCAGCATAATCTAAATGAGGCCTAACCAAAGATATATAGAGTTGAAGAACAACCTGAGGACTTCTATTATTTATACTTCTTGATATGAAGCCAAGGATTCTGTTAGCTCTATTGCGAACACTTATGCACTGTTGTCTTGGTTTC
Organism: Cherax destructor; assembly: GCA_009830355.1. Lineage (NCBI taxonomy): Eukaryota > Metazoa > Arthropoda > Malacostraca > Decapoda > Parastacidae > Cherax > Cherax destructor. The sequence continues at coordinate 220,092 of WNWK01000571.1, read as the reverse complement.
AGATTACTGCTAACCAGAACTCCTAAATCCTTTTCGCAATCCGTAATATAAAGATCTACATTATTTAGTTTATATGTGGCATGGTTATTTTATTGTCCAACATTTAGAACTTTACATTTGTCTATATTAAACTGCATCTGCCACTTCTCCGACCACTGCATCAGTCTATTCAAATCTTCCTGGAGTGCTCTAATGTCCTCATTTGAATGAACTGGACGGCCTATTTTGGTGTCATCAGCAAATTTGCTTATGTCGCTATTTATTCCCTCATCTATGTCGTTTATGTAAATTGTGACCAACAAGGGGCCCAACACTGACCCCTAGCATGCTAACCTAAACTTTTATCAGAATTTATTCCTGTGGCTGAATAGCCCACTGCATTCCAAGTTTTCCAGTCCCCGCACCAGTTAGCGCACATCCCGAGTATATCTGGAGGGTTTTACAAAGGTCAACGCCCCCACGGTCTGATCCATGACCAGGCCTCGCGGTGGATCAGGGCCTTATCAACCAGACTGTTACTGCTGGCCGCACGCAAACCAACGTACTAACCACAACCCGGCTAGTCAGGTACTGACTTTAGGTCCATATCCAGCTCCCTCTTGAAGACAGCTATGGGTCTATTGGTAATCCCCCATATGTATGCTGGGAGGTAGTTGAATAGTCTTAGGCCCCTGACACTAAACGTAGCTATTGTTTTCTGAATTTGATAAATCTGATAAGTAGTGAGGGTTGCTAGTCACTTCGTATAGTTAGGAGGAGATGGTGATGTTGGCGCCGATGTTGTAAGACTTGTCTAGCCGTAATGGATCCAAGCTAGAAAAATTAAGATTTAGAAAGGATAAAGAAATGCACTAGTTTATCAATAGAGTTGTAGATGAGTTAAACTAACCCTTAAGTATCGTCACTGAAGAGAGAACTTTGGGTATCATTAAAAATAAGTTAGAGAGGTACACGAGTGGGTGTGGGAGGGTGAGTACCGGACCTGCATAGCATAGGCCAGTAATCCTCCTGCAGTGCTCCAGTGTACATACATTCACAGCTAATGACAGAAATGGGTCACAGCGGTGTTGGCAATAGCATATTTAAAATAGTAACGGCTTGACAAAGCTCCTGGAGAGCGAAACGTTGACTCAATAAAATGTCGCATTAGCTGCACTTAAAATATATTTATAATCATGTTCGGTAACCTTTTTCAGTAAAGATCAATAACGAATAGGACGGATTCAACACTTAGGGATCTTTATTATCAGTCCTTCACCCATCATAATATTAACATTAATTTTTAAAGGGGTGGGGGGGGTGTAAACCAGCGGAAGACCTCGGTCAGTTGATCAAAACTCCGTTAACGGGTCATCACATGACTAAGACGCCCGTCAGGAAACACTTGTCCTGTTTCCTGACGGGGGTCAGCTTTTTTCTTTTTAGAGAGAGAAATGGGCCTAGTATGAACCAGTAGGCCTGCTGCAGTGTTTCCTTTCTTATGTTCTTAGTTTCCATGTGATAACTTATTAGTACCTCTTCCCTTTGTCATAAAATCTTCAAGGCTAATATTCACCTGCATTACAAACTTATTCCGCACTCTGCACTAAACCTTTCGCCTACGCTAAACCACAGGCGACTGGATTTATGAAACACGGGGATACTTTTTTTCGGATCGCGCAGCGACAGAAATAGTACAGCTAATTATATATTATTATTTATTGTATATTATTATTATTATTATATTAAATGAATCAATGCGCTGTACGGGTTACACAGCGCATTGATTCACTGCTGCGCATCCCGCCGCCTGACGGGTACACTTGACAATAGCTCCTCTCTGGAGTACGTATATAGAAGTACATTGATGATCCTTCCATTTGCAACAACCATTGTTATGCATTGAAACTTAAATCTCACTATTTTAGCTGCGACCGATACTTATAATTGTTATGAATATTCATAGTTTTGAGAACGTCAAAATTAGAGTTAATATCTTTAATGGTCATGTAAATTACCAATATACATGAAAATTGTTAATATACATGCAATTTTACTGCAGTTGCATAATTTATCAATATATATGTACAATATATATGTATTGGAAGTACAGTGTCTGCACTCTGAAGGAGGGGTGTTAATGTTGCAGTTTTATAACTGTAGTGTAAAGCACCCCTCTGGCAAGACAGTGATGGAGTGAATGATGATGAAAGTTTTTCTTTTTAGGGCCACCCTGCCTTGGTGGGAATCGGCCGATGTGTTAATGAAAAAAAATATGTAACTAGTGGAAATACAAACGTAAGCAATGTATACAATGCAAGTATTATAAACAAGAGGATAAGCAGGGTGAAAAGAGAAGAGGAAGGGAGGAGGAAAGAGATGGGAAGAGGCAAGAAACGAGAGGAAAAAAAGGTGGAGGAAGATGGGAGCAAATAGAAAGGGAAGGAATGAGCGTAAAAAGGGAATTCTTATAAAGATGTTTGTGGTGGTGGCGCAATAGAAACCCCTAGCAGAGGGGCAGAGTAAATATTAACACATGCGTAGGTGTCAAGTTCAATCCTCTATGTAAACATAGCGTAAACGTGGCTGTCTCTAGAGTAGGAGAGGTCGGTTACAACATAGACGTACTTTTATATATAGTAACAGAGCTTGGATATATCGTAGACGAGGGTTCCTGCATTATGTGGAAGCCTGGCTACAACATAGACAGGGGTTTCTGTATAGTGTAGGCGCCTGGCTACAGAGCAGACGTAGGACTTCCGTAAAATGTGGGAGACTGACTACAGTGTGGGTGTCCAGAAGCACCTTAACTACAAGGCTTACTGTAGTCGTGAATGTAAGTAGAGTGAAAATGTATGTTAATAGGCACAGATCATGTTTGGGTATTTGTAAGTTAGTCTAGATGTACATAGGCTTGTTTAAAGAAATATATACATAGTGTAATATAGGGTAATGTAGGGTAATATAAGGTACAGCTATAAAGTACAAGACGTATGAGAAAAATTCAGTTATAATAAAAATCTAGGAAAAAAATTGTGATAATAATATAAGTGAAGGTTCCTAAGAAATTTAATAAAACTTTATTACTTAAGAAAACCTTAATAGTGATGTAACACAAGTTTGCTGCGAGGCTCACAACGTAATAAATCCCGTTTGGCAGGTGCCAGGCAGGGAGAGAAAGAGGAAGGAGCGCAAGGGCTTAAAAGGAAGAAGGAAAGAGAGAAGACGAAAGGGAAGGATGGAAAGAAAAAGGCTACTGGCCCTTTTATTTTCCTGTTTTCTGCCTCGGTGGGCTTTGTCTTTAGGGAGAAGGTAAAATGAATGGACAGTATGAGGAAGGTATGGAAGAGGAGGAGGATATCAAGGGAAAGGAAGAAAAGTAGAAGGGAACGAGAGAATGTGAAAGGAAGACTGAGGGATGAGGAAGGGAGAGTTTACCTCCTCAGCTCAGCAGATCCCTAAGGAGCGCCCTGGATATGAAATCTGCATACCAAATTGCCATGGAGCACTTTACACTGAGGGTACCTTCTAACTTTTCTCTTAGCAAGGCGCATGGCTGGGAAAAATTCTTGAAGGACCGCTGCGGCATTTTTCGGATAAAAAAAAATTGTGAAACTGAATAATATTCTCAGAGGTTAAATTGTATGAAAATTACAAATTTAAATATTGCAGGGAATACCGGTTTTTATACATCGTTTACTGTTTTAAATCATAACTAACATTTAAAGGGTAAATAACTAATCCATAACTCTCTTGCCTAATAAAACTAATCTAGAATTGAAAGAAAAAAATTAATTAAGACAGTTATTTTCCAAACTACTCAGCAACGAGCTAAATAAAGCGTTCCACAGGGGAAACACATATATTCAACCTTGTGTAAGAATTCTTCCCGTATTCTGTAGTGGCCTCCGTCCACACAGAAAATGGATGCGTCTTAGTGGAGGATACTGAACTAAACCAGGCGTGAGGCAGCCACCAGGCCACCCTCGACTCTCCACGTTTAAGGCATATTTAGGCAAAGGTACACACAAGTACAGTTATCATACGTAGTGTAAATTACCTAGGATAACTAAAAAGAAGTCAAAGTGACGTATTTCCATTGTGCTCCTCGAGGATACTAAGTGTATATAGGCGAAATTTTTCACATCTGGATAATTGCAATTGCATTGCAACATGTGTATAATATTTATGATAATGAGTTACGTGTGTGTAAATTACCTAGGATAAAATAATCTAGGATAAAAATATTTTGTTTAGATTACTAAACTTCTACTTACATTCCATATGCGCTTGCCTTTATTTACTTATATGCCTCTTATTAGTACTTAATCCTGCAATATTTCCGTTCCAGCCTAGGAAGCCAGGTCAGAGACATGGCCTAAAGACAAACTCCAGAATTATTAACAGATAACCAGGAGGGTTAGTAACCCAGGATAACCCAAGAAACCAACTATCTGGTTAATTTTCGTTGAGGTCCTGCGACTCTCTTTCCCAGGATGCCATCCACAAAATGTGGGTAACATCCAGGTACCTACTGACTGCTAGGTGAACACGAGTAAGGAAGCAGGCTCAACGTTCTCACTTATACTGAGGTCGGTATCAGTAATGGTATCGAAGGTGATGCCACTTGAGCCACGAGTACCAGGTATAACACCCAACACTTCACGACAACGTTGCAGTCCGAGTGTGACTTTGTAAATGGTCCAAGACGGACCGAAACGTCGTGATAAGTTTCTCGCTTCTATGTGCGGGTTATTTGTGAATTATTCCAGTCACGGATTTAAGCCTTTTTCTTCTTTATAACGCCCTCCACTGAGAGACAATGTGTACATATCCTGTATGAATCCATGACGCTTGGTTTTCGTGTTGCAATTACCATATCACGAGCTTGCAATATTGCAGAAATGAGTACGAAATTCATTAAGATTCGTTCGAACGGATCTTCTTGGATTTCATCATTTCTGCAACGTTGCAAGCTCATGTGCTGATTGCAACACGAAAGGCCTAGAGCTATCATTCAACTCCCACAGAGGTTGTTTTGCATTTTGCATTGCTTGTTCGCGATTTTTTAATAAATAAATAAATAAATGTCCTTCACCCGGTACCCCACAGCTGGCGCCCTCCCACCCACACCATGTCACAAGAAGTGCAGGGTTCCCAGGAATCTCCAGGACAGAGCCAACGCCTTGGAACCCGTCCCCGAGGCATCTGCCAGGTGTGCCATAGGGAATGTGCACTCAATCCCTCTACTGGCAACATCCGTGCACACAATGGATGTCTAGGCTCCAGGAGGGCTCCAAATGGGAACAGCCAACAGACCCTCCCAGCAGACAGAGCTGACAGCCACCCTGACTTCACCTCTACAGAGGACCTAAAAGCTGCAATCAAATTAACATCCACCAGGACGCTGACACACATTCCCAAAGCAGCTCGCCATGAAGCTGCCAGCAAATTCGCTGACCTCTTGAAGAAAGTCAACGATGCTCCTGCAAACAATGGATCCTGGCACAACCTTCTGCTTTTTGGCAATGCCTGTTTGGCTGTCCCACCAAGGAGGGACAAGTCACTAGCTACATCTGTTATCAGGGCAATAAATGCATTCCCTAGAGATGACAACCTTGTCCGTATCCCTCCCGGACGTCAAACACCCGCCAGGCAAATGTCAACAACAGGACACCAGACGCCTCAAAAATCAGGGCCCACATTAGCAGAAAAATAGAAGAGGGTAATACTATCGGAGCACTGAGGCTTATAACCAGTGAGGATACCATCGCTCCTAAGGATATCATTACAGCACAAGCCCTGAAGGACAAACATCCGCCCAGGGCTCCCAGTACCAACATTGACCCCCTTGACATTGCAGCAGGTCAAGAACATTTAACCTTACGGGACGCCGATGTGTATAAAGCTGCTATGTCTTTCCCACAGGGCTCAGCAGGAGGTTTCACTGGTTTAAGGCCACAACACTTGAAACAAATGCTCAATCCAGGTCTTGGTGAGGTCTCTGAGAGATTGTTGTCTGAACTCACCAAATTTTCCAATGGGTGCCTGGCTGGTAGTGTCCCACAGACCATTAGACCCCTTTTCTTTGGTGCCTCACTGTGTGCCCTCCGGAAAAAGGATGGAGGAATCAGGCCCATTGCAGTGGGCAACACCCTTCGGCGCCTAGTTGCCAAGGCTGCAGTACGAAGGGTGAGTCAAGATGCTGCCTCAATGTTGAAACCAACTCAGCTCGGTTTTGGTGTTCAACAAGGTGTGAAGCAGCTGCCCATGCAGCACGAGTATACATCAACAACATGTCCAATGAAAAAGCCTTAATCAAATTGGACTTTGCCAATGCTTTCAACTCAGTCAGAAGGGATGCTGCTCTCCAAGCAGTTTCTAGGCACTTTCCTTCCCTCTATCCCTTCATAGAATCGTGTTATAGTGTGGCTTCTAAACTTTTGTTTGGGGACCATGAAATTGACTCGTGTGAGGGTGTGCAACAGGGAGACCCTCTTGCTCCCTTTCTATTCTGTCTAGCCATCAAGGATGTCACAGAAGCATTGTCCAGTGAGCTCAATATCTGGTTCTTGGATGACGGGACCCTAGCTGGCACTACACAATCTCTCCTGGGAGACATCAGGAAAATTAAAGATATGGTAGGTAGCCTGGGCCTATCTTTAAACCCCACCAAATGTGAGATAGTTTCCACCAATCCACAGATGATCCAGGACATTAGGGCTGTTTTACCAGGGGCACGAGCCATCGATCCAGCCAACAGCACTCTCCTTGGTGCTCCCTTGGGCCCAATGCCATCGATCTGGTCCTGGAAAAAAATCTCCGACCTCAGGACGATGGAAGGTAGGATGAAAGACATCGATACACATGATGCCTTCTACCTACTCACCAGGTGCCTGTCAATCCCAAAACTTACATACTTCCTGAGATGTTCCCCAGCCTTCAACAGCCCGAAACTCGAGGAATACGACTCTCTCCTCAAGACCATGCTAGAGAGTGTATTGAATCTTTCCCTCGAAGATGGACAGTGGTTGCAAGCTTCACTTCCAGTCAGACTTGGGGGCTGGGAGTACGCAAATCCTCCCAGATTGCCCTACCAGCCTTCTTATCCTCTTCCATAGCATCAAATGAGCTAATAAAACAAATTCTTCCATACAACCTCAGTGATTCAGCAGGAATACAGGACCCTAGCTACACCAGTGCCATCACTGAATGGGAGACTCTTGCTGCTCCAACACCAAAACCTAGTGAAGAACAGGCCTACAAACAGTCAAGCTGGGACAGCCCCATTGTTGAAAAGATACTTGCCAATATGCTCAGGGCCGTAACATCAGACAGGAGACTCCCGTCTCCTAGCCGTGAGTGCACATCACTCTGGGGACTTCCTCCAAACAGTTCCCATTTCGGCCATGGGAACACGCCTGGACCCTAAGACCCTTCGTATTGCAGTGGCTCTGCGCCTTGCTGCCCCATTCACACGGAATATACGTGTATTTGCGGCGATGCGCAAGCCGACCAATATGGTCTACATGGTCTTAACTGTTCTAAAACCAAGGGTTGGCATGCAAGACACAATGAGGTCAACGACATCATAAAGAGAACCCTCTCTACAGCTGGATGCCCAGCCGAGAGAGCCTCGATCACTAGCAGCCAACAACGCCCACAACCCAGCAAACCGCCCGACGGGATCACCATCTATCCTTGGAAGAATGGCAAGCTCTTAGCATGGGATTATACCTGTGTGTCGACACTGGCTGACACCTACATCCATCACAGTGTTGGGCGACAGGGAGGAGCTGCTGACCACAGAGAGGAGTACAAGATCGGCAAGTACAGGGACATAAGCCAACAGTATAAATTTGTCCCAGTGGGATCGGAGACCTTGGGAGCGTGGGAAAAATGCAACACGTTTCCTTAAAGAGCTGGGTTCCAGACTCATCGACACCACCAGGGACCCAAGGGCAGCCACGTTCATGTTCCAGCGTCTCAGCGTGGCCATCCAGAGGGAAACGCATGCTGCATACTCGGCTCGCGTCCGGCTTCGGAGGAGCTGGAGGAGATTCATAATCTTTGACATATTGTACCATTGTATTCATGTTCATGTTTGTGTGTTTTATAAATGTATTCTGTCTATTAATAAAGCATTTATATGTAAAAAAAAAAAAAAAAAAATATATATATATATATTTATATATATATATATATATATATATATATATATATATTATATATATATATATATTATATATATATATATATTATATATATATATATATATATATATATATATATATATATATATATATATATATATATATATTATATATATATATATATATATATATATATATATATATATTATATATATATATATATATTATATATATATATATATATATTATATATATATATATATTATATATATATATATATATATATATATATATATATATATATATATATATATATATATATATATATATATATATATATTATATATATATATATATTATATATATTATATATATATATATATTATATATATATTATATATTATATATATATATTTATATATATATATATATATATATATATATATATATATATATAATTTGAGGTTAGGAAATAGTAACTGGGATTGCAATCACGCTCGATGGCTGGAGAGAATCACAGATTAGGGATAGTACTGATGTTGCAGTAGTCGGTATGACACTTAAGTGTAAGTCACTCGATCATGTTCACTTTATCAAGTGCTTGGTACATCCATTAGCTTAGCGGGTCTGGGAAACCTTCAGTTAGAAACTTGAATCGCTCAAGTGGGTTTTGGTTTGAGAAAGACCTGCCTATTATGGGCCAGTAGGCCTGCTGCAGTGTTCCTCCTTTATGTTATCTTCTAAAGTACTCGAAACTTTTAAGATACTTTCTTACAAGCCTTTGGCTTGTCTAGATTTTCTTAGCCACGACTTGATCTATCAGTAAAATAATTATCTGGGTTTTAGTGGACTGGTGTTGGTCGCATCCTGGGACAAAACTGACCTAATTTGCGGGAAATGCTCAGCATAACAAGGGGCTTTCTATATAGTAGTATGTCATTGATGTCAGCTATGGTCTGTATACCTTGTACATGTACTTGTAGAAATAAAGAATGTATATAGAATGCTGTTAAGTTATATTCATTTCGTGATGTCCCGACCGATTGTGACAGTTATGTTAGGAATTAAGATATACATGAATGGTAAGACTCGTTACCAAATAACAAATAGTACCGTATTTATGAAATGATCGCAAACAAATAATTTTCGTTTCTGAAAACTAAGACTGAAGCAAAAGCAGACGCCAACGAACGAGCGCACACGCATGAATGCATTTGTGATCATGTACGCAAGCACGCGTGCACGAGCCAGCGAACGAACGAGCATACAAGTGAACGAACGAACTAACGAATGAACTAGCAAGCGAACGAGCAAGCAAACATGCAAACCAACGAAAGAACGAGCGAGCCAACGAGCGAACGAACAAACTAACTAACGAATGAGAGAATGGATAACACACACACGCACACAAAACAATCCTACGCAACGACAAAGACGCAGTTTCCAGCTATTAAGGCGATTCTGAGGTGAACTCGTATCGTTGTTCGGCGTTTGAGTTTCTAAACCTTATATAACAAATACAAACGCAATACATAACGGTATTTCTCCTATTGTATAATAAATTTATTGTTTAAACCCTCGTTTATATTATTTTTATTTATTTTCTTGCTTTGGCTCTAATTCTCTAGTGTAGACATGCTCGTTCACACATTTCGCGCACTCTGGTCGCTTTCGCACACCCTTGCTCACTCCACTGGACTGGCTGGCACACCCTCACTCATTTCCTTGCACCCGCTCACACACCCACGTTATTTCCTTGCACTCGCTCACACACCCTTGTTATTTCCTTGCACTCGCTCACACACCCTTGTTATTTCCTTGCACTCGCTCACACACCCTCACTCATTTCCTTGACTCGCTCACACACTCACTCATTTCCTTGCACTCGCTCACACACTCCTCACTATTTCCTTGCACTCGCTCACACCCTCACTCATTTCCTTGCACTCGCTCACACACCCTCACTCATTTCCTTGCACTCGCTCACACACCCTCACTCATTTCCTTGCACTCGCTCACACACCCTCACTCATTTCCTTGCACTCGCTCACACACCTCACTCATTTCCTTGCACTCGCTCACACACCTCACTCATTTCCTTGCACTCGCTCACACACCCTCACTCATTTCCTTGCACTCGCTCACACACCTCACTCATTTCCTTGCACTCGCTCACACACCCTCACTCATTTCCTTGCACTCGCTCACACACCTCACTCATTTCCTTGCACTCGCTCACACCTCACTCATTTCCTTGCACTGCTCACACACCTCACTCATTTCCTTGCACTCGCTCACACACCTCACTATTTCTTGCACTCGCTCACACCCTCACTCATTTCCTTGCACTCGCTCACACACCTCACTCATTTCCTTGCACTCGCTCACACCTCACTCATTTCCTTGCACTCGCTCACCCTCACTCATTTCCTTGCACTCGCTCACCCTCACTCATTTCCTTGCACTCGCTCACCCTCACTCATTTCCTTGCACTCGCTCACCCTCACTCATTTCCTTGCACTCGCTCACCCTCACTCATTTCCTTGCACTCGCTCACCCTCACTCATTTCCTTGCACTCGCTCACCCTCACTCATTTCCTTGCACTCGCTCACCCTCACTCATTTCCTTGCACTCGCTCACCCTCACTCATTTCCTTGCACTCGCTCACCCTCACTCATTTCCTTGCACTCGCTCACCCTCACTCATTTCCTTGCACTCGCTCACCATCCTTCTCCACTCATTTCCTTGCACTCGCTCACACCCTCACTCATTTCCTTGCACTCGCTCACACACCTCACTCATTTCCTTGCACTCGCTCCACACCTCACTCATTTCCTTGCACTCGCTCACACACCCTCACTCATTTCCTTGCACTCACCTCCACCACCCTCACTCATTTCCTTGCACTCGCTCACACACCCTCACTCATTTCCTTGCACTCGCTCACACACCCTCACTCATTTCCTTGCACTCGCTCACACACCTCACTCATTTCCTTGCACTCGCTCACACACCTCACTCATTTCCTTGCACTCGCTCACACACCCTCACTCATTTCCTTGCACTCGCTCACACACCCTCACTCATTTCCTTGCACTCGCTCACACACCCTCACTCATTTCCTTCACTCCGCCTGCCACACCCTCACTCATTTCCTTGCACTCGCTCACACACCCTCACTCATTTCCTTGCACTCGCTCACACACCCTCACTCATTTCCTTGCACTCGCTCACACACCCTCACTCATTTCCTTGCACTCGCTCACACACCCTCACTCATTTCCTTGCACTCGCTCACACACCCTCACTCATTTCCTTGCACTCGCTCACACACCCTCACTCATTTCCTTGCACTCGCTCACACACCCTCACTCATTTCCTTGCACTCGCTCACACACCCTCACTCATTTCCTTGCACTCGCTCACACACCTCACTCATTTCCTTGCACTCGCTCACACACCCTCACTCATTTCCTTGCACTCGCTCACACACCCTCACTCATTTCCTTGCACTCGCTCACACACCCTCACTCATTTCCTTGCACTCGCTCACACACCCTCACTCATTTCCTTGCACTCGCTCACACACCTCACTCATTTCCTTGCACTCGCTCACACACCCTCACTCATTTCTTGCACTGCTCACACACCTCACTCATTTCCTTGCACTCGCTCACACACCTCACTCATTTCCTTGCACTCCCTCACACTACCCTCACTCTATTTCCTTGCACTCGCTCACACACCTCACTCATTTCCTTGCACTCGCTCACACCTCACTCATTTCTTTGACTCGCTCACACCCTCACTCATTTCCTTTCACTGCTCACACCTCACTCATTTCCTAGCACTGCTACACACCCTCACTCATTCCTTCACTGCACAATCCGACCACCCTCACTCATTTCCTTGCACTCGCTCACACACCCTCGCTATTTCCTTGCACTCGCCTTCTTACTTGTATAGATAGCTCGCTCACACGCGCACACTTCCCTCTTCCGTGCTCTAATCTCTCTCACTCGCTGAAGCACTGGTAACACCATCCCTTCAACCAATCCTCCTATAAACAAACCATACCACGGGTGGGGTTCGAACCCGCGGTCACAGTCTCCTATAGCTATGATTTTTACTTACGGTTGTAGGCAAATTTCTCGATATTCGCTATTTAGATTAAGGTTAGTTGTGGTTAGGTAAGGTAAGCGTGGCTATGGTTGTGTTGCATTAGACTGTCTATAGGCAAAATTTAATCAATTATTAAACGCGAGAAAATGCAATAATCTACGGCGTTCAAAGACATGTAGGCGAGGAAGTGAGTGTCTCGCGCTTAGTAGACGGAGGATCAAGCCTCCACCATATCTCGCGCTGACCCACATGGTTTTAGCGCTTAAAAGATAGTGAAATAAACAGTTTTTCATTTACATGGTCACAAGCCTGATAGATTTCAGCTGGATGGAAACACTTATCAAATAATATCCATACTTATTTAAAGGAGGTTAAGAGAGCTTTTTGGTCGGTCCTGGACCACTGTCAGTGATCCTCGACGGACCGAAACGGGCTATAGACATATATAAGTGGAGGAACATTGCAGTAGGCCTACTGGCCCATGCAAGGGAAAAATCTTGTTAGGTTAAAGGTCACTTATTTTTGCCACAAAATGTCACATTGGTTGCACTTGTGTTCTTTTACCTAACATATTGTCGGTAATTCTACCAGCATTATTACAATTATTACTTTCTCAAAAACAACCATTCTCACCCCACCCAATTTCCCTTCATTAGTAAAGATGTTTCGTTATTTTAACTACGTCATCGTGACTTGATAAAAATTAGACATATGCACAGCTGTTGCACACGTCTCTAATTTTCATCTTGTCAGTACAGGGTGTTTCAATGGACCCAGTTTCAAAGCAGTATGCACTGAAATTGGGTCCATCATTTTGAAACACCGTGTATTGTATACTATTCATGTGCAACTCATCATGACTTGTACTAGTCTTCAATGCTGACGTTGTTTAGGGGGGGGGGGGACTATCTACTCGCTCATTCACACTCGTACGATCACTCCCTTATCACGCAACGGGTAGGGCTTGAACCCAATGCAAGTGAGTCCTGCAAGTTTTAGGACTTACTTAACGTGGTGTTCGAGTCCCATCCGTTCCGTGATTTGTTTGCAATAGTGTTATGATTTCGTCGGTTATCAGTTCCGGGCACCACAAACTAGTGAGAAAATTTACAGCGCGGAGACGAGATTTTTCATTCCGGCATTCGGCTTTTCATTCATTCATTATATCAACTTACGTTCAGTAACACAAAGGCGCGGATCCAGGAGCTGGGAATCGACCCCCTGCAATCACAATTAGGCGAGTACAATTGATGTCTTTGGACCTAATTTTCAATGGTACGGTTTAAATTATTTTTCCACGTAGCTTTTCCACTTTCTTTGAACGTAGGTCTTCCAACGTAAGTTGTAAACGTATGATTTGAACTTAGAATTTGTTTACGTATATTTTTCTAAAGTGTGTTTTATAACGTATGTTTTAAAACGTTTTTTCTGTTTTTTACCGTATCTTTGATTACGGTTCTTACAGCCTCGGTTACAGCCTTGTCCTGGAACAATTCCTCTCACAGACACAAGCGACTATCACCCGCGGTGGAACACCAAAACTGACTCCAAAATTCATGTTTATTGTGAGGTGTTTGTGAAGTATCTTCTCACTGCCCATCCACGCATCTTCTGGCCCAATCAGAAACCTAGAATGAAGTGTCGGACCAATGGAAACTTAAGAAATACCTGTAATTGCCCTGAACTGCTGGATACCGTTTAGAAATTGCTTTTACCATGAATGGGCAGTTAAAATTGTCATCTTCGCATTCCTTGCATCATTGTGCTTCAGAAATAAAGTACGTAATTAGAGACTTCTAATCACTTAACCTATCCAGAAGCATAGTTAATAATGTTCAATGATCCATCGGGCTGCAATTAACAGACGAATCACTGTGGGTAACAGTGGAGTAGAATTAGATAAACAGTATTATTGCTGTAGATGAGGTGGTTATAGGTCATGCCTTCTAGCCACCTCTACCTTGCCTGTAAAATGTTCATGCCGTTCCTTCCACTACAGAACGGCATGTTACATCCCCCTCCCCAACCGCTTGTTTCATGTTGGATGTGGCCGGAGGGAGTGGATTGTGGGAAGACAACCTAATGCTTTACTATAATTACCTCAGTCATCTAGATACTAGTAGAAAGGCTCAATTCGATACAGTAGTATGTAATTCTCTGAAAATAACCTTGTGAAATATAAAGGCTTACGCTATATATCTTTCCCATGCACTTGTATTCTCATGTACATGTACTCCTTGCGTTTATCAATTAAAATATAATGTTTCTACTGCCTTACTACTATCTTTCCTTCCCCAAGACAGCTTTTCAAACAGAACGTAAACAAAATGCAAAAATACTCTAACGTTAGGAAGTTCTAAGATGCCTGACGGTCCAAACATGGGAAAAACAAACGGTACTTTTCAATGGGGTTTAAATCGTCTATAAAGACACGTTCACCTCAGAGAATGGGTTTCACTGTCGCCCACACGGGTCAGATCAAGCTGTGACCTTCCATTAAGGTAAGCAGCTTATATCCCCTCTCCTTCCTCTCCCTTACCACATCAAACAAACCTCGTCTAATACCCTAGCCGCATTTCCTTGTAAAGGCGGGTAGCGTTGCCTGAAGCACGTTCTCGTTTTAAACCCGTGATAACAGGTCACCGAACCACACATAGAGAAGCCTTAGTTTCACACGAGCAAACAACGTGTTCCTCGCCCGTACCGACAGTGAAGGATGTCTCCTTGCACGCTGCTCTTGCTTCATCTGTGGGATGACTCAAGGATGCATTTCTCTGAGATGACGCAAGGTTTTATTACTGTGCCTCCACAAGCAGTATAACATATACTGCTTGTGGAGGCTAGTACACCAAACTGGGAGTAGAATGAAATTTGCTCAAAGGCACCCACACCACCGTATGTCCTCGGATCAAGGTAAAATTCCTAGCTCTGCTGGGTGCTTGATTATTGTAGGATTTGGTAGTCCTGTGAGTTAAAGCGTCATGTGATTATATATATATATATATATATATATATATATATATATATATAAATAAAATTGAGGAGCACTGTGGCACGCCCACTGCCTTGGTGTGTGTATATATATACATACACCAAGGCAGTGGGCGTGCCACAGTGCTCCTCAATTTTATAGTGTTAATCGATCTAACAAAAAGAATAAGGACATAATACTCCTTCATTCTGAGTTACACAGGCTGCTTTATACAGAAATATCTCCTATCTGAACGCCAGGGATTATATAAAGCAATAAACCGTAACTTCTACAAAGCCTTCACTTTGACAAGCAAAATCCTAGAGCTCTACCGATAAAAATTACATAAAAATGCGATAACCATTTTTTAAAAGACTGTCGTGTGTCTTGGGAGGAATAAAAAATAGAGGTGAGGAAAAAAGAGCAGAGGGAAGAGTAATAAGAGAGGAAGAAAAAGAGAAGATAAGGAGAAAGAGGAACTCTAGGAGGAGTGAATGAAAGGGAAAAGGATAAGGTATGATGAAGGATAAGAGAAAGAGGAAACGCGGAGAATAATAATGGAGATTAAATAGCGGAAGAATCAGCGGGTAAAAAAGCGAGTAAACGATGATAAAAGTAGGAAAATAAGAAATATGAGCGACAGGAGGAAGTAAAAAGAGGAGTAAAAGACGACAAAGAAAGAATAGGGAAGAAAAGACATCAGAAGGAAGAGGAAGAGAGGAAGAAAGTGGTGAAGTGTAGCCAGACCCCCAGGACAATAAATAACTCTTTGGCTGAAGTCAATACTGCCACTCGTCAATATTGGAGCACGGTCACCAGATGGCAACACTGCCTTAGATATTAATGGTTGTACATGTTCCACACACACACACACACACACACACACACACACACTCACACACACACACACACATGGTGCGTGATGAGGTATCACAGTGGGCGCCTGTGACGAGCGGTGTACCGCAGGGGTCAGTCCTAGGACCAGTGTTATTCTTGGTATATGTAAATGACATGACGGACGGGATAGACTCAGAAGTGTCTCTGTTCGCAGATGATGTGAAATTAATGAGGAGAATCACATCGGAAGAGGACCAAGCAGGACTTCAAACAGACCTGGACAAGCTTGACATCTGGTCTAGCAACTGGCTTCTCCAATTCAATCCCACCAAATGCAAAGTCATGAAGATCGGAGAAGGGCAAAGAAGACCGCTGACAGAGTACAGGCTAGGCGGACAAAGGCTACAAACCTCGGCAAAGGAGAAAGACCTTGGGGTGAGTATAATGCCAAGCACGTCTCCAGAGGCACACATCAACCAGATAACTGCGGCAGCATATGGGCGACTGGCAAACCTAAGATTAGCATTCCGTTACCTTAACTAGGAATCGTTCAAGACACTGTACACCGTGTACCAGTCTGGAACCCACACCTGGTCAAGCACGTAAAGAAATTAGAGAACGTGCAAAGGTTTGCGACAAGGTTAGTTCCACAACTCAGGGGTCTGTCCTATGAAGAAAGGTTGAGGGAAATAGGACTAACAACACTGGAGGAAAGAAGGGTCAGAGGAGACATGATAACTACATACAAAATACTGCGGGGAATTGACAAGGGAACACAGAAACAAGGGGACACAACTGGAAGCTGAAGACTCAGATGAGTCAATGGGATGTTAGGAAGCATTACTTCAGCCACAGAGTAGTCAGGAAGTGGAATAGTCTAGAGAAAGATATAGTGGAGGCAGGAACCATACATAGTTTTAAGACAAGGTATGATAAAGCTCATGGAGCAGGGAGAGCAGAGACCCAGTAGCAGACAGCGAAGAGGCGGGGCCAGGAGCTGAGTCTCGACCCCTGCAACCACAATTAGGTGAATTAGGTGAGTACACACACAAAGGGAAGAGAGGAATTAAAACAGACATTACAACAATGATATGCAATATCGACAAGATGTGGCAACAAACACATGCAACACCTGGGTATCTATCTGAAGACATTTAGCCAACCAGTAGCAGGGATGTTAGAAAGTATTTCTTCAGGCTTAGTGCCGTCAGGAAGCGGAACAATCTGGAGGGTGAAATAGTGGAGGCAGGATCCATTCATAGCTTAAAGAAGAGGTACGATAAGCCTCTTGGAGCATGGAAAGAGTGAACCTAGTGGCGACTAGCGAAGAGGCGGGACTTGGAGCTGTGACTCGACCCGTGCAACCACATATAGGTGAGTACATACACACACACAAAAAAAAAAAAAACAGGCTTTATTATGGAAGAAAAACAAAGGAAAGAAGGAGGCATTAAATAATTTTCCATATTACAATTATAATTCACTCAAAACTCACAGGAAAATACCGTATGGCTTATGAGATTATAACGATAGGTGTGTGTGTGTGTGTGTGTGTGTGTGTGTAAACGGTACACGAGGATTATTTACGCTAGATTAACAGTACTACAATATTATTTACGCTATGTAAACGTTACCAAAATATTATTTACGCTAGATAAACGACAGTGAAATATTATTTACGCTATATAAACAGTACCAAAATATTATTTACGCTAAACGGCACTGAAATATTATTTGTAGTTAACAAACGGTACTGAAATATTATTTACAGTAGATAAACGGCACTTAAATTTTATTTACAGGAAATAAACGGTACTGAGATATTTACAGGAAATAAACGGTACTGAAATATTTACAGAAAATAAACGGCACTGAAATATTATTTACAGGAAATAAACGGCACTGAAATATTTACAGGAAATAAACGGCACTGAAATTATATTTACAACAGATTAAGGGCACTAGTGCTTTTATTTAATAAATGTATGAGCGAGTTTAAGGTACCTAGGTACTGGCAGAGAACGTGTATTGTTCCTTAGTATAAAGACAAGTGAGACAAAAGAGAGTGTAAGAATTATAGGGAAAAAAGCCTGTTGAGCACACCTGGTAAAATGTATGATAGAGTTATTATTAAAAATATTTAAGAGTAAGATGGAGAGCAGTGAATCGTAAGTGAACAGTATATAGTTAAGGGTAAAGAAGTTTTCGTTGCATTTATAGATTTGGAAAAGGCATATGATAGGGTGGATACTGAAGCAAAGTTGCAGATGTTGCAAGTATATGAAATAAGTGGTAGGTTACTGAAAGCAGTTAAAAGTTTCTATGGGGATAGTGAGGCTCAGTTTAGGATATTTAGGAAGGGGGGGGGAGATTATTTCCCTGTAAAAGTAGGCCTTATACAGGGATGCATGTCACCATGGTTGTTCAATGTATTTACACTCGGGGTGAGTAAGAAGCTGCAACTCGGTGTTGAAGTTAGATGAACACTGGTTAAGACAGTGTTGCACTTCTGTGTCTTTCTCTTTCAACAGAACACTCGTAGTTTTGGCGAATGGAGATGTTTAGGTTAAGCGCAACAAACGGAACGATTCAAGATCTTCCTGAATGCAATTCAAGCTATCACAATGTAACCCACTAAATAAACTTTAATTTTGAATTTGAAATCACAAGTATACCATAAATAATATTCTCACGCACTAGCTAAAACAGATCCTCAATACACATAATAAGACAGCTGCAACACTGGCTTAGTAAGAAGCCAACACTCAGGTGAGTAAACTAGCTGCACATCGGTAGCATCAACAAGACTGCAACACTAAATAACGTGCATAGTAACAAGGAACCTCATAGTAAAATCTTGCACACTAGTAAACAAGGAACACTCAAATAATACACTTGCCACACTAGTAGTAAGAAAAGGAACCCTCTAAGATAATACACTGCACACTAGCTATAAAAGGAACACTCGGTATAAGAAGTCTGCACCTAGGCTGATAAACAGGAACACTAGGTAATACTTTGCCACTTGCTTTCTCAACGAACACTAAATATCTCTTGCAATCCAAGCTACACAAGGAACCCACTAACTAATGCTATTCCCACTAGCTATCACAAGGAACCCACTAAATAATACTACTTGCCCACTAGCTATCACAAGGAACCCACTAAATAATACTACTTGCCCACTAGCTATCACAAGGAACCCACTAAATAATACTACTTGCCCACTAGCTATCACAAGGAACCCACTAAATAAACTACTTGCCCACTAGCTATCACAAGGAACCCACTAAATAATACTACTTGCCCACTAGCTATCACAAGGAGCCCACTAAATAACACTACTTGCCCACTAGCTATCACAAGGACCCACTAAATAATACTACTTGCCCACTAGCTATCACAAGGAACCCACTAAATAATACTACTTGCCCACTAGCTATCACAAGGAGCCCACTAAATAACACTACTTGCCCACTAGCTATCACAAGGAGCCCACTAAATAATACGACTTGCCCACTAGCTATCACAAGGAGCCCACTAAATAACACTACTTGCCCACTAGCTATCACAAGGAGCCCACTAAATAACACTACTTGCCCACTAGCTATCACAAGGAACCCACTAAATAACACTACTTGCCCACTAGCTATCACAAGGAGCCCACTAAATAAAATTGAAGCAACAGTTAAAGAAGCAATAGCTGAAATGAACTTAGAGTTATAAAATGAATCTCTTCAGCGCAGCAGACGAAAGAGCTGAGCACCTATCAGGACCGAGGGACTGAACACCTCAAAATTACCTCTGACTGAGCACCTATCAGGACCGAGGGACTGAACACCTCAAAATTACCTCTGACTGAGCACCTATCAGGACCGAGGGACTGAACACCTCAAAATTACCTCTGACTGAGCACCTATCAGGACCGAGAGACTGAACATCTATCAGGACTGAAGGACTGAAGTAGCCTCCTGCTCAGACGAAACGTTTCGCTAATAAAGATAGCCAGGTGTTATACATGTGTCTTATACATCTTGTCGGTATTGTATAACTTTAATATAATCAATAAACCTTGTATCTGCATTCATCCTTAACTTCCCACAAAGCTTCTGTGATATAATTGTAAACAGAAGAGCGTAATAAGCTTAATAGACGATACAATTATGCCAGACACTTAACAAAGACGCCTTTGTACAATCATTAGGTTTGAGAATTGTAATCGGCATGTATTTGCGTTATATATTATTAGCAACACAATACGCTTTAGTGACTATGAAAACTAATTACCATAATTAGCAGGTAATTGTGTTATGGTACTGTAATGCTTCACGGGTGTTTAAGTATTATTGTGGATTTACAAGGGAACATTTTGTACACAGGTGGTGCAAGCATGTGTGTGTGTTATATATATATATATATATATATATATATATATATATATATATATATATATATATATATATATATATATATATTTTGTATATATGTGTGTGTGTGTGTCTGTGTGTGTACATGTATAATGTAATTTTTACCATTATCATGTGAAACCTAATGTATACAAGATCTTATTGAGCCTATAATACACACATTTGAAAAAAAAAAACCTACGATATGGTGACTTACTGAAGGTACTGCTACAATAACAAGGTTAATTCTGTAATGTGTGTATATTGCACCGCGATCGTGACATCACAGGTATGGGAAAATACTGGCATTGCTACAAGATACGAACATGTTTTCCCATAGCAGGAGTTCATCAGAAAATGCTGGCATTAAAGTCTGAATGGAAGCTGCTGACCCAACTTATGACTTGTGATACACTTCCAATACAATGGAGACCTGGATGATCGGTGGAAGGTGGTGGCGAGCAGTTAGATGGGCGACTATGGATTGGTAATCTCAAACTTTCCCGTTCCCAGACGCCAGTCTCCAACTCTATTCGCACAGAAGTGACTGCCTCCTTTTTTGATAAGCAGGGTACTCCAAGGCCCAGGAAAGTGATCCCAGGAAAATACTCGCTGCAAACTGCGAATGTATCTAAAAGGAGATGATACAAGAACGATCTCTCATGGGCTGACCTCTCGGTGCTGAGACCGCACAAAAACACTAAAAATACAAAAGGTGACTGCTGTGGTAGTCTCTACTATTGCTGATTCTTAACGCAAGAGTAATTGATGACTCTTAGCGCAAGTGTAATTGATGACTCTTAGTGCAAGTGTAATTGATGACTCTTAGCGCTGGAGTAATTAATGACTCTTCAAGCTGCAAGTGTTCTCACTTTACGCGTAAAGTGCAAGTGACATTAATCAAGAATATTGAAGAGAGAAATGTATCAGGATATCGCCAGCTTGTGCTTATTTATTAAATGTTTATGTATCAGTTTCTGGTCTGTTGATGCACTTACTAGTAGTAAGTGATTCAACAACAGTTTGCGACTGCATTTACAGGTAGTAAATGATTCAACAACAGTCTGTTACTACATTTACTGCAGCAAATGTTTACTGCAGATAATGACAACTTGTGCCCCAAAATGAGTTTGCTAATGCATCTATTGGTAAGACATACGCACGAAATATTTATAATGTTCAACAACGATAACATCTAACTTCAAGTAACATTATATATATTAATATTAGTTATTTAGAAAATCTGGCTAAATAAAACACACAAACACACACACACACACACACACATTGAATCAGGAATTACCTAAGAACCTTCAGTTATAAAGTGTATCGTTACCAACACATTATTTCTCTATCCAGATCACCCAATCTTCCTTCTCTTCAGAAAACTCTCGTTTCCTTCCCAAAAAGCAACATTTTCTTCCCGTATAAGACACCAATGAATCCAATATTTAAGTTAAAATGTTTCTGTATCCGGAACAAGCAGCTCAGTATTTCAGGCAGCGAGGCAACGAGCATTAGGAAGAGAGAGGAGAATAATGAACACAGAGGAAAAGGAAGAGGCAAAAGCAGGTGAATGTTAGAAGAGGTCGAAGGAAGAATGTAATAAGAGGGAGGTGAAGAAGAGGAGCGATGAACAAGTAGGAGCGATGAACAAGTAGGAGCAGGAAGAAGAGGTAGGAGCATGAAGGAGGAAGAGGAGGAGGAGTAGGAGGAGTAGGAGGAGGAGGAAGGCTGGTGACGCTGGTGGTCTTGGTAAGACAATTAAACAAAACAGTGTGCGGCCAGGTAATTCTCCCCTTGGGAGCCTCACCAGCCTGACTTACCTGCTTCTCTCCACTTTAAAACCCACCAACTTATTACCATCACCCAGCCACACTAAAGACTTTCCCAGCCAGGTGTAGTGGCCCCTATCTCCGTTCTGGCTACACATATTACTAATACTCACGAAATCGTAATAAAACGATTAACGAACATATCATAGAATGGGTTTCCTGTGAGTTTAATTTTTCGCCAGCCATGGGTTCAAGACCCACCCATTAAGTGATTAATATTAATACACTGATAATAGGCGTTAAATTCATAGGATTCAAGTTTGAGAAAAATAGATTTAGAAAAGATATTGGAAAGTACTATTTTGGCAATAGAGTTGTAGATGAGTCAAACAAACTGCCAAGAAGCGTCACTGATTGACAGGTGCATGGATAGGTGTGAGTTAAACTTGCCTAGGATGGGCCAGTAGGCCTTCTGCAGTGCTCCTCTAACATGTTATGTTCCTCTTGTTGTACAGCGCCTGGGGAACTGAAGATAATTATACATGATTCAAAAAGTAACTCTAATTCCATGGATTAAAAATCTTTCAGGAGGCTCGAGGTGCCTTCCTTGCACACACACACACACGCACACGCACACACACGCACACGACACACACACACACACACACACACACACACACACACACAACAAGGGGTCACAACTGGAAGTTGATGTTAGGAAGTATTTCTTCAGTCATAGAGTTGTCAGGGAGTGGAACAGTTTGGAGAGTGATGTAGTGGAGGCAGGATTCATACATAGCTTTAAGAAAAGGTATGATACAGCTCATGGAGCAGGGAGAGAGTGGAACTAGTAGCTACCAGTGAAGAGGCGGGGCCAGGAGCTACGAATCGACCCCTGCAACCAAAAACAGGGGGTACTAACACAAACACACTACTCAATAGGCCAAGTGTCTATCGACAAGTGACTGACAACTTGTAACTACTACTAATACTACACACACACACACACACACACACACACCATTTTAATGAACTTGCATTAATAAAACTTTAGCAAACTTGAGAAACTTTAGTGATGCTATACTATGCAGAAACAAGTTATAGTATTTCTAGTTCAAAATTGCTCTCTAAACCGCAAAATCGAGCAAAATCTTAATTTTGACTGACAAAACAGCGCTAAATCATTGTTATTTTAAATTTACAAAAACAAACAAAAAAAAATTAATGGAGCGAAGTGTTAAAAATTAAACACTCACTACTTTGCACCAGTCATTAAGAACAAATCCCTCAATCATTACTGTAGATCTAAACGATCCACTGATAATCTCTCCAGTTAAACGGAAATACCCCCTTAGACTCATTGATCAAACTTGACATGTTTTCTTTGTACGTCAAATAAATTTATTTGTGGGAGGGGGGGATGCAAAGTTTCTATTCAAAAGAGTCTTTATCAGATGGTGACTAACCAGACACCCTCAGCTTGTAAAAAAAAAAAAAAATCTACGATTATACCAGTTAAAATATTTAGTGCTGATAAACATTGAGAAACACCGAAGGCATTTGGTAAACACCGAGAAATATTGAGAAACATTGAAAAACACCGGAAAATACTGCTTTTTGACCGTAAAATATTTCGTAACTGTTGACCTTAGTGACCCTTGACCTTCGTGTGTAAAGACCTTAACGCGTCAACGTACCAAAAAAAAAAAAAAAAAAATCACGCAATTAGAAATTCGATTAAGTCAAGCACGAATGAGTACCGACACGAGCAATAGATCGTAAGAATGTGACTCTTCCAAACAGTGGATATGAACAGCGTTGTGCGCAGTCTGCGTAAAATATGCAACTTGCCAATCTGTATTCTTATTTTTATACACATGGAAAAGCGCTAAGGGTATAAAGGTCACAGTCCCTGGGAAATGGGACGCAATCAGGTTTAAACCAAGGAAGGGGTAGGCAGCTCAAATTCATAGGCTCAAGGCACCTTCACTAGCCTTAAGGACCCTTCACTAGAATCAAGACCCCTTCACTAGCATCAAGGACCCTTCATTAGCATCAAGAACCCTTCATTAGCATCAAGGACCCTTTGTCGTGTGGGTTCTTGATGGATTTGGTAATGAACACAAACGTAGCTTGGCTTAGTAACTTATATATTAGTGGAAAAATATGGAAAGCACTCAAGCCTGACCTGTCTGTCTCTATACTCTGCTCTGACTGAGACCAGTGGGCGAGGACGCCCACGACATTCAAAGATTCAAGATTCAAGATGCTTTATTTCTCTGTAAAAATTACAATGTGTGTTTTACATTTAAGGACTATAATTACAAAGATGGCCGTTAGCATGCCTAGCATGCCTGGGCATGCTAGGCATTTCGGGCAGACTTAATACTAATTCTTAATCTATATTACAAATTACATATGAATACAAATTTCAAATGATTAAATAGATTTACATTAGTGGGGTAGTTTAGAATGTTTAGATTGTAAAAAAAATAGTAATAAGAATGGTTTTGTCTTAGCATGTTACACAGTTTCTATTAAAGCTCCAATATTGGAGTAAATCAGGCAAACTTAAGACTAGTTTCAGATTTATTAGACAATAACTATATTCGGGAATTTATGTTTACTGTCCTTTGTGTCAGTGTTGGTGTAGATGAGGAGGATGTGTGTGTATGTGTTTAGGTGATGGTGGGTGTGTTTCAACGAGGACGGCTGGTTAAAATGGCACACCAACCCCACTATGAGAAAATTGTTCATCAGTAGAGACGTATGCAGCTTTTTCTCATGGCATGTATAGTAAGGGAGACGGGTTGCCTTCCCGGTCCCACAGTTGGAAGAAGGGCTGGGTTACGAAAATGGTGACTGAGTCTGCAGTTTTGGAGTTTTCAGGTAGGGAGTTCCAGATTTTAATCCCTTTAATGTACATTGAACGTTTGTATAGATTTAGTCGGACACGTGGAATGTCATAGAGATTTTTGTGTCTGGTATTGTGTCTATGGGTCCTGTCACAACTATCAAGAAAGCGTTTTAGTTCAGGGTTAATATTGTAATTTATGGTTCTGTACATGTAGGTTGCACAGTAGTAAGTGTGGATGTTCTGGACAGTGAGTAAATGTAGGTCTTTGAAGAGTGGGGGGGAGGGGGGGTGTTGCCTGGGATTTGATTGCGTGATAATTCTTACTGCAGCTTTTTGTTGAATTAATATTGGTTATAGGTGAGTTGTTGCTGTTGATCCTCAAGCACATATGGCATAGGTAAGGTAGGGATAGATGAGTGAATAGTATAGTGTGAGTAGGGCTGATTGTGGTACATAGTAACGTATCTTGGAGAGGATCCCAACCGTTTTGGATACTATTTTTGCTATGTGGTTGATATGGGTGCTGAAATTGAGGTTGCTCTCCAGGTGTAGGCCCAGGAATTTGCCCTCATTATGTTTAGCAATAGGAGTGTTGTCAATCATTATATTCAGTTGTGCAACACCTGTTCTGTTACCAAACATAATGTAGAAGGTTTTGTTAGTGTTAAGTGTAAGTTTGTTGGCTGTCATCCAGGTTAATATTTTTAGTAGCTCTTCATTAACAATGGTGTTGAGTGTGGCAAGATTTGGGTGGGAGATGACATAAGTCGTGTCGTCAGCAAAGAGAATCGGTTTCAGGTGTTGGGATACGTTGGGAAGATCATTGATGTATAGGAGGAAGAGCAGGGGACCAAGGACACTTCCCTGTGGTACTCCAATATCAAGTGGTCGTGTATATGAAGTTGTGTCTTTAATGGTGACATATTGATACCTGTTAGTAAGTTAAGATTTGAAATACATAAGAGCGTGGCCTCTTATACCGTAATGGTCAAGTTTTTGGAGTAGGATGCCGTGGTCTACTGTATCAAAAGCTTTCCTTAGGTCAATAAAGAGTCCTACCGGATATTCCTTGTTTTCAAGTGCTGTGTAAAGTAGGTCCAGCATTTTTACAATTGCATCGTTTGTGGTTTTGTTTTTTTCTAAAGCCAAATTGGCAGGGGTTGAGTACATTTTGTACTGTAATAAACGAATATAGTCTCTTGTGCACTAGTTTCTAAAAATTTTTAGATAGCAACGGTAAGTTTGAGATTGTCCTGTAGTTATTTACATCTGTGGGGTCACCACCTTTGTGTATTGGTGTAACCCTTGCTGTCTTGAGGGGTGCCGGGAAATTGCTAGTTTCTAGTGAATTGTTAAAAGTAGTGAAATAGCAGGCGAAAGGACATGAGCCGCTCGCTTGTACAATAGTGGTGGGAATTGAGACAGATTCCCTGATTTATTCTTAAGTGACTTTATAATCATGGTGACTTCAGTGGGTTCGGTAGGTGCAAGATAGAAGGAGGTTGGGAAATTTCCATCTAAGTAATCACTTGCTTGGGCATTGGTACCTGGGATTTTACTGGCGAGATTTGATCTTATGGTTGAGAAGTCATTCAACTTATTAGCTGTATCAATAGGCTGTAGTTGTGTTTCATTTGGTTTTTTTCAGTTTGTGGGTACCCAGAATCTGAGAGAGTGTTTTCCAGGTCTTTTTTATATCTCTTCTTGTTTCGGTGAATCTACTGGAATAGTACAATTGATTGGCCTTTCTTATTAGTTTGGTGAGAACTGATGCATAGTGTTTAATTAATAGTATTTTTGGGTATTAGGCCCTGTCTATATTGCTTTTTATATTGATGTTTCTTATCAATGGATCATAGTATGCTGTTGGTTAGCCATGGGCAACCTAGCCGTTTGTTCGTAACCTGTTTCATTTTTATGGGTGACTTATGACATCATGCTAGGTCAGCAGAATGACTCAGTAACTGTCAGTGATCATGTAGGGAGGTTGTGACTCAGTAACGGTTATACTGAAATACTACTACTGTACTACTACTGACACCTTCACTAGCATCAAAGACCCTTCACTAGCATCAAGGCCCCTTCACTAGCATCAAAGACCCTTCACTACCATCAAAGATCCTTCACTAGCATCAAGGATCCTTCACTAGCATCAAGGACCCTTCACTAGCATCAAGGCCCCTTCACTAGCATCAAAGACCCCTCACTAGCATCAAGGACCCTTCACTAGCATCAAGGACCCTTCGCTACCATCAATACCCCTTCTCTTACAGGGTTCTAGACTGTCTGAAACAGCAGTGTTCGACTGATGGAAACCTCTTATGTCTGGGCATTACTGGAAGTGAACATGCTCAAGACTCCTCAAGATGTTATCAATTTATTATGGAAATCGAAACTTGCGCTTTAAATGTTCAATTTGTTCGGAAAGCTACAACACACATTTCATGTTGACATATGTATGTCTGAATACATGTATATATGAATGCATGTATATACGAATGAGTGCATCATAGGAAGTAGATTATTTCTTCCTAAATATTTATTTGCATCAGTAGACTTATTCTTCTCTACGTTATATATATATATATATATATATATATATATATATATATATATATATATATACGTATATATAATGTCGTCCGTATAGGTAAAACTGGTCAGTTAGCAAGAAGTCATTTAAAATTAAGTCCTTCCTAAAATTTTCTTTTATATGCTTAAAGATATATCTTTTTCATGCGACGCAGGAAGAAAGAGCCGATGGGGAGGGGAACCCTTATATATAGAGGAAGAGATCACTGGGAAGGCGAAAAGGAAGAGCAGATTATTGGGCCCCTAAATAGGTACCATGAAAAAATTTCTGAGGCCACCTAAGTGGCCAGGCCAGGACGAAGAAACTAGAAAAACGACACAAGAAGAAAGAGCCAATTCGGGGGCTCTTATATAAAGAGCAAAAGAAAATTAGAGAGGCCCACAGGAAGAGCAGATTCTCAGGACCCTATATAGACACCAAAAACAAAAATCGGGAGGCCCACAGGAAGAAGAAATTAGCGGACATTTAAATGGCCATGACATGACGAGAAAACTGGAAAAGCGTTACAGGAAGAAAGAGCTAATTTTGGGGCCCCTATACAAAGAGCAAGATAAAATTGGAAAAGCCCAGAGTAAGAGCAGATTTTGGTGCCCCTAAATAGACACAGAAAAAAAATCGGAATTCGCAAAGGAAGAGCAAATTGGAAGGCACCTAAGTGGCCAGGATGAGAATGCTGGGAAAGTGACACTGGGAAAAAAGAGCCAGTTGGGGAGGCCCCTATATAATGCGCAACAAATAATGATTAACAATTAGCATCAACTTTCCTTTTCTTTTCAACAAGAAAATGAAGATTTAATTACACAACTCTTGCGTAAAAACACTACTTTTTGTTTGATGAAACAAGTGTATCCGGGAAAATGAGGTTTTAATTTTGAAAACATTTGCTGACGGCTATTATACTATTTAATTAAAAAATGGGAACAGGGATGTTATCACAGTCCATCTGTAATTTATGGTGTGTGTGTGTGTGTGTGTGTGTGTGTGTGTGTGTGTGTGTGTGTGTGTGAGAGAGAGAGAGAGAGAGAGAGAGAGAGAGAGAGAGAGAGAGAGAGAGAGAGAGAGAGAGAGAGAGAGAGAGAGAAAATACAACAGCGTGCGTACTTTAAAATGACTTAAGAAACGTAATAAACAAAATGAAAAAAAATATCCACTACTGGAAAATTAAAAATGAAAAAGTCCCATAAGCATTAGT
Source organism: Cherax destructor (assembly GCA_009830355.1). Lineage (NCBI taxonomy): Eukaryota > Metazoa > Arthropoda > Malacostraca > Decapoda > Parastacidae > Cherax > Cherax destructor. The sequence goes on along the minus strand of WNWK01000571.1, from coordinate 191,206 downwards.
CTTTGAAGAAGCCCAGCTTTCTACAAGAAGGACCAGAGGTACAGTACATAAAATAGGTGGAGGTAAATGTGCGAGTCAGGTAAACTTAATCAGTGCTAAAATCACTCAGTTGAGCGTAAGTCTAATGCGAGAGACCTGGGAGTGATAATGACAGAAGATTTTACATTTAACGAGCACAACAATGTTATCATCTCTACTGCAAGGAAAATGATGGGTAGGATAACTAGAACTTACAAAACAAGAGATGCTAAGCCAATGATGATACTCTTCAGATAACTCGTTTTCTCTAGACTGGAGTATTGTTGAGCATTAACAGCCTCCTTCAAGGTTGCTGTTATTGCTGAGCTAAAAAAGTCACAGAGTATCTTCATAGCTCGTTTAAACTTAAACACCTAAATTGCTGAAAATGCTTAAAGTCCCTATAATTCTACTCCTTAGAAGGCAGGCCTTCTGCAGTGTTCCTCTGTTCTTATGTTCTATCCACTGTATTGAGAGTTTATGAGAACTGATACCCTGAGTGAAGGTAATGCCTATGTAACTGTAATCCTAACTCTGCTGAAACAAATCCTCTGAAGCTTCCGAAGCTACTGAACCCACAGTGGGAATGCCTGACAATTGCCTCATAGCCTTACTGACATCTCCCATCTCAGACTGACAGATTTCATTACCTCGTGAATAAAACCCATCCTGTGTAATAGTGTTTGACAGGAAAACAAAGCTAGCTTTTGTTTCCACTTTGTAACTTCCACATAAAACCTGTTAACCGAACACTGCGGGAGTTCCCACAATCTAACAGGGCAGCAGCAAACTGTTGATGTCTCTCACCTTCTTGTGTTAGTGTGACTGGTAAACGGTCCAAGTATAACCGAAACGGTCGTTATCAGCTTCTCTCTCATTTATGTTTTTTACTGATGTACTTCCTTGTTGATGTACCCGGTTATGGACCGGGACGTGGGGGGCGATGACCCCGGAACCCCCTCCAGGTATACCCCCGCAGGGGCTTCCCTACGTTCTCAAACTTAAAGATCCCCGAAAGGCTGATTATATGACTGACGATACATGACTATACAATTTTTTTAACACATCGGCCGTGCTTTTATTCACCCACTGGAGACTTTTATCAATTACCACATCAAGCTTCCAGTTAATGTGATGTCTTTTTTTATATACTTGTCTTTATGTAACTACTTTGAAGGACTGTCACTTCCTCAGTAGTAAAGACTGCCACTTTCTCAGTAGTAAAGACTGCCACTTTCTCAGTAGTAAAGACTGCCACTTTCTCAGTAGTAAAGACTGCCACTTTCTCAGTAGTAAAGACTGCAACTTCCTCAGTAGTAAAGACTGACACTTCCTCAGTAGTAAAGACTGCAACTTCCTCAGTAGTAAAGACTGCCACTTTCTCAGTAGTAAAGACTGACACTTCCTCAGTAGTAAAGACTGCCACTTTCTCAGTAGTAAAGACCAACTTCCTCAGTAGTAAAGACTGACACTTCCTCAGTAGTAAAGACTGCCACTTTCTCAGTAGTAAAGACTGCAACTTCCTCAGTAGTAAAGACTGCAACTTCCTCAGTGATAAAGACTGCAACTTCCTCAGTAGTAAAGACTGACACTTCCTCAATAGTATAGACTGCCACTTCCCTTGTAGTAAAGATTTAACGGATTTCCTCAGCCAGGTTATTGTACTTTCGATAAAAAGGCGAACTGCTAGCACCAACAACTTGACTGACCAGGATACCTACCAGGATGCCTGGTCTGAGACCAGTGGAAACGTATAGATACATGTCCTTTCAACGCGGAAGGGCTCTCGATCTGAGGAATTGCAGCAAATCTTTTCATCTTCAGATGATACCTAACTTGCCTAGCATTCCCCATGCGCTGTTAAGCTCGAACGGGTCTAGCGCTTCCCAATGAGCGCATTAGATTGGAGTGGAAGCAAGTGGATTATATGACTTGACGCGCTGTTAGAGTGCGAGTTAGATAACGTTCTTGAAGAGGTTCAAAGATATCGATTAACAGGACTCGAGTCCTGGAGGTACAGTGCCTTCACTTTGAAGGAGGGGTGAGGTTGTAGTCAGGCAAGGCAGTGAGTGAATGTGAAAGTGTTTCTTCTCTTTTTCGGTCGTTGGGAGACGGTCTGTGTTAAAATACTACTACTATTACTACTACTATTACTACTACTACTACTACTACAACTAATAAAAATAATAATTGATAACCTCACCTATACGGCAACTTACATCCTAAAAATGTTAACTTAGAACCTCAATTTCTATACGCTAACTTGTATGCTAACTTGGGACCTCCACTTCCTATCCATTAACTTATAAGCTAACTTATGGGGCCAAGTTCTCCCCATTGTCGGATCAAACCTGATTACCTTTCCCTCCCCAGGCATTGAATGACCCTTGAGGGATTAGCGCTTCCCTCTGAATGTGACCGGACGGTAGTACCTCTATGGAAGATTTGTTCGTGTATCAGTGGCCTTAGGCCTATGTACATATGGCTTTCTTGGACGTCACTGAATCCTGACCTATACATATTTGTCTCTCCCTGTCCCTGACCTATACACATGATTTGTATATGGTGTTTAACCTATGCACATCGACTTCATGTATTTCTGTGACTTGTGACCTATAATGGGTATACACATGGCTTCACTGCTTGTGACCCCTGAGTCCTGACATATACACATTTGTGCGTGTAACCCCTGACCTATTCACATTACTCCAACGTGTTTCTGTGACTTCTGATCAATACACATCGCCCCCTCGTGTATGTTTGTGACTCCTGACCTATGTACAGCTAATGGTTTAGCAGAGTACAACACAAAAAAAATAAAATCACAAGACCTTTTGGGGCAACCATCTCTACAACTGTTTGTGGTGGTGCTGCTGTTACTGTTTGTGGTGGTGCTGCTGTTACTGTTTGTGGTGGTGCTGCTGTTGTTTGTGGTGTTGCTATTGATGCTGTTGCTTGTGGTAGCAGTGTTACTGCTTGTGGCGCTGCCCCTCTTTTTGTAGTAATAATGCTGCTTGTGGTGGTGGTGGTGCCGCTGATGCTGTTTGCGCTGTTGTTTGTGCTGGTAGCCCTGTTTGCTCTGTTGCTACTGGTACTGTTCCTTCCTTACCATAAACGGTTCGGGTAAATTCTATTGATCTCTCAGACCAGTCTCCTTCCCAAAGTCATTTGTCTCAATCCCACTCCTCCTCCTCCTCCTCCATCCCCTCTTCCACCTCTATCTAACCAGTCTCTTCCTTCTCCTCCCCCCTCTTTATCATGTTCTTTTGGTTCATTTCCTGCTCCATGTTTTATATCATCTCTCCCTACTCTTCATCCTTCCATTTCATCTTTTCGTTCTTTCCATTGTAAGCAATGTAGTACAAGAATGGTATACAATACCGAATAAGAATTATGTCTTAGAATTTGTATTGATAAAGCCACTGGATGGCGAAACGTCTACAATAAAGATACCCAGATGTTGCACATGTGTCTGTTTTCTTCATTGTAAGCAAGCTTACTTCCCCTTCTCATCTAACCTCACCTGGATAACCCTTCCTAAACGTCCCTCTTTTTTTTTTTTTTTTAGATTTTGATGCTGAAATGGTTAGCCCATCTTGCAATCCACCCCAGTTCTGTGGACGGTAGAGGCTGGTTAATTGTGCTTTCCATATATAACCTCTGGACGGTAGCGATTCGTTTGTTAGACATCTCCATATCCATCCTGTGGATGCTAACACAAGAGCATGTGAATACACAGAAGGCCTAAGAACTAGGCTTCAAAATGGCTCCAAATTATATCTAGGTATATATTTACACTTTGTTTCACCTCTTATAAACCAATTTAGGAAATTTGCCTAAAAATATCTTAATTCCTCAATAGAAGGCCAATCAAGCACTTGTTGTTCAAGAAACTTAATCTTATGATCATATATGTGTATGACTAACTGCCAGAAGTACATGTAACTACCTAACCCTGGCTACAGCATTAGTCTGCTTACCTCTTAGTGTTTATCTAAGTTCTTGTTATAGTAAGTTATAGATCTACTCATACTTCTATATCAGATGTCACTAAAATTCATTTACTTCTCTCCTAATATTATTCCTGATACTTGACACAGACATAACAAAATTATATTCTGCATTTTAATTTACGTTACTTTCTCTCGCTAATTTATCAACTTAATCAAGCAAGAGAAATTCAATGTGTGGTAGAATCTCCAAGAAATTTTTATTAAATCCTTTTTCTCCGAATTTTCAAAATGCATATACTTGAGTTCTATGGTGATGTTGTCATAGACCATTGTGTGAGTGAAGTACCTTGATCAAAGAGCTCTGAGACATTAGGAAGGCAAACAACTCAGTTTGACTCACGAAATTGTAATGACACGATTGCAAACAAACCATACCACGGGTGGGGTTAGAACCCGTGATCAGAGTCTCAAAACTCCAGACCGTCGCTTTAGCCACTGGGCCAGTGGCTAACGCGACGGTCTGGAGTTTTGAGACTCTCTGATCGCGGGTTCTAAACCCATGCGTGGTATGGTTTTTTAGCTCAGTTTGCACTGTAGACGCCCAGTTATCAGTTATCCCTAACTCAGCATAGTGGTTAGAGCTCTTATTCAAGGAGGTAACAAGAGCAGATGCAGCCCTGCCAGTAGACTCCTGCTTAGACCCATCAGTATACATAGTTTGCCATATGTAGGTGAGAGTTCGATAAGAGATTTCGTAATGAGCTGCAATTGCTTTAAGGAATTGTACTGGGTAACTAGGTGCATTTGGATGTAAATAATCACCACTGATATTGTAAAACAATATCAATCTATTTATCTTCTTTGTAAATAAAGTGTTTATCTATTTATTTACAAGCGACGAGCTTCTGGCAAGGAGCTTTAAAAAAAAAAAAGCGTAAATGGTAGGCCCCTACCATCAGTATTTACTTTTCAGCACCTATCTCATTGTACCTAACTGCTTGCACCTACCCACAGGCACGTACCTAGCTCCAATAGATTGGATCAAAAGCCCTTCACCAGCAGTGAATATAAAACCGTGGCTTAACACGCAAAAAAAGACAGCACACTGAGTAAGGCTGAAGATATTTGCCTCAGTGGTGGGGAAGCAATCGTGTTAAGTGTGGGGTAAATGTGGGGCCTCCCCTGGGGGTTGTGGGGGGATGGCGAGGAGGAAGAGGGGGCTTGAGGAGACGGAAGGGGGGGGAGGAGGAGGATGTAAATGATTGGAGTAGACGTGGAGAAGGGAAGATAAATGAGAGGATTAAGGAAAAAGGAGGAAAAGGAGATATGGGGGCAGGAGGGAGAAATGGAGGAGAGAGAGAGAGAGAGAGAGAGAGAGAGAGAGAGAAGGACAAGATTAAGGTAGATAATAGGAAGAAAGAATGAGAAAGTTAATCACCTTTCGGGGTGGGAGGAAGGATAAATGAAGAGTAAAGAGGAAAGAAACTGAAGAGCAATTGGAGGAAGAGGTTGAAAACAAGTTAGGGAAGGGGTGGAAAGGAGAATTGTGAGGAGAGAGGGGTAGAAAGGCGGTTTGAATTAAAGCAAGGGAAAGTAAGAATAATTCATGTTAAACGCTAAACCCATGTGGGTCATTCAGCACAAGACATGGTGGACGGAGGCTTGATCCTCCGTCTGCTGAGCGCCAGACAGATGCGCTTCCTATTTGGAAGATTTAGGTGAGAAAGATGGGATGGAGTAGAGAGAGAGATTAAAGAGAAAGGGTGTGGGGAGGTGTGTAAAGAGGAAGCGATGAGGCGAATGAGGGGGAGGAAGGAGAGAGAGGAGAGAGAGAGAGAGAGAGAGAGAGAGAGAGAATACTTAACAACTGTCGACTGGCAGCAGAGAATCCTGTTTTTTTTTTTTTTAATAAAACACTCCAGCCAGCCTTGGGCGCCTGAGCGGCTAGGTTACTGTGCACTCCCATATCCATCCCGTGGACGGTAGCGCAAGAGAAAATGAATTCACAGTCACGGTATTTTGCCTTTCTATTATTTAGAATAATCTTCACTTACACACCTACACACTTGACTTTCTCTCTCCGCCGCCGTCGAATTAGGCAGCGTCTTTTTATAATGCTCGAAACTACGCAGTAAAGTGTTTTGGAAGTCAACGGAACCATTTCAGGATGGTCACAGGGCTCTTGCACATGCCAAGTGTTCCTAGGATCTTGCCCTAGTTATTGTTCACCAGACTTTGAAAGTTTGAAGCCGATTGGATGAGGCGTTGTGTTATGAGTGAAATAAAAACGAAATGTTGGAGAAAGGGAAAAAAACAGACGACTACTTAAGGACCCCCTATAGATGAAAGAAGGAAGAAAGTAAATGGAAGAGCAAAGAAAAGGAAAAGGGAGAAGAGGGAAGAAAATAGTTCAGAAAACGGGATGGAAGAGACAATAAAAAAAGAGAAATTGAGGGTTTTATGATAATTGAAAAAGAAAGAAAACAATTAGTGTGAGGACACGTGAAGACAAAAAAATATTGGTTTAACAGAGAAGAGGAATTAGTAAGAAATACCTGAAAAAGAAGAGAAAACCAAATAAATCAAGAATGAACCAAAAATAATTTTAGAAAGGGAAGAGGAAAAAAGAGAATAAGGAAGGTAAAGGAGGAAAAAATTGACTAGATTGTTGACAATGTTAAGAAAAGAAAGTTAAAAACGAAGAAATATGAAAAAATGCTTAACAACCAAAAAGCGAATTAATAAGAAGGCGAGGTTAAAGATAATGACGATGATGAAGAGGAAGATGACGATGATGAAGAGGAAGATGACGATGATGAAGAGGAAGATGACGATGATGAAGAGGAAGATGACGATGATGAGATTAAAAAAGGAGGAAGAGGAATAAGAGTACTGGGCACCACTACAACTAGAGGGAATTCCTTGTGTTTGCCTCTCCACTTCTTTCCTAATTTAACAAAAATAAATAAACTTGCCCAGGTAAGATGAGACGTTTGCACACAAAATAACACGAGCGGGAAACTAGTGAAATTAATGTGTTAGCGCCGGTTGTTTCGTAATAAGAGACGTGTGTAGTGTGTTGTCTGAGCCTCGAACCTGGCCCTGAGCCGGGTCGTTAAAAAGAGTCAACTTCAGTACAGTTGACGCTACCTTTGCACTTGATACCTTTACCTCCAATGAGTTTCGAGAGTCTCACTACTCTCGGAGCCCGGCCACGGGCCAGGCTCGTCTGGTGCTTGCCTGGTCAACCAGGCTGTTGCTGCTGGAGGCCCCTTGCCCCCACATATCATCACAACCTGGTTGATCTGGTACCTGGTGAAGATACTTGTCCAGTTTCCCCTCGAAGGCTCCTACACTTGTTTCAACCGTGTTTCTGATATTTTCTGGTAAGATGTTGAATAGTCTAGGGTAATATCTGTTTAATTAGTGGGTTACTCCACTGATGACGGACCATATATTCTCTACAAGAGACTCCTTGAGGTCCAGATATTCTCTACAAGATACTCCTTGAGATCCAGATATTCTCTACAAGAGACTACTTGAGGTCCAGATATTCTCTGTAAGACACGTCTTGAGGTCTTGATATCCTCTGTAAGAAGGTTCCAGCAAGGGGAATAAAAGTCAAACCACTGGCTGGAACAATCCACAGATAAGTTATACTTAAAAGAAGAAACATATTAAGACGTTTTGGACCATCTGGGACCTTTGTCAAACCACAACTTAGCAAGGAAAAGCAGAAAACAGAAAATGTTTCGATTATTATTATTATTAGTAGTAGTAGTAGTAATTCTAGTAGTAGTTATATTAGTAATTCTAGTAGTAATAGTTGTAGTAGTAATTCTAGTAGTAATAGTAGTAATTCTAGTAGTAATAGTAGTTATAGTAGTAATTCTAGTAGTAATAGTAGTTATATGTAGTAGTAATTCTAGTAGCAGTAGTGATGGTAATAAAATAATATTAGTAGTGGTAGTAGTAGTAACAGTAGTAATAAAAATAGCAGTAGTGGTAATAAAATTACAATTAGTAATGAACGTATTTTGGACTTGACAAAACACAGAGGTTGGGCGAAAAGTCGTCAATTAAAGAAGCCATAAAAGTGACTTTGTCTCTCTTTACCATAGTCTTTATATTTCATACCTTTACCTCCTTACGGAGAGAGGAAACCATAAAGAACGGGGAAACGGGTAACAAACAAAGGTGAGAGAGATGCAGTTAAATAAGAGGAAAAGGATATTAATGTATCTTGCAGACAAGGGGGGAAAAAAAACTTGAAAACTGTGAGGATGGAAGTGGAGTGTGTGTGTGTGTGTGTGTGTGTGTGTGTGTGTGTGTGTGTGTGTGTGTGTGTGTGTTTTGTGTGTGTGTGTGTGAATGGTTCAATATTTACCTGTTTTCCTTATGTCTCGGTGAAATTTTCTGTTCTTGCTGGCTGTCTCTCTCACTCTTTCTCTCTTACACACCTCTGTACTACACCTACATTTAATCACACTGTCATATCTTCCCTCTATACCATACGTCTTCCTCCCTAAATACGATCCTATATACATATTTTATTCACTTCCCTTACTCGTATCTTTTTCTATTCTCACTCCCACTCTGTAGTCTGTACCACCCTCTCTCTGTCTCTGTCTCTTTCTCTCTCTCTCTCTCTCTCTCTTCTCTCTCTCTCTCTCTCTCTCTCTCTCTCTCTCTCTCTCTCTCTAGGGACAATTAAACTTGCACAGTGTCGCCCAGGGAGTATTAGGGAGAAAGAGCCCAAGATATGGAGACTTTTATGTGCTCCCCGCCCGTCCCAGCATGGCTTAACCTTTTTCTTTCTCTTTGTGAGTTTAAAAGGCGCAAGCTAGCGGTACGCATACTGGCAGGGCAAAACTAAGCATTGTATAGCATTAGAAGGTGGTTATGCTAGCGTAGGAGTGTGTTAGGCAGCATACTCGTATTTTTCCGCAATACAGTATTGCTTTACAATATTGTACAGCATTATGACTCATGAAATCGTAATAACACAGTTGTAAACAAATCAGGGAACGGGTGGGGTTTGAACCGTTGGTAAGTGGTTTACGCACTGACCTGTGAGTTTTAAGACTCGCTTACCATGGGTTTAAACTCCACCCGTTCCTAGATTTGTATAGCATTAGGAGTACAGGGTAGCAAAAATGCTAGATAACAAATATCGCAATACACTATTACGTGATTGCAGTCTATTATGTTAACGTAGAATGGTGCTAGATATCCTGTTATCTTAATGTAGTATTGTATAGTGTAGCACAGCACCGTATCACCTAACACGACGCTAATAGCTCAACAGATATACGGATTAAATTTCTTATGACGTTGAGATGATGAGGTTCGGCGGGGTAGTTCCCGGGTCTTTTCCAGCTGGTGACCCGGCCAGCTCTTGTCTCACTAAACCCATAGCTCTACCATAAGCTCTCTCTGACCATCCCCAAAGCACTACCTTTGGTCTTCCAGAAGGTATGGCTGAGTAAGCAGTCTCTCTAGCCCAGCGAAACAGCCAATAGCATTTAATGTCAGTTTTATGGCCCATCTTTCCCTGCGTGTGTCCAGGCAGGTGATATGCTCTCCCCAGACCATCCTTACCTGCAGCTTCCAGGTCTCTCTCAAAGGACCCTCATTTCTTTGGTGTGTTTCCTGTCGTTACTGTGCCACGCTGTTTGATCATCTCTCGTGGGATGTTGCAGCTCCTCAAAGCTCCTCTCGTTGCCTGAGTTCCTGCCTCTCACATTGACTTGGCAGATCTCATTTAAGTTTTTTTTTTCCCTCTTTATCCCTTGCACCAAGACTTCAAAATTAAGAAACTTGTTCCGTTTCTTCCTTCTATCTATAATCTCTGACTCTTCAAAACTTGTAGTAATGGACTTTCCTCACTTTTAAATTTCTTTTTAGTCTGCTATTCATCGATAAATACGTAATTTTTTTATGTTAAACCGGTTTTTTTTTACGATTTTAGGTTTACTTACATTAAAATGCTGGGAAAAAATCACAGAGTGAAATACAGCGAAAAAATGTTTTTTTTTAAGGATAAATATTGATAACGTTGTCCAAGTAAAAGTTTAAACTTCAATCTATGCCTTCTCATCCTTTTCAGCAAAACGACATTTAAATCGTGAGTAGAATACTGAAATGAAACCCATAGAGGAAGTTCCATGAACCACTATTACTAATACACAAATAACTAATGCAAAGTCACAATATGACTTTGTAAATAGGCCAAGTCGGACCGAAGCGTCGTCGTAAGCTCCTCTCTTCTTTGTGCAGGTTGTTCGTGTATTGTTCCAGTCACGGTATTACGCCTTTCCTTCACGATTACTAAAATTCACAACACTCATATAGAAAACTCAAGGCTGAAGACTGGAAGCCACAAAGTTTGGTTCTACTGTAAATATCAACAAATAAGCACAACATTACTTACTAATCCGCTAGGAGCAAAGGGCACTTACGAGTTTCGTCCACCGGAAGGAAATGACCCTGTTAATGGTGAGGCAGAGAGGGAAGACAAACCGGACTACAGGAGAAGGTACTACGTAAGGTAAAGGAATTCGTGAATATCGTTCACCCGTAGACGGAACTGAAAAGGAAAACAATGAAAAAGATGGAAAAAAAGCGGTAGATGGAGAATAAATTTATACCTAATGGAAAAGTGTAACGATTAGAGTTCATAATTTTACCCAAAGATAAGAGGCCTTAATTTTTAGCCAAAATATGTATATATGCTACTTGAAAACAAAATTATACGATTTGACTTACTTTTCCCATAAAATGGAATTATAGCAGCAGTTTCGATTAATAGTCGGATAATTTTCGTATTTTAGCTAAAGAAATAGTGCACTAGAGAATGGGAAAGTTATACAAATTGAACGATAAACAATAAAAACGATCACAGGAGCCTTTCATAAAACTAGAAAAACAGCGACAAAGAAAAAGACACATGTAAAGTGAAATCAGAACCAAAACTTCTATATTATAGTTATATGCAAATGATGAAGACACTGAAAACTGAAAATTAAAAAGAGCACGAGGGAGGAGCTATACTGAGGAATAACGGAGACGTCTGCGAGGAATTAGACACTTGCGCAACATTTGTGAATCTTTCTTGTGGAAACGTTTCGCCAACCAGTGGCTACATCAGTCCACTACAGAGGAGCTGACCAGGACATGCAAGGTGATGTTTCCACTACAGAGGAGCTGACCAGGACATGCAAGGTGATGTTTCCACTACAGAGGAGCTGACCAGGACATGCAAGGTGATGTTTCCTCTACAGAGGAGCTGACCAGGACATGGAAGGTGATGTTTCCACTACAGAGGAGCTGACCAGGACATGCAAGGTGATGTTTCCACTACAGAGGAGCTGACCAGGACATGCAAGGTGATATTTATCAACGCAACGGACAGACGAGAGGGCAGACAGCCGGGAACAGAATGGTATTAACAAAACATGGACAGTGGAAAAAAAAATTAAACTGAACACAGAAAAAAAGATAAGAGACTTGACAATGTATTTATATTAGTCCTGAGAGAGGAAGTAGAGGCTTTTAATCGAAGACGTAACACCCACCACTCAGGGGAAAAATGTGGTTTTAATATTCAAAGAAGGAAACAAACTACACTAACTACAGGCCATTAGCACAGACCATTATATGATCCAAGATAATGGAGAATATAATCAGGAGAGGAAGGCTCCTTACCTGAGAAAGTTTTCTCAGGTACGAAATAGTGGAGCACCGGGAGAGACGAGGGGTCATAAACGACATCCAACGAGGGTTAAGAAAACGTAAATCCTGTCTCACGAACCTACAGGAGTTATACGCCAGCATAACAGATAACAAGCAGGAAAGAGAGCAGTGGGTGCAATGCAAATTTATGGACTATAATAGGACATTTGATAGTGTACCTCGGAAAAAAATAACTCGCAAATTAGACAGAAATAACGAAAAATGGGATTTGGTGGTTCTCAAAATGCCTCAGGAAAATGAGACTACGTAATGGCCTGGGGGTATTTTCGGGATATCCAAGACTCCAGCAGGGTTTGTTACTGACCCTAATGTGTGTCTTTAAATAACGTACCAGATAAAAGTCTTAAGTATCCCACTTGGCAAACGATGAAATACATATCAAGAAAATAAATATTTGGGGAGACGAAGGTAAAAAATTACAAGTACAAATAGGAAGTTCGTCTGCCTCGCGCTCAGCAGACGGAGGATCGAGCCTTAACCACGTCTTGTGGGTTTAGCGCTTAATATGAATTATTAGGTTATCAACATAACTGTAAAAAAAATGTCAGACTTAACATATGAGTATGCACCATGCAGCACCACCATGGAGCCTAAGAGATAAAAAGTTCAAAAACTAGAAAAAACTTCATACGTAGGCTTCGTGACTAGTCCCGGAGACGAAGGAATCAGCTGTAAGGAACCACTAAAACAATATGGCGGAAACTGACACTGAAAAACAGTGATTAAGAAAGTTAAACACGCAAATAACTTAAAGGATGTCAGGAAAAGGAACACAGTTGCAACTAATGTGACTTTTTTTTTGTAGCAATGTTTCGCTCTCCAGGAGCTTAGCTCCTGGAGAGCAAAACGTTGCCACAAAAAAATGTCATGCTAGTTGCATCTGTCTTTTTACCTAACATTTTGTCGGTAATTCTACCATTATTGACCATCAAACTGATGGTTGGTGATGAATTAGACTCATGTGCATCACGTGGGAATCTATTTTGAAGACGTTTCGCCACTTCTTGTCTATAGTAACTTAATAACTGGAGACAGTAGAAGAGGCAAACAATTCTTCAGCTAAGAAGTTCAACCTAATCCGGTTGAATTATGAACATGTGCAGGAAGATGGACGCTGTGTAGTGGAGTCAGAAGGTACACAGCTTCAAGAATAGGTGTGCTATGAAGAATTAGACACATGTGCAACATCTGGGTTATCTTTATTTGTAGAGACGTTTTGTCATCCAGTAGTTGTATCAATACAAGGAAATAATGTGAAGAATAAGTCAGACTCGAGAAATACGAAGACTTGGGCCATCAGTACCAAATTGTTCCAGAAGATGAGATAATCAGTCCCTCATCTTTTGTAAATAGTTCTACAGTAATCTAGAGGCACAACCAGGAGCCGTGAATCGACACCTGCAACCAGACCTGAGAGAGTACACAGTTGATGCGAGCCACAGGCCAGACACATCAACATTCCACCTTTAAAACTTAGCCATCAAAGAAATGACATCAAAGAATTACGTGAATTTGTCTTCACAGAGAAAAGCTCTTCAGACGACTTTGTGTTTAAATGATATGATTGTATGAGTGTAAGAAGACCAAGTGGGACTTACTGCTAGATGGCGCTATTAGGATAAGAGGAAGAGGAGGAGGAAGACAAGGGCGAAGAGGAGGAGGAGGATGAGGAAGAGGAAGAGGGGAGGGAGGGCAGTTAAGGAGAGTAAGTAGGATGTGGTGGTGATGGTGATTGTATAAGGTAATGGCGGTGCTTGTTAGTGGCAACGGTGGTGATTGTTGGTGGCAACGTTGGTGATTATTGGGCGGTGATGTTGCTATTTGATGGTAGTGACATTGTAATTGTTGGTGACGGTAGCGATTCATGGTGATGAGAGTGGTGAATGGAGCTGGTGAGTGGTGATAGAAGGTAGTAACGGTGGTAACTGTAGTTAAAGAAAGAGGGGGGATGGGTAGTTAGAGTATGGGGTGTTGGTGGCCCTGGTTTGAAAGATGGGGATGTTATTGTGATGGTTGGTAGCAGGGGAAGTTAAGGTGACAAGAGGAAGGATGGTGTGTTAGTTTGTATAGTGAGATGGAGGTGGTGGTGGTGGTAACAGTGGGGAGGTAGAGGGAGTGTTTGTGGTTGATAATGAGTGTTTGTGGTTGATAATGAGTGTTTGTGGTTGATAATGAGTGTTTGTGGTTGATAATGAATGTTTGTGGTGATGAGTGTTTGTGGTTGATGAGTGTTTGTGGTTGATAATGAGGGAGTGTTTGTGGTTGATAATGAGGGAGTGCTTGTGGTTGATAATGAGTGTTTGTGGTTGATGAGTGTTTGTGGTTGATGAGTGTTTGTGGTTGATGAGTGTTTGTGGTTGATGAGTGTTTGTGGTTGATGAGTGTTTGTGGTTGATGAGTGTTTGTGGTTGATTTGAGTGTTTGTGTTTGATAATGAGTGTTTGTGGTTGATGAGTGTTTGTGGTTGATGAGTGTTTGTGGTTGATGAGTGTTTGTGGTTGATGAGTGTTTGTGGTTGATGAGTGTTTGTGGTTGATGAGTGTTTGTGGTTGATAATGAGAGTGTGTTTGTGGTTGATAAAGAGGGAATGTTTGTGGTTGATGAGGGAGTGTTTATAGTTGATAAAGAGGGAGTGTTTGTGGTTGATAAAGAGTGAGTGTGGTTGATAAGGGGGAGTGTTTGTGGTTGATAAGGAGGGAGTATTTGTGGTTGATGAGGGAGTGTTTGTGGTTGATAAGGGAGTGTTTGTGGTTGATTAGGAGGGATGTTTGTGGTTGATAAAGAAGGAAATGAAATGTTTGGTGATTTCTTTATATTTTTTTAGCAAAACTGGATACATCTGCAATGTGCTGCTTCCTGATTCTGTATGATAGTTACACAGTGGGAACTAAATCTAAATATATTTCCCTGTCATATGCCAAGGATTACATACAAGGAGAGAAGTTACATACTAGAAGAAAGAGCCTACATATAAGGTGTTGTAATCTGTCAACCTGAGCTGGGTAACGTCAGTAGGGCAACGAGGATATCGTCAAGTATTCCATTAATAGTTCATCAGCTATAGAAGATAAAAGACTGGAGTTACTATTACTATGGAGTTGCCATTTCTCAGGATGGCCCATCCCATACACAAGAAAAAGTAGGGAGTAATGGATGGAAGGCAACAGCGAGGGAGTAAACTGATAAAACAACCTCTGGCTACAAGAATGAAAACTTTCTCCTGGATGGAGTGAACCAATTGGCCAACTTGTGTCGCTTACGAGGTGAAATCCACGAGTCCATTAAAGTCGACTTTTGCTATTGTGAAAAAGTTCTTTCAGGAGTCTAATGGGTTAATCAGGAGGTGTGAGCCGCGTCCACCATCACCACTGTCACCAGATTCCTTCTTGTTTGCCCACAACTTCTGTCCGGCATCATTGCGGCTAACATTGTTCCTAACTCGTCAACATAACCTCTCGTGTTATCTTGCTCTAAATTAATTTGCAGCCCTTTTCCCATTTTACATCATATGCGCGTGCGCTTATACACACACACACACACACAAGGATCAGAGGAAGATGGTCCTGGAAAGAAAGAATGGATGGAAGAGCAATGTAAAAAAATGGAACAAGAGTGGAAGAGCGAAATAGGTGAGGTTTCTATGAAAATGGAGAAGAGGATGAAGGCAGAGAAGAAGAAATGGGAGTTGCAAGCTGAAGCCACAGAAGCCAGGATAAGGGCCCTAGAATATGAGATAAGTATACTGAAGCGAATTACAGGGCTATTGCCCAGAGGAGACATGGCATCTGAAGCAGGTACACTCCTACTGAACGAGGAGCCCAATGGAAGAGGAGACAAGAATTACACTAAGGCCCTATCAGTCCACCAAGCAAGGCCGAGGAATGGAGGGGGAGAGCTGTTGGGAGCAGGGATAGCAGTAAGTGAGAGGGGAGAAGGTAGAGAAGGTGACAGGTTCCATGCAGAGGCACGACCATGCCACCAAGAGTTACAGGCAAAAATAAGGAATACAATGACAATGTACAAATGGGACCCAGAGACACAGAGGGAAAGGCAATGGGAGGAGGAGAGGGACAAGTCAATAATTTTTCATGGGCTCCAGAAGAGCAAAGGGAGGACACAATGAAAGATGGCAAAATAAACAGGAGATTGAAAACATCAAAGAAATAGGCGAGTAAGACATGACTGAGATAGTAAATTTTTAGAGAATAGGGGAGTACCTGAAGGGGAGAAATCGGTCGGTCAAACTGATTTTCAAGACAGAAACGATGCAGAACAGGATCCTGCATGAGAAACCACAGCTAATGGAATCATCAACATACAAGAGGGTGTTCCTAGACTGCGACAGAACAAGAACAGAATGATAGCAGCTAAGGGAAAGGAAACAGAAATGAAAGGGGACAGGAAGAGAGACAAGGACAGAGTCAGCAGAGGACAACCAGAGCAGGGCAGAGCAAGAAGCACAAGCACTCACAGAACCACCCTCAGAACCCCACAGCCAAACATTCTATCCCAACACAACCCACAATCCAAACTTACAGCCCCCACCTCACACTATGCTGTAGAATCCCACAGCACACTGCCAGTTCCAGCACCTCCACAGACCCCCCAGAACACAGTGTTGGAGATGAAACTAAAGGTATGGTACACCAACACTGATAGTATAATGAATAAGTGGGATGAGTGGCATGAAAGAATCAAAGAGGCATCACGAGACATCATAGCTCTCACAGAAACCAAGCTCACAGGTATGATAACAGATGCCATCTTTCCAATGGGATATCAGATCCTGAGGAAAGACAGAGGGAACAGAGAGGTTGGAGAAGTAGCACTGCTCATCAAAAACCAATAGGATTTTGATGAGCTGGAGAGAGGAGACAGAGGAGAAGCAAAAGCCTACATAAGAGGAACTCTTCAGTCCGGAGGTCCCAAGGTGGTAATTGCAGTGATGTATAACCCACCACAGAACAGCAGGAGGCCAAGGCAAGAGTATGATTAGAGTAACAGATCGATGGTTGACACACTGGCTGAAGTGGCTAGAAGGGCTCATGCAAGTATTGCAAAGCTGCTGATTGTGGGTGACTTCAATCATAAGGAAATGACTGGGAGAACCTGGAGCCACATTGGGGCCCAGACACGTGGAGGGCTAAGATGATGGTGGTGGTACTGGAAAACCTCATGAATCAACATGTAAGGAACACTGCCAGAGAGAGAGAGAGAGAGAGAGAGAGAGAGAGAGAGAGAGAGAGAGAGAGAGAGAGAGAGAGAGAGAGGAGAGGATGAACCAGCAAGACCGGACCTAGTATTCACCTTGAGTAGTGCAGATATTGACATCACATATGAGAGACTCCTCAGACCCAGTGATCACGTTGTTCTGAGCTTTGAATACATAGTAGAGTTACAAGTGGAGAGGGAAGCAGCAAGGGCAGGATGAATGAAGCCAAACTACAAGAGAGGGGACTACACAGGCATGAAAAATTTCCTGCACGGGGTTCAGTGGAACAGAGAACTGGCAGGGAAGTCAGTAAATGAGATGATGGAGTATGTGACAACATTATGCAAGGAGGCTGATGAGAGGTTTGTATCCAAGGCGCACATCAACCAAATAACTGCCGCAGCATACGGTTGCCTAGCAAACCTAAGAATAACATTCCTATATTGGAGTGTGCAGCACCAGTTTGGAACCCACACCCAGCCAAGCATGTAAGGAAATTAGAGAAAGTGCTAAAGTTTGCAGCAAGACTGGTCCTGGAGCTAAGGGAAATGTCCTACGAGGAAAGGTTAAGAGAAATCGCCCTGACGACACTGGAGGACAGGAGAGATAGGGAGGATATGATAACGACATGCAAAATACTGAGAGGAATCGACAATGTGGATAGAGACAGGATGTTCCAGAGATGGGACACAGTAACAAGGGGTCACATTTGGAAGTTGAAGACTCAGATGAATCACAGGGATGTTAGGAAGTATTTCTTCAGTCACAGAGTTGTCAGGAAGTGGAATAGTCTGGGAAGTGATATAGTGGAGGCAGGATCCATACATAGCTTTAAGAAGAGATATGATAAAGCTCATAGAGCATGAAGAGTGACCTTGTAGCGCCCAGTGAAGAGGCGGGGCCAGGAGCTGTGACTCGACCCCTGCAACCACAACTAGGAGAGTATGTACACACACACATACAGTAGCGACCAGTGAAGAGGCGGGGCCAGGAGCTATGAATCGACCCTGCAACCACAACTAGGCGAGTACACACACTCTCTCTCCCTACAACAGTATTTAGATAAGGCCAACGTTACAAGGGAACCCACATGGGGAAATGAAACAGAGGAATAGTGTGTATTTCGGGTTTCCGTCGAGGCTTTCTTCAGTCTGCTTGCTCTTGCTTGCTCTCGCTATCTTTATCTCACCCGCTTCTTTCCAGCAATCTTTTTCTCACTACCAAATTCTTTCCGTCCGTACGTCTCTGTCTCTCTTTCTGTCTGTATGTCTCTCTCTCTCTCTCTCTCTCTCTCTCTCTCTCTCTCTCTCTCTCTCTCTCTAAGGCCCCCTCCGCCTCTTACCCCTCTATACATGCCCATACATGCTACGCCCCCTCATCTCACGACTCCCTCAACGAGACATCTAACAGGATCACCACAGGGCTGTAATTATTACAACTCCTGCTCACGGCTGCTGTGGCAGTCTACTCAGGTATTTGCATAATACTGCCACCACTGCTTTCTCGTTTTTCCAACAGCTGTCAAGCTGAAATTTGCGTAAAATTAATCTTGCGCGTCTGTGGCATTTCAGATAAGTTACCGATGCATTTCCTACGCCATTACTACTCATGACTCAACCATTACCTCCCTCAAAAACTCATCTCCCACTCTCCCTCCATCCCTCCCCCCCTCCCATCACCAAACACTATCATTCTCTCTCTCTCTTACTCTCCATCACATTACCAAGTTGGAGAGAGAGGGAGAAAGAGAGAGAGCAGGAAGTGTTACTACGGAGGATGGCAGCGGTAGGCAGAAGCAGGAAGAGATAAGAAGAGAAAACACTGGTACAAAAGAAGAAAAACTAACGAAGAGGAAGAGCAAGGAAGAGGAAAAAATATATACAGAGTAAGCGGGAGTTAAGTTTACAGGAACAAGAGGAAACAAAAAGAGCAGTGAAACAAAGGGAAAAGCAGATAAAATAATGGACCAACATATTATTATTATTGTCAATTATTTTTATTATATTATTATTATTAATTATGAGTCAATTATTTTTAACACTATTATTATCATTACTGTTAATATTTTTATTATTATTTATTATTGATTATAATATTAGTCAAAATTATAATTATTATTATAATTATTATTATTATTATAGAGAATCGCTGAAATATTTTACGACCCTAGTGTAGTAGCTAGGCTTTAAACCTAGACAGGGAGGGTTTCCCGCAAGACAGGGAGGGTTGCCCGCAAGACAGGGAGGGTTGCCCGCAAGACAGGGAGGGTTGCCCGCAAAGACAGGGAGGGTTGCCTGCAAAGACAGGGAGGGTTGCCCGCAAAGACAGGGAGGGTTGCCTGCAAGACAGGGAGGGTTGCCCGCAAAGACAGGGAGGGTTGCCTGCAAAGACAGGGAGGGTTGCCTGCAAGACAGGGAGGGTTTCCCGCAAGACAGGGAGGGTTGCCCGCAAGACAGGGAGGGTTGCCCGCAAGACAGGGAGGGTTGCCCGCAAGACAGGGAGGGTTGCCCGCAAAGACAGGGAGTGTTGCCCGCAAGACAGGGAGGGTTGCTCGCAAGACAGGGAGGGTTGCCCGCAAGACAGGGAGGGTTGCCCGCAAGACAGGGAGGGTTGCCCGCAAGACAGGGAGGGTTGCCTGCAAGGCAGGGAGGGTTGCCCGCAAGACAGGGAGGGTTGCCCGCAAGACAGGGAGGGTTGCCCGCAAAGACGGAGGGTTGCCTGCAAGGCAGGGAGGGTTGCTCGCAAGACAGGGAGGGTTTCCCGCAAGACAGGGAGGGTTGCCCGCAAGACAGGGAGGGTTGCCTACATACAAGACTCAGGAAGCACATCATGTCATTCTAATAAAGATGGTTAAATGGGATTGGGGGATGATAGGATTGGGAGGGGATAATAGGATTGGGAGGGGGATGAGAAGATTGGGAAGGGAGAGACGAGACGGTGGGGAGGTAGGACTAACAGGATTAAGAGGGGGAAGGATTAGGAGGGGAGGGATAAGAGGATTGGGAATGAAGTGATGAAAGGGTTAGGAAGGTAGAAATGATAGGATTGGAAGGGGGAGGGACGAGAGGAATAGAAGGGTAAGGGTTAAGAAGATTGGTAGGCGAAGGGAAGTGGTAGTAAAGTGGAAGGCGGAAGGAAAACAATAAAAAATATATAAGAAAAGTAAGGAGGAAGAGAGGGAGGGAGAGAAGAATATGCAATAAAAGACGGAGATGAAGATCAATTTTAGGTGGGATGAAGAAAAGGGTGGAGGAGAAAAGGGTAAAAAGAGACAGGAAAGGAGAGGTGGCAGAGGGGAATGGGGCGGACAGAGAAAATAAAACATTAAAATAGTAAAATCTAATGAAATTACAAGAGAAAAATATAAGGATAAAAATAAAATAAATCACGTAGCAGATGAAAGATTAAAAAAAAGTGATAAATAATGGAAAGAAATTTGAAAAAAAAATCACAAGGAATAGCAAAATATTATTATTATGATACTTTTTTCCTCGGTCGAAGAGAAGAGAGAGAGAGAGAGAGAGAGAGAGAGAGAGAGAGAGAGAGAGAGAGAGAGAGAGATAACCTAGCGGAACTTCCTAACTCTGTGATAATCTACAACTGCATCCTTTACCGTCCACTCTGCTCCCAGTGTCTGCTGTTGTGTCTTGTCTGCTCCCAGTGTCTGCTGTTGTGTGTTGTCTGCTCCCAGTGTCTGCTGTTGTGTCTTGTCTGCTCCCAGTGTCTGCTGTTGTGTCTTGTCTGCTCCCAGTGTCTGCTGTTGCGTCTTGTCTGCTCCCAGTGTCTGCTGTTGTGTCTTGTCTGCTCCCAGTGTCTGCTGTTGTGTCTTGTCTGCTGCCAGTGCCTGCTGTTGTGTCTTGTTTGCTCCCAGTGTCTGCTGTTGTGTCTTGTCTGCTCTTATGCCTCATCTTCCTAGTCCTTCACCTTGCTGCTGGTGAAGGGCTCTTCATCTAGGAAAGTGGAGCTACCATCCCCATCCACCCGTTACCAAACCTCTTTCCCGCAAATCAAATTATGTTAATTATACATCTATATTTCATTACTACTGCTCTCTTTTTGACTGAAGAAGACTAATGTATAGGTGAAAAACAGTGTCCAAAATTTAAGAGATATTGGAAAACAAGATTCTTATAAGGAGATTGATTTGGATTGGGCTAAACTTAAATCTGCCCAGTAGGGTAACTTTAAAAAGGGATTTGGACAAATGAGTGAGAAGGGCTGGGTTTGATTAGTACCTGAGATGCTTGTTGAAAATGGTATCAAATATCGAGAAGTTTAAGTTTAAGACACATGTGCAACAGTTAGGTATCTTTATTGATGAAACGATTCGCCTGCACAGTAGGCTTTTTCAGATGTACATCATCTTTGTTTCATTACTTCAGTACCTCAGCTGCTGAAGATTAAGACACATGCTGGGTAGCATGGGTGGAAATGGTTAGTTTTGAGAAAAACGTGCCTTTTATGGGCCAATAGACCTGGTGTATTGTTCCTTAATTATGTTATGTTTATGCTGCTATAGTTTCAAATAAAAATTACTGAAAATATTTTAATTTAAAAGGTGGAAAAATAATATGTAATCCAGCTTCTAATAAGTTAGATGCTAACCAGAATATGGGATATTATTGGACTTTTTTTTTACAGACATTAAATATAATCTTAAGAATACGTATGAAGTATTCATTTCTAATCTTAGGATTAAAGGGGTTTCTAATCTCTTCCTTGAACTTTCCATTTCGCTCAAAACACAAGGAAGGTCTCATGGAATCGACTTCAGATTTTCAAGAACCCCCTCATCATTATCAAGGTACCACCCAGGAGGGAAGAACTAGATCAAGCATGTTATATCTTTAGTTAGTTGTCACACACTGATTATAGACAGCAGTCCTGTCTTAGAAAGTCCTAAAACCCAAACTCACTCACTCTCTCTCTCTCTCTCTCTCTCTCTCTCTCTCTCTCTCTCTCTCTCTCTCTCTCTCTCTCTCTCTCTCTCTCTCTCTGTACTTAATTTAACTATAATTAAAAAAAAACATATAACATATTTTCCTGTCAAGAAGCCTTCACAATTTCTTCCCAGTGAAGTTCCTCTTAGTGACATTCAAAGTTCATGGAACTGCATAGCGCACCTAACATTAGCCGAGTACGCCATTCAAGAACTACCTTCACTATATTCTTTTGTATATTCCTTTAGGTTTTCTAAATTTCTTGATACAACATTTCAAATTTTCGAGTAACCCCTTCACCACCTTACTTTCCCTTTCATTGCAATTGCAATGAAAGGGAAAGTGATGGGAATCTCAGAAAGCATGTCCCAATTTGTCTTAAATGAATTTTTTTTATTGTGATATTATTTGTTTCCTGCACTTGAAAATATATTTGGATTGTTTATTTATTGCGCTCTGACCTCTGAATAATAATTTGTTAGATTTTTACCTGACATCTATTCGCTTTTTCATATTTAAAAATAACTTTATGCTTAGTTGCCGCCTTACCAACTTTCTTACTAATTTATAAGTGTTTTTATTCACATCGATGATTTTTCTATGTTGATTTTAATTTTACATTTCTGAGTAAAAGCAAGATGTAACTAATAGATGAATCTTATCTTTAATATTCAATATCATGCAAAACAACCACAGGGGGAGTTGAATGATAACTCTAGTCCTTCCGTGTTGCAATCAACACATCAGCAGCCTGCAGTGTTGCAGAAATTAGAAGGAAGTCCAAGCAGATTAGTTCAGGGGAACGTTATATTTAGGATTGAAATATATATATATATATATATATATATATATATATATATATATATATATATATATATATATATATATATATATAAACACATAAGTTGGCATTCCACGCCCGGTGGAAGATAGGCTGGGATGTAGTGTGACAAGCAGGGTTAAAGAGGATTTTCTGCTGTTTTCTACAATGAAGCTACGCATGTCTAGCCCAGTCAGGTGTAGAACACCAGGAAATGATGTACTTCAGGTTGGGGACAAATCTGGGAATCTCACACAAGTGTTTGAAATGTATATACAGTGACAGCGTGGAGATTCAATTTATTACCAGAGGAACTAAAAATTCCAGAGAGAGAGAGAGAGAGAGAGATGGAGAGATTTTTATATAACCTAGTGTGTGATGGTGATTGATACAGGCAGCTCGAAGAGGATGAGGCATATTATTTTAGCACAAGCTGCTGTTCCATCTGACGACGGTGCCCTCGCTCGATCTTTACCCTCCTCCACCTCTTCTCCTTCTATCCCTTCTGTCTCTCTGTCTGTCTGTCTGTGTCTCTCTCTCTCTCTCTCTCTCTCTCTCTCTCATTTCTAGGTCTCCAAATTCACATTTCCTTCACATTTCATCACAATTTCTATTCTTCCTCAGTACGCTGTATTTCTCTCATCAACATTTTGTTTATATTTTTATGCATTATGCCGTTCATAAACTTGGCTAAAAACAATGAAGGACCATCATGCGACGTTTCCCCACACAGGGTAGCTTTACCTCTTGGTGAGTACCATATTAGAGAGTGTTCGAAACGTATGGGTCATACAGTGCGTGGGGTATGGGGAGTTATCAGGTTTCATCCAGTTCCTTACATCAAGACCCCTTCATCATTAAGGAACTTTTCATTCCCCCTCTCCACCCCACCTTGAAACGTTTCCTAGTCCAAAACGTAGTTGTTCTAACAGTAGAAAAGTGTTGGATATGCAAAAGTTATTGAGCACCTTTGCAATATAAGCATTAATTGCAACTATATGCAACATC
>WNWK01000571.1:20000-162500 GCA_009830355.1 Cherax destructor | reverse complement strand
CACACACTGCTGAAGGCTATACAATTCCAAATATTAAAAACACCATACAACAGTTTACTAAAATCTTTCTCTACATGCACATGAAAATCATATATATGATTCTCGTATGAGGGCGTGCGTGCGTGTACTCACCTAGTTGTGATTGCAGGGGTCGATTCATAGCTCCTGACCCCGCCTCTTCACTGGTCGCTACTGAGTCACTCTTCCTGCTCCATGAGCTTTATCATACCTCTTGTGTGTGTGTGTGTGTGTGTGTGTGTGTGTAGAATTACTAGTTGTCAAAAACACTTGTCTATAGACACTTGACCTGTGTTTATTTTTGTTGTTGTTGATGTTTAGTTGTAGTAGTATTATGTATGTGTGTGTGTGTACGAGGTGCGTATATATGAAACAAGTTTACAAAATAACAACGAAAATCGACCTTTGAATGGTGAATCATGGACCAGGTCACAATCATGGACCAGGTCACAATCATGGACCAGGTCACAATCATGGACCAGGTCACAATCATGGACCAGATCACAATCATGGACCAGATCACAATCATGGACCAGGTCACAATCATGGACCAGGTCACAATCATGGACCAGGTCACAATCATGGACCAGATCACAATCATGGACCAGATCACAATCATGGACCAGATCACAATCATGGACCAGGTCACAATCATGGACCAGGTCACAATCATGGACCAGGTCACAATCATGGACCAGATCACAATCATGGACCAGATCACAATCATGGACCAGGTCACAATCATGGACCAGGTCACAATCATGGACCAGGTCACAATCATGGACCAGGTTACAATCATGGACCATATCACAATCATGGACCAGATCACAATCATGTACCAGGTCACAATCGTTGACCAGATCACAGTCATGGACCAGATCACAATCATAGACCAGCTCACAATCATGGACCAGGTCACAATCGTGGACCAGGTCACAATCATGGACCAGATCACAATCATGGACCAAGTCACAAATATAAAGGCTGTTGGAGTGAACATTTTATTTTTTAATAAGATCGTAAAATGTGGAATAGAGGGAAGGAGAGAGAGAGAGTTGGAGACGGAGAGAGAGAGGGAGGAAGACGGAGAGAGAGAGAAAGAGAGAGAGAGAAAGAGAGGGGAGATTGGAGACGAGAGAGAGAGGAGGAAGACGGAGAGAGAGAGAAGAGAGAGAGAAGAGAGAGAGAGAGAGAGAGAGAGAGAGAGAGAGAGAAGAGAGAGAGAGAGAGAGAGAGAGAGAGAGAGAGAGAGAGACGGGAGAGAGAGAGAGAGAGAGAGAGAGAGAGAGGGAGAGAGAGAGACGGAGAGAGCGAGCGAGAGAGAGAGAAAGTGACCATGAGAGAAGAAAAAGCTCAATGTAAATACAAAATGGGAGAGAACAGAAAAAAATAAAGCATGAATATTAGAAAAAGCGAGCAGAAAAGAGTAAGAAGAAGAGAAAGAGAGCGAGAGAAGGTGAAACTTGAAATCCTTAAGACTTAGAATGGAGAAGAGACAGAAGAGAAAGTGTATATTTACAACAAAGCAATAAACCCGCATGAGTCATATAACATCAGAGGAACGGAAGGTAATCGGATCTGATACATGGAAGAGAAGGGCAGCGCCAACTCCTTGGATCAAGAGCCATTCACCGGCATCAAGACACCCATCATAAGGAAATGCTAAACCTAAAAAAAATATATATACTTGTACTGCAATGATAGTTGATATGTAATGAATATTTGAAAACCAATAATGAGTATGTTTACAGAAAAAAAGATTTCCATGGATATCAAGGGTGGTTTTTAAATAGAGGGAGGAGGGGAGGAGGGGATGAAGGTAGGAGGGGAGGAGGGGATAAAGGGAGGGGGCGTGTCGCGTTTATCATAAAATGTGGGTAATGATGTTTAAAACTTTAATGGAGTTGGGGGTAGGAAGGCATCAGTAAGTCTCCACGAGATGCTGGATGGGGGAAAGGTAGAGAGAGAGAGAGAGAGAGAGAGAGAGAGAGAGAGAAAGAGAGAGAGAGAGAGAGAGTGTGTGTGTGTGTGTGTTGTATGAATCTTTCACATTTCATTAAAAATAGAGAAAAATATCAGCAATTATGCAAATAAATGAGAAAACCCTCTGAGCTTAAAGCTTATATTATTGCCGATAAATTTTTAGTGGTTTGTCGTGGAAGACAGTGTTTTTAGTACTTGAGAATGTGAGCAGGTCACAGGTCATGAAGGCAAAGGTCAATTCTTGATCAACTGCGAAACTGGCTGAAATGGACCTCCATGTGACCATTGGGTCAAACGTCATTCAGAACTTTCAGATTTTGTCGTCCTAAGATTCAAAATTAGACACATACAGAGTGCTTTTTTCCTCAGTTTTAAAAATTTATTTTTATTAAATATTAAAAAAATCAGATACATGTTAAGAGTAAGAAAATATGGGAAAATAAGAAAAATACAGATTTGTATACAATAAAGTCTGGTATTATACAGTGTATTTCCAAGGTAATAAAGACGAAGGAACCCTGTGCAGTTCAGGTCAATGTTAGTGACACTGACCTGAATTACAGGTCAGTGTCACTAACATTCGTACAGTGTAGGATACTAACACAGACTATCCGGAGACTAGATCTTTCGTTACGGCAAATCAACACTGTTACTGAGACACTTGAGCAAGATTTGTGTATCTTTATTGAGGAAACGTTTCGCCAGCCGTCGGATTCATCAGTCCTATACAGAGAAATGTGCAAGTTGCGGAGAAGTTCGAGGTAATCAGTTCTAAACTATTTATATAATAACAGTGATACTGTTACTGCAGATAGGTATTATCAAAGTTAACTTACCTCACTACATATTTACAGTATTTAACACACACACACACATGGACCAGGGAGAGAAGGGACCCAGTAGCGGTCAGTGAAGAGACGGGGCCAGAGCTGAGTCTCGACCCCTGCAACCACAATTAGGTGAGTACACACACACACGCACACACACATAATGTTCCAGAGATGGGACACAGCAACAAGGGGTCACAGTTGGAAGTTGAAGACTCAGATTGAATCACAGGGATGTTAGGAAGTATTTCTTCAGTCACAGAGTGGTCAGGAAGTGGAATAGCTTGGGAAGTGATGTAGTGGAGGCAGGATCCATTCATAGCTTCAAGAAGAGGTATGATAAGGCTCATGGCGAAGGGAAAGTGACCCAGTAGCGGCCAGTGAAGAGGCGGGGCCAGGAGCTATGAATCGACCCCTGCAACCACAACTAGGTGAGTACAACTTGGTGAGGGAGTACACACACACACGCTAAATCACAGCACCAAGCAAATGCGCATAGACAGATTTAGGAGCCCCAGTGCTCCAAGACTGGCACCCCGAAGTAAAATCCTTCTTCATAGCTTAGAGCATAACTTTCTGCGGGCTAAGAACTTCCCAGCCACCATCAATAAGCTAGCAGCGATAAAGATACTCGAAGATGATATATATATATATATATATATATATATATATATATATATATATATATATATATATATATATATATATATATGCAAAAAGATCACAGCAAACAGGTGATATCAAAATATGCAAGACAACCACTATGAAAAATAGAGGAATTCTTGCATATATATATATATATATATATATATATATATATATATATATATATATATATATATATATATATATATATTGTGTATGCAATAATTTCGCAAAAGTCATTCTGAACCTAACGAAAAAAATATATTTCATTGCGTTTGTTATTAAATTATTGTAAACAAATCTATAATATATTTAGTTTGATTAGGCTAAGTTAAATTGCGCTTGTTATAATAAGGTTAGGTATGTTTTCTAAGGTTCTTTTGGTACAAAAATCATTACTTTTTACATTAACATAAATTTAAAAAATATGTATTTAAATATATTAGAGAAAATTTTAGAAAGGACTTAATTTTAAATAGAGTTCTTGCTAATTGATAAATTTTACCTATTCGGCACGACATATACACACACACACACTCACACAAGTTTTGCAAAGTATCTTAGTATCAGTGTTGATTCGCCGAAACGATAGCTCTCGTCTCCAGTTGTTCAACCAATGTCTTTCGGATCTGTTGCAACACCTTACATTGCACGCATACTAATGACACTAACAGTATGAATGGCAAGCCCTGTACTGTACCGTACAGACACGCTAGTTTCAATATATGATTTTAAAATCATCAACTTACTGTGTTATCCCACACTACCACGATTTTTTTTGATAAACCCACTTCTCATACCCCTCAAAGTTATATAATCAATAAACCCCTGATCCCTCCCTCCTTGGTAACCAATAACAGCCTTTATCATCAGTCATCACAAGAGCTTCCCTTAAAATAAGGTTATCTTTTAATCAATAGTCCCATTGATTATTGGTTACAATATGTGCTAAAATGTTAAATGCTCAAACCGTAATGGGTCATGCAGCACCAGGAAACTGGGAGGCACTCAGGCTTGAAATGCCGGAGATTCTGATCCAAATTATTGTTTCTCTACTTCATCGGTTCCTGCTCGAGGTTTCATGATCCCCACCTTTTTTTGGTGTTGATCTTCTCTTTCATCTCTAACTTCTTATCACCGTTAAAATTCTCCTTCGTCATATCTTTTATCTTCTATTTACTCTCTCTTAATGTAAACGCTTTACTCACTACTCTTTCTTGGCACTTGTAGTTTCCTAGTAATTTCTTCGATGAAATTGCTTTACCATTTTTCGCCTACAGACTAATTTTTCCTTATTTTGTGACTTGATATAGTCCTGTTTTCCTATTTTCTGAAAGGATATAAACCCAATCCTTGCCTGGATATTAGCCTGTTTTCTTCAGTGAAGGACAAGATTATTGACGTCATCTGGAGACTACAGCATCGTCTCTTCAGGATGTAATTAATTTTATGTGAGCTAGCCAGTGGTTTGAACACTTGACTACAAGAACGGAAGTATGAATGCAGAGTTAATAACACTCGCAATGTATGTGTGATGCATCGTAGTACACACACTCATATGATGAACTGGGATAATGTACATCTTATTTACCAAGAAAATGCATAGGCCAAGAGGAAGCGCCTCCAGGTCGTCACTCAAACCACAACTAACACCAAGGAAAACAGAAGAATGTACACTTTACAGACACCAAATGTACGCATCTTGGATCTACAGAGAGTACACAAATTGCCACGATCTGTGCTATATTTTCTGTTAATGCTTTATTTTCTGTTGTACATGATAAAGACCCGCGGGGGCAAAACGTATGTATCGTTGTATGTGTCGTTCTACTACCCGTTCGTAAGCTACTGATTGCAGGCTAATTGGCTTGTAACTACTTCAACAATCGTTACATCCCTTTTAACAATCAGTGAGGTGTCCCTACATATCTTCTGACCAAACATAAGTGATTATTTTTGTGTGTGGAAAAACTATTATTACTAGTTCTTGTTTCAGACATAAAAATCTTATCTCTATATATCTTTACGTATCTCTACATAGCCAAAATATCTCAACATGTCCCTATATATCTATTGCCTTTCTCTAATTTAACCCACATATCAAAATATCACTAAATATCGCATACATAACTCTGAGAAAAACTGCTGCTAGTTTTCTGTATCTTTGGCTAATATCTCTTTGGAAAATCTTGACCTGTGCCTAACTCTCCTAACTTCTACAACATTCATTTGTTTCACAAATTTGTTTGGGAATTTATGACTGTTTTCATAACCTCGATTAACACCAAGTTTTTAACGTCACTTTAACCTTAGTATCTAAACCAATATCCTTAAGTATCTCTGTCATTCTTGAAACGTCTCTATACTTAATAACCTATTAATGGTAATAGAAAGGACTGATGTTATTGACCAATATACGAGCCCAGTCCCTAACCCATGTTTTGTAGAGCAGCCATCTCCACGCAGTGAGTTCTGGGCACTTTGAATGACTAAATCAGTCAAAATAGCCGAGAGGAGATGCTCACTGTGTATAAATTATCTGTGTCTGGAGAAAATCTGTGAATGATTCATATGGAAATATAATAACTTTTACCCTTTCCTATCCTTCTAGTATTTATATTTCTTAGTGTTCTTGGTGGTGACCTGAGAGGTGGAACCCTCGTGGCTATCCTCTGAGGTGTTGCAAAGCTGAGAGGTACCTCCATTAACGTCAATACAAAAGACGACCTACAACACTGGCTGAGGTGACTGGCTGAGAGGACGTCTCTTGATGCTGCTTTCCTCGAGGGAGGTTCCTTGATGTCTGGGAAGAGGGCTTTTTATCCTCCACCATGGAGTCGTCCTACGCTTCCTTGGATCGATGCCGATTGCCTCCGATTTCCCAGGCGCCGTATGACCCTTACGGATATAGCGCTCCACTGTGAATGTAATAAGAGTAATGCTGCCGCTGCTGTTGTTACAGCTGCTAATGCAGTTTTTGTTGTGTTTTTATTGTTGTTACTGCTGTTCCAGCTGTTTTTGTTGTTTTTGCTACAACTGTTTCTGCTGCTACTACTCTTGTTGCAGTTGTTTATGTGGTTGTTGCTACTTCTGTTACAAGTGCTGCTGTTGCTGCTACTGCTTCTGATATTAGTGCTGTTGCTGCTGCTGTTTCTGTTACTAGTGCTTCTGCTGCTGTTGGTACAAGTGTTGTTGTTGTTGTTGCTGCTACTGCTGCTTCTGGTGTTGTTCCTTCTGCTGCCTCTGTTACTAGTGCTTCTGCTTCTGGTACAAGTGCTGTTGCTGCTGCTGTTTCTCTTATTAGTGCTGCTACTGCTTTCGTTGTTTCTGTTACTGTACAGTGCCAGAAGCGTGAGTTTAGTGAAAAGGGACTATGACCGGGTCTGGAACGTACACTGCAAGATCACTCACCATAATGACGCCCGAGTCTAAAAGTACAGATAAAAACACTGATCTACAAAAGTTTTGCAGTTTGTTATCATTAGAGTGAAGCGATAAGCTTGTTGTGGTCACACATCTCATGGGAAATGAGAGAGATTCAGATTCACCCCTACGAAGTGGAGCAAGAGTCCAGTTTCTTGGAGCAAGAGTCCAGTTTCTTGGAGCAAGGGTCCAGTTTCTTGGAGCAAGGGTCCAGTTTCTTGGAGCAAGAGTCCAGTTTCTTGGAGCAAGAGTCCAGTTTCTTAGAGCAACAGTCCAGTTTCTTGGAGCAAGGGTCCAGTTTCTTGGAGCAAGAGTTCAGTTTCTTTGAGCAAGAGTTCAGTTTCTTGGAGCAAGGGTCCAGTTTCTTGGAGCAAGGGTCCAGTTTCTTGGAGCAAGAGTTCAGTTTCTTAGAGCAAGAGTTCAGTTTCTTGGAGCAAGGGTCCAGTTTCTTAGAGCAAGAGTCCAGTTTCTTGGAGCAAGAGTCCAGTTTCTTGGAGCAAGGGTCCAGTTTCTTGGAGCAAGAGTTCAGTTTCTTGGAGCAAGAGTTCAGTTTCTTAGAGCAAGAGTTCAGTTTCTTGGAGCAAGAGTCCAGTTTCTTGGAGCAAGGGTCCAGTTTCTTGGAGCAAGAGTTCAGTTTCTTGGAGCAAGGGTCCAGTTTCTTAGAGCAAGAGTCCAGTTTCTTGGAGCAAGGGTCCAGTTTCTTGGAGCAAGAGTCCAGTTTCTTGGAGCAAGGGTCCAGTTTCTTGGAGCAAGAGTTCAGTTTCTTGGAGCAAGGGTCCAGTTTCTTGGAGCAAGAGTCCAGTTTCTTAGAGCAAGAGTCCAGTTTCTTGGAGCAAGGGTCCAGTTTCTTGGAGCAAGAGTTCAGTTTCTTAGAGCAAGAGTTCAGTTTCTTGGAGCAAGGGTCCAGTTTCTTGGAGCAAGAGTCCATCATAGGTGGAGAGCTACAATGAAGGTCAAATAACGCTAACAAAACAGGATGTAATCGTGTTTTGTCCAAGGGTAGCTTTAGTTCCTTGGATCAAGAGACCATCGCTCTAAATAACACAATGAAGGTTACACACCTGAACGTAATTAACGCGCCTGGGAGATTGCACGTTGCACCTCGTCAAGCAGGTGTTTCCAATGCAAATGTTCCGCTGTGCACAATTGCCATATTGCAACCTTGACAGCCTCCATTATGACACTCAGGAGTATGGAAAATACGTACATTGTAAATAAGTAAAGGATCCCAATGGAAATAAGTCACTTTGACTTTTTTTTGGGTTATTCTAAATAATTATACGTATCACTATGTATGATAATTTGTGAAAATAGTTTTGTGTGTACCTGTGCCTAAATACACTAACATAAAAGCTAAGTATTTTCGAATGTGTGTGTGTGTGTGCGTGTATGTGTATAGATAGGCACATGTCCATGTGTACTTGCATGTATTCGGGTGTTCGTACTGAATAATATGGGGATGTGGCATGCAGGCTCAGTTATTTGTCCGTGTTTGTGGGCGTGGGAACATTTGCATATGTATGTATATGACCACAGCCTGCTTTACCAGTCCGTGATCCACACTGTGTGTGTGGGTGTTATATATATATATATATATATATATATATATATATATATATATATATATATATATATATATATATATATATATAGACATAGATATTGAGAGAGAGAGTAATAAATAAGTCTGCAATGTCAATTTTTTTAATTTTTTTGTAATAAGAGAGATTGCTAAGCTGTGTGAAAATAATAACGTTCAAACGAGCTATAATATGTCCCTCTCTGCCTGACAAATGCGAACACTCTTTATTTCGTTATCATCAGTTAACTAAAACAATAAAAAAAACTAACTCAGTGATTATATATCAGAAGTTATTATAAGAAATTGGCAAGAATTGTCTTCAAAAACTTCCTCTCACTGATGATTAAATTTCAAAAACTACTTACATTGTACGACTAGCGCAATGGTAAGTGTTTGTATCAAGCGAAGACTCAGTTGGAATAGGTACCTGGATTACGAAGTCCATACTACAAAAAATTATTCAGAAAGATTAGATACATGAACTAATGGATTACTCTCAAATCTGT
The DNA here is from genome assembly GCA_009830355.1 of Cherax destructor. Classification (NCBI taxonomy): domain Eukaryota; kingdom Metazoa; phylum Arthropoda; class Malacostraca; order Decapoda; family Parastacidae; genus Cherax; species Cherax destructor. Next base: position 153,516 of record WNWK01000571.1, on the reverse strand, counting down.
ATCAAAAGTTCTGTCCCCTTACATACAAACACTCCAACCCACACCCCCTCCCCCACACACCCACACACACACCCACACCCCCTCCCACAAACCCGCCAACCCTCACTCACCCCCCACACACCCTATTACTACTATTACTATACATAGGAAAAAAAACATCCACCAGGCCAAGTGTCTATCGACAGGTGCCCTTGACATAGATACGGATGTATACAGTATACATATGTGTAAACACAGGATGCATACAGCATACATATGTGTAAACACAGGATGTATACAGCATACATATGCGTAAACGCAGGATGTATACAGCACACACATGCGTAAACGCAGGATGTATACAGCATACATATGTGCAAACACAGGATGTATACAGCATACATACATTGAAAGTTTACTTTCATCCCTATTTTCGGAATTAAAGTATTCTTGTCTGGTGGTGAAAAGATTAGGTGTATCCTTAATGACTGTCGTGTAGTTGATAGATTTTAATCACCGTTAACCAACTAGCGCCAGGATCCAGCCGACCTATCAATTGGTTTCTCACATAAATGAGCTCAGGATAAACAATTACCAAAACTATAACGAATGGAAAAAAATATATGGAGTATGATAAGGAGAGAAAGAAGCAATTTTGGAAAAAGAAACAATACAGTCAACGATAATTAAAATCCAACACACACTTTAATTTTTGGTGATAAAAATCCAAAATATTTACGATTTCAGGACAAAAAAATATAAATTGGCAAATAGAAGATGGCACATTGAACTAATATCTAAATAAAAAAAAAGGTGATATGGAAGGCCCATTAAACAATAGGATCGTCTCGTTTATATTTGTTGTGACCAATACTGGAAAAAAGGCACAGGAGCAAAGTTGATTAAAAAACACTTGAAGAGCAAAAACATATCTGAAAAACAATTTGGTTTTCGATATACAAATTCATTTACTTTAGGTCAAATCTATCACATTACATCAGTCACGTAAAATGTTCACGAAATAAATGTTTATCAAGATTTTAAGAAAGCTTTTGAGTTCCCCACGAAATGTAAATTTGGAAACTGCAAAATACACGAGGAATAAAAAGCAAATTATTGCAGTGAATAAGATATTTTTTTATGTAATAGAGCACAGATGCAACTGTTTTGATATTTTATTGTGGCAACGTTTCGCTCACCAAAAGCTTTGTCAAGCTGTTGACAAAGAAAAAAGAAGAGATGTAAACAAGAGAGAGATGCTTCCTTTCCAGGAAAAAGCGAAGATCACAGAGCTCCTCCAAGGTGCCAGTCTCTTTGTAATATAGGAGGCACTGGCTAGAGAAATAGAAGATATCAAATTGACAAAGCTCCTGGAGAGCGAAACGTCACAATAATGTACAAGAAAGGTATACAATACCGACAATATGAAATTAAGACACATGTGCAACATCTGGGTATCTGTATAGTAGACGTTTCGCCATCCAGTGGCTTTATCAATACAAAATTCTAGGACATAATATGAAGAGAGTAGAACTAGTTCTACTCTCTACTATAAAGATACCCAGATGTTGCACATGTGTCTTAATTTCATGTCACAATAATGTCACGTTAGCTGCATCTGTGACCTTTTAACCTAACATACTGTCGGTAATTCTACCAAGATATTTTTTTTTATATGAAAGGAAGACAAGGACAGTTATAAAAAGAAAAATGCCTCGTGGGGGGAGATATAACAAGTTTGGAGTCACAATGATCTATATTTGGACAAATCTTTTTAATTTATATAAATGGCTTAGCAGAAGAAATGAGATAACTATGATAAAAGTGACTGTAAATCTCCACTGGATGACCTGGATAAACTGAGCAAACTGTGAGATGTACCGTATTTTCTGGAATACAAGGCGCTCTTTTTTTCAAACAAAAGTCTTGGGAAATCAGCCTGCGCCTTATATTCTCAAGGTCAGGTCAAGGGTAGACGTTGAGTAACGCATTAGCAGTTGTTTACTAACGTTACATTACAAATGCTTGGAAGCATTGCCTTATAAGTCTGAAAATACGGTGATTTGATGTAGATAAATGTCATGTAATGGAAATGGGCGAAATATAAATCAGGCCGATATATAGGAATGATTATTATGAATATTTATTGCTAAAAAGATCATAAAAACGAAACTTTGAGAAACTCGTATGCTACATTGCTAAACTATAAAATAACTTTTAAATATATGGATAAAAAATATACATAAAAAAGCGGTTTATAAAATGTAAATTCGAAAATAGAAATATGCAGCGATTATTTGGCGACAACTCCTAAACTTGTTTTTTAGGACTTGACGTGCTGTTGGAGTGTGAGCAAAGTAACATTTATGAAGGGATTCAGGGAAACCGGCAGGCCGGACTTGAGTTCTGGAGATGGGAAGTACAGTGCCGGCACTCTGAAGGAGGGGTGTTAATGTTGCAGTTTTATAACTGTAGTGTAAGCACGCCTCTGGCAAGACAGTGATGGAGTGAATGATGAAAGTTTTTCTTTTTCGGGCCACCCTACCTTGGTGGGAAACGGCTGATGTGTTAATAAAAAAATGAACTAAACTTTTGAATTACATGTCACAAAAAAACTACAAAATGGCAATCAAGGTTAAGACATATAGTAGCTCTGTAAGGCTGAAAACATTGAAGATTCCCATCGCCCCGGCTGGCTAGTAGGAAGTAAGGCTGTGAAAGGACACGAAAGAACAGAGAAGATTTCTCAGTACCAACAACATGGATAAAAAAGAGGCCACAGTTACAAATTGAGTAAAAAGTGAACCCAAGGGAAATGGTAGATATTTTTCTTCTCAGAGTGGTCGACAAATGGAATGCTTCAACCACTGAAAAAATATAATGAATATATTTCCGAAAAGGGAACCCCAAGAGCATAATTCTGCCCTTGTAGCTACAAATAGGTAATTATATATTCGCAATTACACCCTCACACACCCATAAATATATATATATATATATATATATATATATATATATATATATATATATATATATATATATATATATATATATATATAGGATTATGTGGAGTAAAATAAAGGTTGGATGTGAAAAGTGGGTTATAGTAAGTGTTTATGCACCTGGAGAAGAGAGAAGTGTAGAAGAGAGAGAGAGATTTTGGGAAATGTTGAGTGAGTGTGTGGGGAGTTTTGAACCAAGTGAGAGAGTAATTGTGGTTGGGGATCTTAATGCTAAAGTGGGTAAAAATGTTGTGGATGGAGTAGTAGGTAAATTTGGGGTGCCAGGGTAAATGTAAATGGGGAGCCATTAATTGAGCTATGTGTAGAAAGAGGTTTGGTAATAAGTAATACATATTTTATGAAAAAGAGGATAAATAAATATACAAGGTATGATATAGCACGTAAGGAAAGTAGTTTGTTGGATTATGTATTGGTGGATAAAAGGTTGATGAGTAGGCTTCAGGATGTACATGTTTATAGAGGGGCAACGGATATATCAGATCATTATTTGGTTGTAGCTACAGTTAGAGTAAAAGGTAGATGGGACAAAAGGAAAATGGCAACAGCAAGTAAGAGAGAGGTAAAAGTGTATAAACTAAGGGAGGAGGAAGTTAGGTGAGATATAAGCAACTATTGGCAGAAAGGTGGGCTAGTGCAAGTAGGAGTAGTGGGGGTTGAAGAAAGTTGGGATAGTTTTAAAAATGCAGTATTAGAATGTGGGGCAGAAGTTTGTGGTTATAGGAGGGTGGGTGCAGGAGGAAAGAGGAGTGAGTGGTGGAATGAAGAAGTAAAGGGTGTGATAAAAGAGAAAAGGTAGCTTATGAGAGGTTTTACAAAACAGAAGTGTTAGTAGAAGAGCAGAGTATATGGAGAGTAAAAGAAAGGTGAAGAGAGTGGTGAGAGAGTGCAAAAGAAGAGCGGATGAAAGAACGGGAGAGGCTCTGTCAAGAAATTTTGCTGAAAACAAGAAAAATTTTGGAGTGAGATAAACAAGGTAAGAAAGCCTAGGGAACGAATGGATTTGTCAGTTAAAAACAGAGTAGGGGAGTTAGTAGATGGGGAGCTGGAGGTATTGGGTAGATGGCGGGAATATTTTGAGGAACTTTTAAATGTCGATGAAAAGAGGGAGGCGATAATTTCATGTACTGGCCAGGGAGGTACAACATCGTTTAGGAGTGAAGAAGAGCAGGATGTGAGTGTGGGGGAGGTGCGTGAGGCATTACGTAGAATGAAAGGGGTAAAGCAGCTGGAATTGACGGAATCATGACAGAAATGTTAAAAGCAGGGGGATATAGTGCTGGAGTGGTTGGTATTTTTGTTTAATAAATGTATGAAAGAGGGAAGGTACCTAGGGATTGGCAGCGAGCATGTATAGTTCCTTTATATAAAGGGAAGGGGATAAAAGAGAGTGTAAAAATTATAGGGGAATAAGTTTACTGAGTATACCAGGTAAAGTGTATGGCAGGGTTATTATTGAAAGAATTAGAGGTAAGACAGAGAGTAGGATTGCAGATGAGCAAGGAGGCTTTAGAGTGGGTAGGGGATGTGTAGATCAAGTGTTTACAGTGAAGCATATATGTGAACAGTATTTAGATAAAGGTAGAGAAGTTTTTATTGCATTTATGGATTTAGAAAAGGCATATGATAGAGTGGATAGGGGAGCAATGTGGCAAATGTTGCAAGTGTATGGAATAGGTAGTAAGTTACTGAAGGCTGTAAAGAGTTTTTATGAGGATAGTGAGGCTCAGGTTAGGGTGTGTAGGAGAGAGGGAGATTACTTCCCGGTAAAAGTAGGTCTTAGACAGGGTTGTGTAATGTCACCATGGTTGTTTAATATATTTATAGATGGGGTTGTAAAAGAAGTAAATGCTAGGGTGTTGGGGAGAGGGGTGGGATTAAATTATGGAGAATTAAATGCAAAATGGGAGTTGACACAGTTACTTTTTGCTGATGATACTGTGCTTATGGGAGATTCTAAAGAAAAGTTGCAAAGGTTAGTGGACGAGTTTGGGAGAGTGTGTAAAGGTAGAAAGTTAAAAGTGAACATAGATAAGAGTAAGGTGATGAGGGTATCAAACGATTTAAATAAAGAAAAATTGGATATCACATTGGAGAGAGGGATTATGGAAGAAGTAAATGTTTTCAGATATTTGGGAGTTGATGTGTCAGCAGATGGGTTTATGAAGGATGAGGTTAACCATAGAATTGATGAAGGAAAAAAGGTGAGTGGTGCATTGAGGTATCTGTGGAGACAAAAACGTTATCCATGGAGGCAAAGAAGGGAATGTACGAAAGTATTGTGGTACCAACACTCTTATATGGGTGTGAAGCATGGGTTGCAAATGCTGCAGCGAGGAGGAGGCTGGAGGCAGTGGAGATGTCCTGTCTAAGGGCAATGTGTGGTGTAAATATTATGCAGAAAATTCGGAATGTGGAAATTAGGAGAAGGTGTGGAGTTACTAAAGTATTTGTCAGAGGGCTGAAGAGGGGTTGTTGAGGTGGTTTGGTCATTTAGAGAGAATGGATCAAAGTAGAATGACTTGGAGAGCGTATAAATCTGTAGGGAAGGAAGGCGGGGTAGGGGTCGTCCTAGAAAAGGTTGGAGGGAAGGGGTAAAGGAGGTTTTGTGGGCGAGGGGGTTGGACTTCCAGCAAGCATGTGTGAGCGTGTTAGATAGGAGTGAATGGAGACGAATGGTTTTGGGACATGACGATCTGTTGGAGTGTGAGCAGGGTAACATTGTGTGAAGGGATTCAGGAAACCAGTTAATTGATTTAGTTGGACTTGAGTCCTGGAAATGGGAAGTACAATGCCTGCACTTTAAAGGAGGGGTCTGAGATAGTGACAGCTGGGAGGGACTTTTCTCAGCTGTAGTATCTGAGCTCCTCTGCAAAGACAGTGATTATGTATGAGTGTGGTGAAAGTGTTGAATGATGATGAAAGTTTTTCTTTTTGGGGATTTTCTTTCTTTTGGGTCACCCTGCCTCGGTGGGAGACGGCCGACTTGTTGAAAAAAAAAAAAAAATATATATATATATATATATATATATATATATATATATATATATATATATATATAAATCAGTTTCCAAGACTTTTAAAGCATGCGAGTCTGGAAAGGTAGCGGTCAGACATTTAAGAGAGACAGGAAGTACAAAAGTTAGAGAAGTTGAAACTCGCGTTAGCTTGAGCAACTTTCCTTCCTCTGTAAGACTAATACATCTCCTGTGTCCACAACTTTAGTGCTTCTGCTTGGTGGTGGTGCTGGTGAGTGGTGGTGCTGGTGAGTGGTGGTGCTGGTGAGTGGTGGTGCTGGTGAGTGGTGGTGCTGGTGAGTGGTGGTGCTGGGTTATGGCGGAGGTTGGGGTTAGTGCTAATGTTGATGGTTTTGGGGTTGGGTCCCACTGATGAGAAGGCGGGTTCCATTGCTGGTGGCTTGGGTGGGTTCTGATGTTGGGGTTCTATTACTGGTGGCTTGGGTGGGTTCTGTTGTTGGGGTTCTATTACTGGTGGCTTGGGTGGGTTCTGTTGTTGGGGTTCTATTACTGGTGGCTGGTTATATTGAGTGTGGTGGTAGGTGATTTTGGTTACAGTTATTATTGGTGCTTAACTATTGGAGGTGGTTGGTAATGGGTTAGATGGTGGTGGTGGTGTTGGTGGGGTTGCTGATGATGGTGGTGGTAGTGGTAAATTGTTGTTGTTTGTAGTTTAAAAAATGTACTTGCTATTGTTGTCGGTGGTGCTATTGGTACAGCTGCTTTTATATAGTGCTGATAGTACCACTGCTGTTGTTACTGGTGGTGGTACAACTGCTGGTGACGGTTGTGGGTGAATGTGATTCCTGTGTTGTTGACGTTGTGGTACACAGGCTGCTGCTGTTTGTAACAGTGGCACCTTTGTTGGCACGAGTGCTACTGTTGACAACAGCTGTCTCCTCCCCCTACCCAACTCCAACCCTCCACACACACTAGCTTTTCATTTACGATTCAAGCGTAGTAGTATCTCTAACTTTTCTCTGAGATATAATGTACTTTGTTTCTCAAAGTTTGGCAATTTCATTATGGGACCCTGTAAGTTACGTGGAAGATTTACTAAAAAAAAAAAATACGAAGTAAAAAAAAAGAATTCGTGTCTTCTTGTCCATTGATATCATCCCATAGTGAAGTGAATCATTATTTTCAATTACTTTAATAGTTATGGTGAAGCGTTAAACCAGTCAAGGTCATACAGCGCCTGAGAAATTGGAGGTGCATAGATTTTCCCCATGGAATAGGTAACTCAAATTCTTGGGGCAGGAGCTCATTGTCATCAAGATGTGTTATTGGATTCAATAATTCTATAAGTATTTGTGTGTGCTTCTAGGTTTAAGTTTACAAAAATTTGGAACACACTAGCAGGGAGTCACAAGCATTCAAAATTTTTTATACAAAACAATTAGTATTATTAATGAAGATTGCTAATCTCGAGAAGCGTATATAGCGCCTGGGAATGAGAGGTAATTAAGGTTGAACCAAGGAAAGAAAGGGTTCCTCAAATATTTTGAACAATTTTTTTTTATCAGCAACAACGAATTCTCTTGAAGGATGCAGTAAAGTAATTGTTTAACTTCTATAAAAAATCGCATTTGAAATATTAGGAGTTGAGTTCGACAACGGTATTCCGTACCTGCCTCTTGGTACGTCAAGAAGACGGATCTTCAAGGGAAAAGTGCCTTGATACCGGTGAAGATTTCTTAATCTAGAGAACTGGTGCTACCCTCTCCTTCAGATCAAACCATTTCCCAGGTATCGTATTATACCTAAGAGTTTAATACTTTTCAATAATAATAATAATAATAATAATAATAATACAGGAGGCACCCCTGGGTGCCAATCTCTTTCTCATTCATCAAGATTATTTTAAGCATTTCTTTTACCACGTAAATCACATAAAATAAAATCTGCAGCAGTTGAGTAATTACTTTCTGAAAGAAAGACTATTATAATTCATCGCTTGTTACTGCATTAGGAAGTTGTGTGGTCAAAAATTTATGATTTTTTGGACACGTCATAAATGTTGCAACGTGAATTAACTATGATTGCAACAGTTGCAACACATGTATTTTAATATATTTTCAGAGGATACTGAAGTCGAATTAAAAGATAAATTTGACCCACACGGTACCTGGTTCAACAATATGAGCGATTACCAATAGTCTGACTGATCAGAGCTACAACCACTGGATCGTGCCTCCACCACGCCTTGAGCTGAATGATCAACACATGTTCAACGCTTCACGAAATGCAACGATCAGTATACTATACTTCACACTATACTTCACACTATACTTCACACTATACTTCACACTATACTTCACACTATACTTCACACTATACTTCACACTATACTTCACACGTGAAATCCTAGTTCGCTGTAAACATTACACCTCCCGCCCATCACACTCAGGTTTTACTCAGTCAAGGAAAACCTTTTTCTTTAATGGTTATTGTTACTCTCGTTAAACAACTCGCAAACGAACAATTGAAACCTAAGTGTTCGAGTCTATACTCTCTGTTCGGGTTGCTTTTCCATTCCACAATCCGCATAAACATGCATTTGCTGAAGTTGAATTCAAGCAACCACTTTTCTGACTAATCTTCGAGTTTGTCCAAGTATGTTTGTAGCCTTTCCCTGTCCTCAGCTGTCTTTAAACTTATCGATTTTTATATCATCAATATTATCAACAAACAGATGAAGATATACACATTGTTTATATGAATTTTCTATAAACATTTTCCCAAGTAAAGTGAATAAATCATGAAGAAAACACGAATAGTGAAGAATAAACTATTATTGGGGTAACGTATCACGATATAAAAATGCTTCCCCGTGTATATATATATATAGTATATATATATATATATATATATATATATATATATATATATATATATATATATATATATATATATATATATATGCTGTGCCGAATAGGTAAAACTTGCTATTTTGGCTTAAATAGCAACGCTCTTCTTGCCGAATAAGACAAGCGAAAATTTGTGTATGCAATAATTTCGCAAAAATCATTCTGAATCTAACGAAAAAAAGATATTTCATTGTGTTCGTTTATTTTTAAATTATTATAAACTTATCTAAAATATATTTATTTGGATTAGGCTAAATTAAATTGTCCTTGTTATAAAAAGGTTAGGCAAGTTTTCCAAGGTTGTTTTGGTACAAAATTATTAATTTTTACATTAACATAAATTAAAAAAAAATATATCTTTAAAAGTATAAGAGAAAATTTTAGAAAGTACTTAATTCTAAACGAGTTCTTGATAATTGACCAGGTTTACCTATTCGGCACGACATATATCTGGTTCATTTACCAACATAAATAATATTTAAAATAACGCATTGTTTACCTTAGTACTCGCTGCGTCCTTCTCAAATATCACAGTGTGATATTTGAGACACTTTAGTTTATAATGAAACAATGACCCATTAATATAAAATTTCAGAGTGGCCCATCAAAAACCTTTATTATTATTATTATTATTATTATTATTAAGCCCTGCAAGAGCATCTTAAAACAAAATTCAGTAACCTATGAATATAAAACTTTACATTGGCATTTTAATGTAAAATTTTTACTGTGACTTGTAATAAAATGTTTGACGATAACTGATTTGAAGCCTTTATTAGTCTCTAATACGCTATCTAAAGTTTTTATCCGCCTGCTTTATCTCAACTGGTACGTCTGTTTTTTACGTCAGTTTGTGTTCATTTTTATTAACTGTTTATGTGTGTGATTTTTTATTTTTTTTTATCTGCCATTTTTTAGCTCTGCCTTTTGACCGAGTTTTTGAGTTGTTTTTTTTTGCATTGTTTTATCGTATATTTTTTTAAATTACGTCCAATTACACTTTTTTATTTTCTTTGTGGTCTTTTTATGTTTCTTGTCTGATTGTGTTTTGTAGTCAGTCTATTTGCTCATTTTTCATTTTCCTGTTATTGTTATGAACACGAAGGTGATTGGCTGCCTGGCGATGAACCATTAGGAAAATAAAAAAAGCTACATTTGAAGCCAAGATATTGATAAGCTGCTTATTTTAAGTAAATAAATTAGAATACTGGGTTTTCGACTAAAATGCTGCAGAGCGTGGTGCTGCCATTGGCTGCGTGAGCAGGGTATGCTGAGCCAATAAGGAGCCTGTAAGCAGTTCCAAGTTAAGTGGTTGTTTTCAGTGTGGTTAAGAAAACTCCAGTGCAGTGACTGGCTGTCTTTGGCTAACTAATTAGAGAGCTAGAGTAGAACACACAACAGTACACACACTAATCTTTCTTGGGGAACCAGAGACTAGATCATCAGCTGATGAAGTCCCGTGTGAAGACAATAGTCTTGAAGGAAGTAGCAGCTATAACCGCAGGGGCGAACGGACACCAACCCAGCACTGTAGTATCAACTTCTGTGTGTCTTCCTTCGAGCCCTGTGAGGGCTGGAATGAAGCCATGATGGCCATAAACATAGTAACACCTGACTCACGATTTCTTAATAGTGGAAACCTCAGAGAACGAAAATAAATAAGGAGTGAGAACGACAGAAACCGTCCGAGTAATACAGGGAATCTACACAATGAACTACTCAGGCCGACCATGGGAGACCCTAGAGAACGATAGAGACCGTCCAAGGTAAAATACCATAGAGAACTAGTATAAACAAGGTCCACAACAACAGGTGAGCTACATCAAGGGATCTGTGTAATGGTTTCGCTGATGGATAGACGGAATCCCTCATATTTTTGTTGTCTTTCCAAATGGACGATCATAGCGACTGTGCGTTTGTGAGTATGTGTGTGTGCGTGTGTGTGTGTGTGTGTGTGTGTGTGTGTGTGTGTGTGTGTGTGTGTGTGTGTGTGTGTGTGTGTGTGTGTGTGTGTGTGTGCGCGTGTGTGTGTGTGTGTAGTCGCCTAGTTGTACTCACCTAGTTGTGGTTGCAGGGGTCGATTAAGAGTTCCTGGTCCCGCCTCTTCACTGGTCTCTACTAGGTCATTCATCTTGCTCCATGAACCCTATCATACCTCGTCTTAAAGCTATGTATGGATCCTACCTCCATTACATCACTTCCCAGACTATTCCACTTCCTGACAACTCTGTGAATGAAGAAATACTTCCTAACAGCCCTGTGATTCATCCGAGTCTTCAACTTCCAATTGTGACCCCTTGTTGCTGTGTCCCATCTCTGGGACATCCTGTCTCTGTCGATCTTGTCAATTCCCCTCAGTATTTTATATGTCGTTATCATATCCTCCCTATCTCTCCTGTCCTCCAGTTTCGTCAGGTCGATTTCTCTTAACCTCTCCTCGTAGGACATGCCTCTTAGCTCCGGGACTAGTCTTGTTGCAAACCTTTGCACTTTCTCTAATTTCCCTACATGCTTGGCTAGGTGTGGGTTCCAAACTGGTGCTGCAATATAGGCCTGACATACACGGTATACAGAGTCCTGAACGATTCCTTATTGACATGTCGGAATGCTATTTTTAGGTTTGCTATGCGCTCATATGCTGCAGCAGTTATTTGGTTGATGTGCGCCTCAGGAGATGTGCCCGGTGTTATACTCACCTCAAGATCCTTTTCCGTGAGTGAGGCTTGTAGTCTCTGGCCCCCTAGACTGTATTCCATCTGCGGTCTTCATTGCCCTTCCCCAATCTTCATGACTTTGCACTTGGTGGGGTTGAACTCCAGGAGCCAGTTTCTGGACCTGTCCTGCAGCTTGTCCAAATCCCTTTGTAGGTCCGTCTGGTCCTCGTCCGATTGAATTATTTCCATCACCTTCGCATCAACTGCAAACAGGGGCACTTCTGAGTCTATTCCTATTGTTATGTCGTTCATATATACCAGAAACAGCACCGGTCCTAGGACTGACCCCTGTGGAACCCCGCTCGTCACAGAAGCCCACTCTGACACCTCGTCACGTACCATGACTCGCTGATGTCTTCCCGACAGGTATTCTCTGATCTATTGCAGTGCCTTCCCTGTTATACCTGCCTGGTCCTCCAGCTTATGCACTAATTTCTTGTTTGGAACTGTATCAAAAGCCGTCTTACAGTCCAAGAAAATGCAATCTACTCACCCCTCCCTCTCTCTTTCTTACTGCTGTCACCCAGTCATAGAAATCCAGTAGGTTTGTGACACAGGATTTTTCATCCCTGAAACCGTGCTGGGTGTCGTTTATAAGTCATTTCCAGTCTTCTGATAATCTTCTCCATGGCTTTGCATACAATACATGTCAGTGACACAAGTCTTTAGTGCTTCGTGTCTGTCTCCTTTTTTTTATAAAAATTGGGACTATATTTGCTGTCTTTCATACCTCAGGTAGGCGCCCTGTTTCAGTAGATGTATTGAAGATTATTGTTAATGGCACACAGAGCGCCACTGCTCTCTCTCTCTCAGGACCCATGGAGAGACGTTATTCTGCCCTATGGCCTTTGAGGTATCTAGCTCACTTAGCAGCCTCTTCACTTCCTTCTCGATTGTATGTATTGTGTCCAGCACCTGATGGTGTACCCAACCTCTCCGTATTTCAGAACACTTCTTTGAATCTCATGTTGAACTCCTCAAATACTTGTGTGTGTGTTTACTCACCTATTTGTGGTTCCAGGGATCGAGTCATAGCTCCTGGCCCCGCCTCTTCACTGATTGCTACTAGGTCCTCTCTCTCCCTGCTCCATGAGCTTTATCAAACCTCGTCTTAAAACTATGTATGGTTCCTGCCTCCACTACGTCACTTTCTAGGCTATTCCACTTCCTGACAACTCCATGACTGAAGAAATACTTCCTAACATTCCTTTGACTCAAAGGAGTCTTCAACTTCCAATTGTGACCCCTTGTTTCTGTGTCCCCTCTCTGGAACATCCTATCTCTGTCCACCTTATCTATTCCTCGCAGTATTTTATATGTCGTTATCATGTCTCCCCTAACCCTCCTGTCCTCTAGTGTCGTCACGCCGATTTCCCTTAACCTTTCTTCGTAGGACAATCCCCTTAGCTCTGGGACTAGTCTTGTGTTAAGGGAAAGGTTAAGGGAAATCGGCTTGACGACACTAGAGGACAGGTGTGTGTGTGTGTATATATATATGTTTATGTGTTTGTGTGTGTATGTGTGTCTGTGTTTGTGTGTGTGTGTATGTGTGTGTGTGTGTGTGTGTGTCTGTGTCTGTAAAAATGAGAGAGAGAGAGAGAGAGAGAGAGAGAGAGAGAGAGAGAGAGAGAGAGAGAGAGAGAGAGAGAGAGAGAGAGAATTAGAGAGAAGTAAATATCTACTTGCCACATTATAAAGTCAAGAAGCTATCTAGAAAGGGAGACAAGACATAATACTAACTCGGTACAACAAACTACTAATATCAAGAAAAACAGCCGGGTAAATATAACACTAAACATCTTATAGAAAGTGAATAAACAGTATAATAACAGTGACTTATGTAAATCTTGCAAACGATGACCTACCTTCAGGCTTCTTAGGCAAAGAATCGCTCGAGACACTATACACCATGACTCAGGTTAATTAACCAGTATGCAGAACCAACACCTTATCATGCTCCTGATGGAGAATGACACTTATTAGGTTTCTCAGCAGGCAACGACTTAATGAACTATGACGATAAACTTGTCTGAAATTCATGTCACTGGTATAACGAAGCATTGAAGATATTGTAACCACACACTAAATACAGCAAGACATCGGCAGCTAGAGAGCGTGAGTCTTCAAGTGTAAAGATGGAAGCACTGATGTCAGCTAAACACCTAAATGAACCACATACCCACTAAGAAATGAACGTTTGAAATAGAATCCGAATATAAAAATAACTAATGAGCCCAAAGCATACACACACCTGATAATATACTGTATATTCTGTGTGTGTTTATATATGATCACAAGTGTTCTCACCCACCTATAACACAGTCTCACAGATCCACTCGCCGGCATCTACTGCCACCCACTTATCACATAGTCCACATGACTATTTTAGTACACAAATCTTCTTAATGGGTGGAAATAGGCAGTTATTAACACTTCTCTGACAGGAGCGGTGATACCTCGTACAACTGACGCCGGCACTTTTTCCACCTATTGAGCTAACTAGGCCTTTTGTAACGATGGGGATGTGTGTTCAGAGTCACTTTGGATGGACAAGACTTGCTGAAATATGGCAAAGAAATAATGAACAGAGCAAAGTTTTATTTACAGACTATGATTTCATAAAGCTCTGTGTAGAGCTTTATGAAGCTAATGAATTACTTTATGAAACTCTACTTAGTGCAATCTCTAAATAACGGTGTTCATCAACTCCAAGGCTGAGGGACTGATTACCTCGTATTTTGTATATAGTTTACAGTCTTTCCATTATGTCCATATATTTTACTGATGAAGCCACTGGATGGCGAAACTTCTACAAATATAGATACCCAGATGTTGCACATGTGTCTAATTCTTCAAGGGTAAGGATGTTTGCTCCAAACGTCTCATCTAGTACGGAATTGAGCCTGTGTCTTTTCAGTTCAATACTTTCCAATCAGCTATGGTTCACAACCAATATATTTACCAATACCCAGGCAAGACAGATCATTCCACGATTAGCTCACCCTGGATCGAACTTCAAAATCTTCTTGAGCTCAATGGCTCACATTGAAGAAGATCAAGCCTTGAAAAAACTAGCCTTAAATGACCCACACCGGTTAAATGCTTCAAATGAATAACATAGGTCACACTCACGATCTACAAGAGTAAAGGGTCGCCTAGCCTTGGCTCGGTCAGCAGCAGGATAGACAGGTTAACAATACCAACAAGAACCACTAGTTGCTGGGGACATAACCAAACCTGGGCACACAGCATCGCCTGCCACGCTTGCATGCAAATACTGTGTGGACCTTCCAACAGCATTTACAGAGGACAGGGTTGTTTTTCATTATTATTTTCTAGATTTATATGAATGCTGCATATTTTTCTAAGCATATATATATATATATATATATATATATATATATATATATATATATATATATATATATATATATATATATATATATATATTACATCTGTGTCTGTGAGTCCTGTCATACCTGTTCTTAAAACCATGTACGAAGCCTGCATCTATTACATCCTCGTCTATGTCATTCCACATCATGACTGCACTCAGACAGAAAAAAATACCTCTTGATATCCGTGACTTATCCTTGTCTAACTTCAAATTGTGTCCTCTTGTGCCCGCTTTTCGCCTCTTAGACAGTATATCTAAGTCCATCCTATTAGGTCTTCTGAGTATTTTCTATGTCATCTCATCACCCATGGTTTATCTGTCCTCTACTATTGTCAGGTTTAATTCCACTAGCTCCTGTTCTCTTAGTTCTGGGACTAGTGTCGTTGCATACTTCTTCACTTTCTCCAGTTTCTTAACATGCTTTATTGGGTGAGGGGGTTCCATTCTGGTGCTGCATACTCCAAGATGTATCTGACGTATGTCGTATAAATAGCCGTGAATGAGTCTTTGTTAACCTTCCTGAAAGCTGCTCTTAGATATGCCAAACGAGCATTGGCAGCAAAGGCTATTCAGTTGATATGTGCTTCTGGCAAAAAGCTTGGCACTATGCTCACCCCTTGAGAGAAATTTGTAGCATTTGTCCATGAGTCTATAGTCAGTTTCCAGTATTCTTAACCAGTCCCCAGTTTTCTGGGGAATGGGTAAGAATATTGGGTTGAATTGCTGGGTTGAATCCCAGTAACCACTTGCGTAACCAATCCAGGTTCAGTTGTAGTCTTTTCTTGTCCTTATCGGTTTCTTTATTCTAATTAATTTGACAATTACAAAAAGATTTCATTCTTATATTTGTCATTATCATATAAAAAGAACAGTACTAGTTCAAATGTCGATCTTTGCTAACCCAAATTATTAAGTTTTCCAATTTGACATCTCTTTTCCGACAATCACTCATTGTATCCTTCCCATACGGTGCTTTTTAACCCATCGTAGCGCATTCTCTGTTATATATGCCTGCCCTCAAGTTTTTGCCCCTCTCCTGTGATACAATATCTAACGTCTTCTTTCAGTCCAATAATAAGCACGCTACCCATCCATTCATCCATCCCCTCTCTACCTATCTATCTCCAGCCTCACTTCTGTTATTTTGTCATAGAACTGCAGCAGGTGTGTGAAACAAGATTTATTATAACTCACTCACTCTCTCTCTCTCTCTCTCACACACACACACACTTTCTCCTTGCCTTCAGTCTCTCAGGTTTTATGCGTCATCTGCTGCAATGTTACTCCGTTAAATCTGGCTTCATAGAGTGTAAAAGCTGAGATTACGGCCTGAGCTCCAAGAGAGTCCCTTAACGAACTGTCTAATCCCCAGCGCTTGCAATGGATACTTAGTCATGACGATATGGCTCACTGGAGGACCTCGCTTTCCCTTGGAGCAAGCTGATGTCTGTGGAGGAGGGATTAACGAAGCCGTGACGAGCGGAACACACAATATAATGACTGCAGAAATTTACAGCTAACCCACACAGGGTAAATAACGTAATGAAGCCTCAATAACGTAATGAAGCCTCAAGTGAGAGAGAGAAGTGGAAAAATACAATTAACCAGTACGAAGAGATTATTATTATTATTATTATTATTATTATTATTATTATTATTATTGCTGGAAAGCGCCTGAGGAATATGAGGAAAACGCCTGAGGAATATGAGGTAAACTGACTGAAGCCAAGGAACGGGAGGGTAGTTTTAATTCCTTGGTTCAAGAACCCTTCACCAGCTTCAAAAAACATCCGTAATATGGGAAAGGCTGAGAGACAACCACGATCCGGTGGTCAGGTGTGTTCCGAAGATTAAAGCACTTCACAAGGTATTTGAGAAGCAAAGTGACTTAAAGTTGAAATATTTTATTATTATTATTATTATTATTATTATTATTATTATTAAAACTAAGAGCTAAACCTTTTAATTTTCCTAACAAACGTGATTTGACCTGACCTCGTCTCCTAACCTCTGTTCGCCTGACCTAACATGGATTTCTCTCTACATTTCTCTCTCACTTCCTGATAATGGTCCAGGATGAACCCAAACGTCGTCTAGTTTTCTCAGAAATTTAGTTGTAAATAGGTATCCGTTCCTGGTGACCCGTCTCATCCACCTGCACATGCTACGGCTCACAACGGAAGAACCAGGGTTAAAGTCGGGTCGAGACGTATGGGCAAGTCACTATGCGCATACTTACCCAGTTCACCTGTCAGTAAATAGGTACAGTACCTTGATGTTAGCCGAAGGTTGTGGGTCGCATCCTGGGTGGGACAATAGCTCTAAACCTGTAAATGAAGCTATGCCTGTAAATGAAGCTATGCCTGTAAATGAAGCGAGGTATGATATAAGCTCTCAGCCTCTAAATAAAAGTGTAAAAAAAGTGAGCCCTTGTCAAATATTTTATCAGGTTATGTTCACTTGAGAGTAACTAACCTGTGGAACAATAAATTCTCAAAGTGTCCTTTGGATTACCTATTTTCCGTCAAAATTATTACACTGATGCATAGCTGAACAAGACTTTTTTCCTCTCCTATTTAACATTATTGTTACGTACTTATTTTTAAAACAGTACACACACACACACGGGTTATTGATACATGTTTTCAAACTACAACATGTTAAACATTATCCACCACGGCATACGAGTATAATTTGCTTACAGAGCTATTGAGGCGTCGACAGTATGTTGAGACACCGGTTGCAGCTCTTTAATGGGAGGTTTCACCCTGCAGCCAATTTGTGGCGAAACGTTGTACCAATAAGGACTCCTCTGAAATCACTGTCTTGCACACCAGTGTCATATTGTGTGCAACACCGTGCAAGAGTGTGTCAACAGTTCTGAAAGTGACGATTTTTTCCAGTTAGGCGAAAGACTGTGCTCTTTTTTTTCCAGTTCATGTATTTAAATTCCTGTACTCTTTCGCCTAACTGGAAAAAATCGTCACGTTTCTTGCACGGTGTTGTACACGATATGACACTGGTGTGCAAGACAGTGATAGGGAGATACCACCTCTGGAACTGTCTTGGGGACCCTCATCTTCAGAGAAAAGAATAAACTTGCTTCAGGGAAAACTCAAAATTCTCCCTGAAGCAAAGCATAACTTTAAAAGAAAGATAACTTTAAAAGAAAGATAACTTTAAAAGAAAGATAACTTTAAAAGAAAGATAACTTTAAAAGAAAGATAACTTTAAAAGAAAGATAACTTTAAAAGAAAGATAACTTTAAAAGAAATATAACTTTAAAAGAAAGATAACTTTAAAAGAAAGATAACTTTCAGAGAAAGTTTGAAACTTTGAAATGCCCAGGGACTAGGGTTTTCGTTTGTATCTCTGAGGGGACAGAGAGAGAAAGATAGAGAGAGAGGAAGAAAGAGGAGAAAGAGTAGAAGGAGAAAGAGGAAAGAAAAGAATCAAGTAGAAATGAGTAACCTAATAAATAAATGCAATAAGGATAATGTATGATCATCGGAAGCAAAATACAACGATACATTTGGACACGCAAATGTAAAATCTCGAAGCCACAGCTTTGTCTTATTTTTCAAATATCCATTATCAGGTCTCCCAAATTTTCCAAATACATTGATCGTGCAAACTTCCAACACCATGCCCCCTTCCGTCGCTCCATTCCCTTTACCAATGAAATCCCTTTTCAGATTTCCGCAGGCATTGAGAGAGGGGGAAATAGCATGAATAGCATGGCTGACTCTCTTTACGAGTTTCTGAAAAAGAGTTTGAGAGAACGAAAACTTTTTTTTTTTTTATCCTAAATAATGTGGACACGTTCTTCAACTTCGAAGTAACATCTTCCCCACAAATCAAAAAGTTCAAACCTTTTTTTTCCCAGTTTCCCTCGAGGAGTGTGTATGTGTGTACTTTACAAGTATATGACCTTCCTTTATATAAAAGTATTAAAACTTTTACTGAAATAAAAAATAATTTTATATAAAGTAACCACAGACAAGCCTGCTCATAATATTCAGAGCACATCTTACCCTCACGTGAGTATAGCCACAATATATATATGACAACAATATACATTAGGAAATGGTTACAAGAAAATAAAATAACACAATAACTCGACATAAAAAATGTAAAAATTATCTTTTAATGCAACTATGGGAGAATTAGCATGAAATTTATAAATACTAAATGTGTGCAAAAATTGATCGTGCCACTTGTCTCTCTGATTTAATTTGTGAATACAAGTGCTGGGAGCTCTGGCGTACGTAAACACACGCTTGCAAGTAACAACGAAAACACACACACACACACACACATATACACTTTAACTTCACATTAATGAAAAATGCGAAATCCACCACACAACTTCCTCATCACCAGCCGAACTGAGGACCTTATCTCACATTCCTCTTTCAAAAAAAAAAAAAAAAAAAAAAAAAGGAATGTGAGGTCAAACTAACCTTAAACATTTTCCAAAACGAATAGCAATGAGAGATCCAAGTAACATTCCAGCTTCAAGAATGAGGGATCCACTTTTTATTCAAAGTTCGAGACCAGAAGGAATGTGGGCTTCACCTAGTATCCCAACTTCGTAACTACTCATCTCACCCACTTTGTAAACATGCTTCATTAACGCCATCAAAGACAAAACTTCCCAGCTCCGTCGTCAAAGTTTTCCAATAGCACCTCTTTCACTCTTTGGCTGTCACACAAGTCAACATGAATAGCAGACAAGAGTTCTCACGAAGTCTTCCCAAGGAATTAAGTAGTCTGGGTAGCCTTAAGTCATATCTTTAAGAAAAATATATATATTTATTATAGAAAGAGAGAAACGAATCAGTTGTCCGTCACTGAAGTAGCGAGTTTGATTCCCTAAATAAGCAATTGTGCATAAAAAGAAACCTCTTTTTTTTTTGGCTCCACATCCCCAGCTTTTGTATAGGTGACTAGTCGTGAGACAGTGTGTACTTGATAAAATCTCAAGCAGATAAAAATGTCGTATTAATATAGGTCTCCTTTTGTTGTTTGTGGTTGGGAATGAGGGAAATGATTACTTGCAGAACACATTTTTATCAGGTCATCGTTTCGCTCTGTGTAGAGATTTATAAAGTCATTGACCTAGGGGTATAAGGACCCATGATGGAAAACAAAGCTTTATTTTATGCGTTCCGCTTAGCATTGAGATTTATCAAGTTTTGACAAAGCTCCATCATAGGCAAAAAGTCCTTTAAAAGGTGTGTTCTCCATTACGAATCTTTGATAGGAAATACTTGTTTCAAATTAAATCTTAAGCAAAGAGTGAAGTATAAATGCATTAGACCTGATACAGAATTCTTTTAAATAAAGTGCTTTAAGCCATCTGGCTGAGGAGCAGCTGGAAAATGGGTC
Organism: Cherax destructor; assembly: GCA_009830355.1. Lineage (NCBI taxonomy): Eukaryota > Metazoa > Arthropoda > Malacostraca > Decapoda > Parastacidae > Cherax > Cherax destructor. The sequence goes on along the minus strand of WNWK01000571.1, from coordinate 133,128 downwards.
ACCCTGAACCGGCTGTCCTGCCAACAGACTGACATTACTGAGAGTCGTAAGACCCCCAAGGGATGATACATCTATAATTATATACCGCTAGATCATAGTTATATACCGCTAGATACCAAAAGATCATTAACTAGAACAATATACTAGAGACTAGACTGTTCCGAATGAGCCAGCTTCCGCTTCATCATCACAAGTTTGGAAGGACCCTTGAGGCAGTTGTCTGTAGACTGAGGTAATTAATTGGGGTCTGTGTTGATGCTGTCTGACAAGTCTTGAGAAGACAAGATGCTTCACAAATACTCAGGGGCACCTACTGAAACTTAGCAGGCTAACCTTGCTGAGGAAAAGGAAGATAAAGACAAGGAGACTTCCTTCGGATTAATAACTCGAGAGGGTTATGAACCTGGTAATTATTGGTTAATTGGTTTTAATGCTCATCGACTACACGAGGGTCATTAAGACTGCAGGTAACCTTTTTATCACCAGACGAAAATACTTTAAGCCCTAACATGGTGATTAAAGTCTCGGCATATATACACTGAGGAATACAACCCTCAGAGTATATATTTTCAACCCAAGATAACCCTAGAAGGCTAAGCAGTGTGATCTCGGTTCCATCCCTTGTGTTCCTTCCTTCTTTCCCTGGATGCGACCCACAACACCCGATTATTTTCTACGTACGGATTTACTGCAAGATGAATAATAGGTCCTTTCGGCTGTGAACCGAATGCCCTACAATGAGTTATCTCATAACACTTAGGCACACTTAAACAATTCAAAGTCTGCCTAACTTTCGCTAGAATTTATGTTCAATGATATTTTTAGGATTCAGAATAAAAAGGAATTACGATTCTGAAACTTCATTCACTGGTAAACAAGATAAAACGAGCTCATTTACTAGCCAAATATAGTTACAAAATGATACGAGGAAAAACTTAAAGAATTAGCTCCAACTTAACAAGAGATCACATTGAAAAATGTAAAAAGAGACGAAACAAGGACGTTGAAAACTATTTCCTCACAAATTTTGTAGTATACTGGTGGTATGGAATGCAAGAAGAGTATCTGCGCAACTCAGTCTCTGAGAGCTTTAAAAATCTATACAAAAAGGTGAACGCTGAAGACCGGACACGATGAGAATTAGCTCGTGTTTCTATGACAACAAATAATTAATCACAACTCTAATAAGTGCAAAGAGATGAGGATGGGAGGAGGAATAAACAGAGAAGTAACACAGTACCGTGAGAAACACCCAGAGACAAGTGTTGCATATAAACTAAATACACGAATTAACCTGTACTTAGAACACTGGTTTACACATAAGTGCTAGCACGCACACAGGTGAACACTTACAAGCGCAGATACACACACACAGTGCTATGTAATATTGGCAAACGTAAGAATAATCTTCAGGTTCCTCACCACATAATATATATCTTTAACTTGAGGTCTATATTGTGGACTGTATCAACTGCATGGAAACTCTACCTTCTCAAACATGCAAGTCTGCCAAGTATCAGAGATTTGCTTTCGTCCTTCACTCACTGCCTCCATAATCTTATCATTTTCCTTCCTCCCTCATTCACCCTCCCTCCCTCCTTCATTCAACCTCCCTCTTCCTCTCTCTTTATTCAAGAGTTTTACAAGGTTAAGTTACGAGTTCCTACTTTTATTTACAAGCTAACAGTTATTACCTACCTCAGCTAGCTAGCTAACTGGCTGGCTTGCTCTCTCTCTCTCTCTCTCTCTCTCTCTCTCTCTCTCTCTCTCTCTCTCTCTCTGTGTATATGCGCGCGCGCCTCGCCCAGTGATTGCTTTCAGCAGGTATAAAACCCACAAGTTTGTGTGGGTTGTGAGGTAGAGACGTGCTGCTTCCACACACTAGAGCACATGACGACCTCCTTGACATTTTGTTAATCTCACTATGCTTGCTCGCTCTCTTACTCCCTTCCCCTCCTTTTCTCCCTTCCTCCCTCTCTCTCTCTCTCTCTCTCTCTCTCTCTCTCTCTCTCTCTCTCTCTCTCTCTCTCTCTCTCTCTCTCCCTTTACACCGCTCTCTAACCCTTCGTTCTAGTGCACTCTGAAAGCTAAATGAAAAAAAAAATGATATGCAACGTAACGATATAGTGAAGACTAAAAACAGGAAATACCTTTGTAAGAAAACAGGAGATAAAAAAAACAAAAGATAATATGGATTTGTTTATAAAATAGTAAGAGAAAAATAGATGTTTAGGAATCAGTAACAGGCAGAACAAGAAGCCATAATTTCATATATACACCAAATTGACAAAGAATGTGCAAGAAATACTTCCTTACAAAGATGCTTCTACCTCAAATTTGCTTTATGATACTGTAAGCGATCACACACACACACACACACACACACAACTTTAAGAAGAGGTACGACATGGCTCTTGAAGCCGTATGAGTATTTACCTAGTAGAGATCAGCCAACAACTCGAAGGAAAAAAGGTCTTTAAAATGCGTCAATTTAGGCCTGCATATATTGCACTCCACACCAATAATAGTTATAGCAAAATTATTATAATTATGACCATAATTTTTAAAGGGGTGGACCGGTAAGCCAGCGGAAGGCCTTGGTCAGATGACCAAAAGCTCCAGCTATGGGTCATCATATAACAAAGACCCGCTTCAGGAAACACTTGTCCTGTTTCCTGACGAACCTTACCTAACCTAACTTACACCAATATTAATAATAATAAACAAAAACAAGAACAAAACGGAAAAGAACAGAAAACCATAACAGGAACAACAAAAATCAAAATATATTTAAGTTAAAAAAACAAATACGTATTTGCAATCACGTATTTTATTGTGATTTCTTCCATTTAAGTGTATATATACAAGGAATTTTTTTTTTCATGGGGGGAGCGCTGAACCCGTATTCAGGGAACTGGAGGACAGATCCAATTCCCTAGATCAAGAGCCCCTCCTTGCATATACCCCTCAAGGAGCCTCCCTTGAGGGGTATATACAAAGAGAATTAACTAAATACATCAACTACAAGAAAAAAAATTAAAAAGAAAAATCAATGTATCAATTTATTCTTTCAATCTCTCGTGAAAAAAACACCAACAAAATAGCCATAACGACAACGAAGTAAATAACAAACTGGGTACAAAGAGAGAAAATAGGTTGCAGTGAATCACCCCAAATCAGATTTCACTCTCCGTTCATTTAACCTTTAATAAATGTACATAATTTAAACATTTGTTGCGTAAATCCTTTTAACATTCAATCCTTGAACCAACAACAGATGCACCACAATGTCGATGTTTACATAAAATTTCACCCTTTCGATCCGAACACCTTTTTTTTTAACGAAAAAGTGGCTTTTTTTTACGTAGATGAATTTGTAAGACTATGAGGTGTTATCCTGTCTTAGCTCTTTTCAAAGCCAGGATTTGTCTTACCTTAATTTCAAAGAAAAAAATTGTCTTGCCTAAATTTCAAAGCCAAAATTTGTCTTACCTTAATGTCAAAGCAAAAATTTGTCTTACCACATCTAATTTCAAAGCCAAGATTTGTCTTACCTCAGCTAATTTCAAAGCAAAGATCTAAGTCATACACTGCCTGGGATGCCACCCACAAAACCCTAACACCCAGGTACCTAATTACTGTTAGGTGAATAGGGACAGCAGGTGTAAGGAAACATGCTCACTGTCTCCATCCGTGCCGGGAATCGAACCACGGACCCTTAGTATGTGAGCTAAGAGCTCTACCAAGAGACACTTGCAAATAATTAAATTCACTGGGGAGAGCTAAACTCGTAAGAGTCATACATCTCCTTGGAAACGAGAAACAATTGGATTCAATCCAAGGGAAAGTAGCTCCAATTTATCGGATCAAGAGCATTCAATCGGTTCAAGCTGAAAAATTTATTTCGTCTAACAGAAAAGCTGCAAAAAGCTCTTCCATTGTGTATTTAATTACTCTTCAACATTAATGAGTGCAGAAATGTTGCAACATAAGAAGATTAAAAAAGAATATTCATTTGGGATCACAGTACGCTATTTTTTTTTTTTTTTTAATTTCGTATTTTTTTGAGAATTCGTAATTGTTGTCGAACACATTTTGCAGCTTTACTACAATTGTTTTTTCATTAATGATAATATTTCTCAGAGTTATCCAAGAAAAGTCTAAGACATCAGAAAATAGGTGATCATTAATTTAATTTTTAATAAAAAAATCTTATATAAATCGTAAGAAATAACTTAGTTTGCCTCTTCTGCTGCCTCTGGAATATTTTATATATATATATATATATATATATTATTAGAGACTGACATGGACACGGCAGCTGGTGTATGTGACTATATGGCTGTACAAGTCGATTTATATTAAGTTCATTATTTTCGGACCAATCAGGAGCGAGATTACTGGAATCAACAACTGCTTATCCAGGATTATATTCCGTGTGTGTGTGTACTCACCTAATTGTGGTTGCAGGGGTCGAGTCTCAGCTCCTGGCCCCGCCAGGTGTGTGTTGGTGTGTGTGTGTGTGTGTGTGTGTGTGTGTGTGTGTGTGTGTGTGTGTGTATGTATGTACTCACCTAATTGTGGTTGCAGGGGTCGAGACTCAGCTCCTGGCCCCGCCTCTTCGCGCGCGTGTGTGTGTGTGTACTCTCCTATATTCTCACTTATATGTGGTTGCAGGGGTTAAGTCTCAGCTCCTGGCCCCGTCTCTTCGCTGGCCACTACTTATTTCACTCTCCTGGCTTCGAGAGCCTTATCGTGCATCTTCTTAAAGCTATGTATGAATCCTCCCTCTACTACTCCACTGTCCATGTCGTTCCACTTCTTGACCAATCAAAGGCTGAAGAAATACTTCCTAATATACTTACCAATCATCTATATTTTAAACTCTCTGTTGTGCCTTCTTGTTCCTGTTTTCCATCTTCCGAAAAACCTGTCCCTGAGTACCTTTCCAATTCCTCTTAGTATTTTGTACGTTATCATCATATCGACCCTAGTCCTGTTTTCTAAAATCATCAGGTTTAATTCCCATAATTTGTCCTCACAGAACATACCCCTTAGCTTCGCAACAAGTTTCGTTGCAAACCTCTGCACTTTCACAGACACACCTGCCCAGGTGTGTCTTTCATACTGGTGTTGCGTATTCCAATATGTGTATGTGTGTTCAAGCAGTCTATGTTTGTTTTGCTCATGTGACTTACTCCAAAATGGCCCTTTCCACTGCAACAGGAATAAGCTGCTTCAAGCTGCGTTGTTGCAGACCTGGCAAGCCACCTCTTACCTCCTACAATATAGCTGTGCAATGATTTTTCTTTTAGTTCTTTTTCGATACTCCTTCAGAATGTGGTGATTCCTAATGATATAATGCAATGTGTGTGGTTTTCTGCATATATTTTCCAGTTATTTCCAATAGCATTGATGAAACATTTAGTATGCCAAAAAAAAACATTTTTCAAGTGTGCTTTTTATATTACATTTTCACGAGACAGAATTATAACTCTGTATTAGTGCACGGAGCGCACTGCGCGAACGTAAACATGGAGACCCAACTGCAAATTGAATTATTCAGCTGTGAATAAACTGTCACATGGTTGTACGACTGTCCTGTCTCAACCAACCCGCCTTCAGGCATTGGTCGGGGAAACACTGGTCACCTGTCTCTCTCACATGCAGTCACAACGCGCTGTGGTATTTTGACTATACCAGCTGATGTAATCAGCTGGTATAAGCGACTCCGTCAACTGTCTCCAGGTGTATCATGCCACAAAGTGTTATGACTGCCTGTGCTATTAATGCACTTATGATTTCCTTCGTAAAGGTCTTCAAGGAGACAAACAAGGTAATTGTTTTCTTGCCTATTCCCTCTACTTAAACAGGGTTATTCAACGATTGCTTAAACTGTCTCTTTCTTGGGGTAAACAAGAATTTAGACAATAAGCTGTAGGTGTAAGTGGCTTGAACAACGAAGGCAACGGCTATAATTACATTTTTAGCCAGTTATCCTGAATTATACAGACGTCATTTATATTTACAATTAAATTCAAGAACTAATTAACTTATTTGCTATGAGAAATATAAAAAATTCATTATACTTTTTAAATGGCATCACGCTTTATACAGAAACAAGTGATAGATGAGGTTCCAAGGATGTGTGGTAAGATTAATTTTTCCCAGAAAACTAAAAAGTAAGACATAGTGAGGCAAATACACAACACTTAGAGGTTGATGTAAGACAAGTGTAACCTACATTCACTTTCTGGCGAGTGCTGGCGATTAGTTCCTAAGGGAAAAGTGTCTCCTGATTCTGGAATTAGTGAGATAACCCATTAAGTGGTTAGGCAACCAATGTGGTACCGGCGCTGGATATCAGGAAAGGTGACGAGGAGCACACAGATGAATCTCCTTGCAAAGGAACATTTTATACACAACCGATGAAACACTGAACTCCAGGGAAGGAAAAATATTTTCAACAGTGACAATATTCTTTTGAAGATTAACCGTAAACGCGTTGTCCTGTGTTCCGACAGCCATTGGAGGGGCATAGTCAGACCAGAGGCTATTAGGATCAATGTAACTACACTACAGATGACCTCTGACTTCTCTTCCAGCAAAGCTACTCGGGCAACACTTACCTTGACCGTTTCGCTGTTGAAGGTCATCTCCACAACGTCGATGGTATAGTCTTTTCTCTTGCCTTCATCAGTGAAACTTATGTTTCCGGTGAGGCCCTCAATTTCCACCTGGAATGTATGAAAAATACCTAGTGAATATCAGTGTCACATTACTGCAGCAACAACACAGTAAAATACCTCAAATACCAGACAACCGAGTCAAGCTCCCAATATCTGCAGCGGCTACTGCGCTTTATATATATATATATATATATATATATATATATATATATATATATATATATATATATATATATATTTTTAGCAAAAAGATCACAGTAAACATGTGATATAAAATATGCAAAACAACCACTATGAAAAATAAAGGAATTCAAGCCTTGTGACAACTCACATTATCAAAGAACTATGAAGTTCCTTGATAATGTGAGTTGTCACGAAAGCGCTTGGAATTCCTCTATTTCTTCATAGTGGTTGTTTTGCATATATATATATATATATATATATATATATATATATATATATATATATATATATATATATATATATATATATATATATATATATATATATATATATAGGAGGTACCACCTCTAGAACTTTACTGGGGACCCTCATCCTCAGAGAAAACAATAAACGTACCTCAGGGAAAACTCAAGGTTCTCCCCGGAGCTGTTTGAATATTTTCTTCTACCACCCTTATATTTTATATTCTATATGAACTTTATTAATAAATAGAATACATTGACAGAAAACACAAACATGAATACAATGGTACATATATCAAAGATTATGAATCTCTTTCAGCTCCTCCGAAGCCGGACGCGAGCCCAGTATGCAGCATGCATTTTCCTCTGGATGGCCATGCTGAGGCCAGTTCTTTAAGGAAAGGTGTGACATTTTATTCCCCATGATCCCAAGGTCTCTGATCCCACTGGGACAAATTGATACTGTTGGCTTATGTCCCTGTACTTGCTGATCTTGTACTCCCTGTGATTAGCAGCTCCTCCCTCTCGCCCGACACTGTGATGGATATAGGTGTCAACCAGTGTCGACACACAGGTATAGTCCCATGCTAAGAGCTTGCCATTCTTCCAAGGATTGATGGTGATCCCGTCAGGGTGGTTTGCTGGGTTGTGGGTATTGTTGGCTGCTAGTGATTGGGGCTCTCTCTCGGCTGGGCATTCAGCTGTAGCAAGGGTTCTCTTTATGATGTCGTTGACTTCATTGTGTCTTGCATGCCAGCCCTTGGTTTTCGAACAGTTAAGACCATGTAGACCATATTGGTCGGCTTGCACATCCCCGCAAATACACGTATATTCCGTGTGAATTGGGGCAGCAAGGCGCAGAGCCACTGCAATATGGAGGGTCTTAGGGTCGAGGCGTGTTTCCATTGCCGAAATGGGAACTGTTTGTAGGAAGTCCCCGAAGTGATGTGCACTCACAGCTTGGAGACGGGCAGTCTCCCTGTCTAATGTTACAGCCCTAAGCATGTTGGCAAGCACCTTTTCATCGATGGGGCCATCCCAACTTGACTGTTTGTAGGCCAGTGCTGCACTAGGTTTTGGTGCTGGCGCAGCAAGTCTCACATTCAGTGATGGCACTGGCGTAGCTAAGGTCCTGCATTCCTGTTGAGTCACTGAGGTTGTCCGGGAGAATTTGTCTTATTAACTCATTTGATGCTATGGAAGAGGATAGGAAAGCTGGTAGGGCAATCTGGGAGGAAAGTATTTAAAGAACCTTGCTCTCAGTTCTTTTGAAAATCTCAAATACATCAAATTTCTACTAAAATTTTCTTATCAGGGGAAAGTTTTTTAATGAATTCCTTTGATAAGATAGAATTCTTCGGGTAATTTCTGAGCTTTGAAACAGTTATGACCAAACTTATAATGAGAAACCTCAAAAAGACACGTTATTGAAGTCTTGATGAGAATTTCCAGAGGACAATATAAACACGGTCATTAATAATAATAATAATAATAATAATAATAATAATAATATTTTTTGTATGCGGTCGTTCAACACGTCCCACGTGGATTATTATATTCATGGGGAAGTGCTAAACCCGTAAGGACTCTGTCTAATTGGAGGTAATAAAGTATGATCCTGAGGAAAGGGTAGCTCTAATTTTTGGGATCAAAAGCCCTGCAGTAGCACTAGTTCCATTGATCAAGAACACCTCAATAACCCTCACCCACACAAAACCACATAATTTAATAACAATTATCACAATTATCAGTTTCTGAATTATCTGTGTCTTCTGCGTTAATAATTACCTACTTCACTGATTTCCACTTCTTTCATAATTACCGTTATTTGCTTCACTAATTATAATTAGTTGCGGGCACTGATATTTAACGAGGTGCGTAATGATAATTATTGCAGCAGATAACGATCATTAGCAAAATAAGCAATGATATTAGTAATTATAGTGTAATTAGCACAGCACAAGTACAGCCAATAAGTACTATTATATATTACTATTATTTATTTATATACATATTGACTACAATTATTACATGTATACAGAATTCTCATTAAGCTATTTTTTCCAGGATTTAGTCACTTTATTATCCTCTGCCTCATTTATTATGAAAGCCTTACTAAGATTTTTATAAATGCCGGAGAACAATTAAATTTTAACGGAAGAGAATGGCACAAGTCGACCAGTGGGGATTCAGATGCACTTTAAGAAGAGAAAAATCTTTATTCTACGTTACTTCATAAAATTCAATTGTTGCTGAACCTAGACGTATCGCCCGCCAGGGGAGTGAGGGAGGGAGGAGGGCTCTGTCAATCTAACACTTGCCCATGAGAGGCAGGTCCAGTCACATTCACTTAAGGGAGGAGCACGGCATCTGACCTAGTAGCACAAGCTAGTCAGGTCCAAACTCACACCCACCCACACCCACTCATGTATTTATCTAACCTATTTTTAAAACTACACAGCGTCTTAGCTTCTATGACGGTACTCGGGAGTTTGTTCCACTCATCCACAACTCTTACCAAACCAGTGCTTTCCTATATCCTTCCTGAATCTGATTTTTTCCAGCTTAAAACCATTGCTGCGAGTCCTGTCTAGGCTAGATATTTTTAGCACGCTATTTACATCCCATTTATTAATTCCTGTTTTCCATTTATACACCTCAATCATATTTCCCCTAATTCTGCGCCTTTCTAGAGAGTGCAGATTCAGGGCCCTCAGTCTATCCTCATAGGGAAGATTTCTGATACATGGGATCATCTTTGTCATCCTCCTTTGAACGTTTTCCAGTGCATTTATATCCATTCTGTAATATGGTTACCAAAACCGTGCAGCCTAATCTAAATGAGGCCTAACCAAGGATATATAGAGTTGAAGAACAACCTGAAGACTTCTATTATTTATACTTCTTGATATGAAGCCAAGGATTCTGTTAGCCCTATTTCGAACACTGAGTCCATCAATTTTGAGAAAAGATTGATTTTACTGAACACGTCGACTCATGGCTGAGGGACTGATTACCTCTAACTCTTTCTCAACTTCCACCATTCATTTCTGTATCATACTGAGGAAGCCACTTGTTGGCGAAACGTTTCTACAGTAATGCTTCCCAAATGTTGCAAAAGTGTCATGACTACTCACTGTTATACTCTCAAGAAATGTGGTTACAGGACCCACATGATCTGTAGATCGTGCTTTGATGTTTTTAACTGAGGCTAACAGCTTCAATGTTATGTGTACTTCAAATGAGCCTTCTCTCAGGTACATTTTTCATCACAGTACATTTTCCATCGCGCTCTTGCAATCACTCTTAAACCGGCTCATTGCCTACTTCTGATGTCATGGGGAGTGTGGTCCACACATGAATCCATCATTTTCTGCCCTTGTTTAGAGACCAGCCTCGTCACTCAGTTGAACGAGGGCCACCTGCAACACGTCTTATGCATCTTGTTGGGAAGCACCGGAGGGTGATACTCCTTTTGGATCAGGTCGAGTGCCTGCTTCAACCAATGCTTCCGTTTCGCTTTTCTATCTGCTTACGCTATCATAGGTTTTTGCGTGCTCGAAGACTCTGGTACAGCTAAGGGTTTCCTTTTCCTGAGGACAGCAGCTGGTATGGTATTGAAGTTTTCAGGAAACTAGTGATCCTTATTTATTCTAGATGATGCAGTGGTTATTCGACCTCAGCAGATGCCCATGCTGAACTTGGTCACAAACAAAAAGCTGATTTCTAGTAGGTAAAAAGAATCCTTGGCAGTGGTGTTGGATGGATTGTGGTCAAGACTGTGCAGAGAACCGACTGTGAAGAGTTTATGTCGTAACTGGAGGGGACATAGCTTACACTGAGACCCAAATTTAGGAGCTGCGTAAGTAGCTTTCTGGTTCTGGTCTGTATATGGAGGATACAACCAATGATAAATTTGTAACAGTCCACTTAAGTGTTGACGTTTAGCTCCAGTTGATGATCTCGTCTTGCAGCTGAACAAAATAGTCTGGGAGATAGTGTCGCACTTCAGTGGCTTTACTGAACCTTGATCTGAAAGGTCACCTTCACACAGCATAGTTACTAGTGACGTCAAGGTAGTGGGCAGGAATTCCTCTTAAGAACCAGGAAATACTGAGCCACTGAAATGAAAGACATCGGACTTTTCACTTCACATCTTAGGTTCCAATTTCATGCAAATAAAGCATATATTCTCCTGATTATTTCAAACTAAAGGAAGGCGCAAATACATTTTGATCATTAGAATACCCCGCAATAACAAGGATCACACATGTTGTCATGTTCACCTAGCAGCAAATAGGTACCTGGGTGTTAGTCGACTGGTGTGGGTCGCATCCTGGGGGACAAGCTTAAGGACCCCAATGGAAATTAGACAGACAGTCCTCGATGACGCACTGACTTTCTTGGGTTATCCTGGGTGGCTAACCCTCCGGGGTTAAAAATCCGAAGAAAATCTTATCTTATCTTGAGCCTTACCTTAAGAAAAAAAATGGTGAATTTGTCTGGGAGTAACATCAGATGTGGTGAAAAAAAATTCTGACATTGCTACCAATTTCTCTAATAACAATGCTTGTCTGGCGTTCTAAAAGATACCACCACCAGCATCGTTTCCTCTTAGTTATTTTTCATTATATGAATGTTACATGCACATATACGGAAGAAATGGTAGCATGTGTATTTTCCCTTGCAACTATCAATCCACTTTGTACTTCCAGTAGCCACTAACAATGTCCGGATGCTTGCTACTGGTAGCCACTAACAATGTCCGGATGCTTGCTACTGGTAGCCACTAACAATGTCCGGATGCTTGCTACTGGTAGCCACTAACAATGTCCGGATGCTTGCTACTGGTAGCCACTAACAATGTCCGGATGCTTGCTACTGGTAGCCACTAACAATGTGCTCCTTATACTGCTATACTGACGTGGAAAAACTTAACCTATATGGGTCACACAGCGCGTGAGAAATGTGAGGCAATCCTTGGATCAAGAGGTCTTCAACTGCTTCATGACACCTCATTGCAAGGACTCGATACAAAATATTTCTATAAAGTGAATCAGAGCTGATGCTAGTAGCATGATAGAGGGCCACACAGCCGTCATGATGATGTGAGCCACGCACACACGACTTACCATAATACAACCGCAATATTTGCATAAGCCTCAACTTTCCCAGGATTTCGGAGATCTTTCGGTAAAAGAGAACGCTGATGTGCGCGCGAGGGCCCTGACCATTTTATCTCTGTAGCGGAGACCTGACGTGGGAAGGTCTGCTGTCAGGGCCCTGCTACACCCATCATCCCTCACCCATCATCTAGGTGTCCCGTAGCTCGATCGCTAGCGCACTCAGCTCACACACTGAGGTCCGGGGTTCGAATCTCCTCCGGTACGGCTGGAAAACATTAGGGACGTGTTTCCATAAGACACCTGTTGTCCATGTTCCTGTTCACCCATCAGTTTAAAATGGGTACCTGGGTGTTAGTCGACTGGTGTGAGTCGCATCCTGGGACAAAATTGACCTAATTTGCCCGAAATGCTCAGCATAACAAGCTGCTTTCTATATTGTAGTATGTCATTGATGTCAGCTATGGTCTGTATTCCTTGTACTTGTAGTAATTAAAGATATATTATTATCACTTTTCATGCTTATTCCCCGAAGTCTCTCTCTTCATCCTTCACCCATCACATCTCATGCCTGTTCCCTGAAACCTCTTTCTCTTCATCCCTCTCTCTTTTTTACGACTCTCCTTTCACACGCCTCTCCCCATTCGCATCTTTCCTTACGCCTCTCCATACATCTGTGTTCTCACGCCCTTGCACTCGTCTCTTACACCTGTTTTCTAGCCAGTTTTTTCCTCACGCCTATCTTCTAGTCAACCTTCCCCTCATCCTCCTCTCTATCTCTCTTCCTTCACTCCTCTCTTATTCCATCTCTCACCGAACCACTCAGAAGAGGAATGTCAAGGTGTTGGTAACAACGTCAGATCTCACGTTCAGGGAACACAATAGTGTTGCTGCTACAAATGCAAGGAAAATAAAGATCTAGCTTTTATTGCTGCAGAATACATCGCTACATAGAGCTAAACATTGTCACACTGAAGGTAGATACGCAGTTTTGAGACACGAAAATGACTTTGATCTCAATGATCATTCAGCGCTCTTGACAATAACAACATCCATGTAAAATTGGTAAATTAAAAACGTACCATGAATAAAACACAACACAAATGCACTCACGTCAAGTTAAAATGACCAGACTCTGTTAGAAATCCCATTAAATTGTTATTGTCAAGAGAGACTTGCTAAAAAGTTGACCTTTGATGATGGTAGTGAAGCTGTCTTAGAGCTAGCTGGCCTAGTGGTTAACGCACTGGCCTGGGATTTTCAGGACTCCCATGCTATGGGAGTCCGTTTTATGATAATTTATCTTCTCATGAATTGGAACCAACTCATCCTTCCCAAAGATTAAACCTAATTATCCAGGCACTGAATGGTCTTCATGCTTCTACGGCTTCCCCGTAATAATAATAATACTAATAATAATGGAACTTCTTAAATCTTTTATACATATTATACTTCCTGGAGCTCAGGCGAGAAAAATATATCATAATTTTTATTGCAAAATGCTGGAGGAACCGCTCTTAAATCTGCGAGAGTGGGAGGCTAGGCAGACAATGCAGATATTTACAGTGAAATACATGGGTGAAATAGGTGCACAAATGGATAAAGCAATTAGCTGTGTCTTGACTGCATGATCCCAGAGAGATCATCTGCATCCCATAACCTCTACCCACCTGCATTTCAATGCACGCAAAAAATAAAAAAGCTGCAAGGACACCAATGGGAAAAAAAGTCACTTTATCTGACTTTTTTTCAGGGGGGGGGGGGTTATCCTAGTTAATTTACACATATGTATGACAATTGTACTTGCTTGTGCCTGTACCTAAATAAATTACAGTTGTGGTGTATAGTGTGCTTCAAATTTAGATTACATTAAATATGTTAGTGAGAAGAGATGGATTTGAGTGGGACTTATACATAAGTTAGTAGGGTTATCAAAGCTTATTCCTTGAGTTGCATTGAAAATGGGTTGGACAAATATTTTTGTTAGTGGGTTTGGGTTTGAGAAGGACCTGACTAGTATGGGCCAGTAGACCTACTGCAGTGTTCCTCCCCCCGTACGCTCATATGTATATAGTTTATAGATGCAGTGTATTTCTTACCGCAAATATATTTCACCGGGCAGAGGTTGAGTGCACGAAGATTTCTTTTTCACTATGCATTTGTAGTTTGCATGAAATATTTTGTCTTGTAAATATATAACAATGTTTTTTTTTTACATGTAGTGTGTATGTGTGTCAGAGTTCAATTCTCTTAAATTCCTCAAAGAGAGTAACTTGCTTGCTTGCCAAACTTTTGTTAAGGCAGACTTTTCTGAAGAGGTCTTGAAAGGAATGATAAGCACTTGAGAGGAATGTTCTTTATTAAACTAATCCTGATGGTTTTAAAGTGGCTTGAACGGACTTCTGCGGGATAATCTGACACATTGCTGTCTTGACACTTCAGGATCTCCACCAGATCTTGACTTATACGACTGGTAAAAGTTATATTAGTGAGCTGGGGTTGATTGACGCACCTACGATGCTTAACTAATTTCGATATTTCAGTCTATTTTGACAGGAACTGAGAGAAGGCACTAGACAGGTTAAATTGGAAAATATCATTAAAAAAAGTACAAGAAAATGTTGTTCGCGCACATTTTTAGCCTCAACCGGAAAAGGAGCTTCAGTTTTCGTGTGAAAATATCAGACAGTAGTGGAAAAGTTGCAATAAAATCTTAAATAGCAATTGCGATCATTATTTTGCAATAGTTTGTGATTTGCTTGTGGAAATATAAACACATAAGCAGTATAATGTGATCCTTTATTGACAACGTTTCGCCTACACAGTGAGCTTTATCAAGTCACAAACAGATTTGCTTGTGTTGTAATAGACTTTTTAAAAACATAATCGTGTGAAGGAGCCTCTTTCCTTTTGGGGATCGAACTACCGACCTACCAGATGGGAGGTGCTGGTTTTACTGCCCGACCACGGCAGTTGATATGGAAATACCAGCAGCATATGCTTGACGTTAATATCCAGTAGTGTGTGCAGTATTAGTGCCCCGCGGGGATGGACTTCACGCAGTGCTACAGACGTCCCCAAAACAGGCTTGGTTAACGCTAAAAGTGAGACAGCTCAAGGAAAACAAGGGCTCAAATTCCGTAAGTGAAGTGGACCGGCAATGAGAAACCTGGTTCTTGTTGGGACAGACGTGGGTACATGGCCCACACAAGTATTGTCGTGTTCCAAAGATTTTCTCCAGGGAATCATTAGTTACGATTTTGTTTTCCTTCCACACAGGCAAATTGCAAAAATGTTTTTGGATGCCTCATTAACGAAATTTCTTTTAAATGCTAAATGTTAAGATCTTAGCGATATACAAAGATTAGAAGCTTATTAGACCTTTACACACAAAATCATATTATAGTATACCAGAAAATCATGTTAAAAAAAGCTGAATGCTATGAATATTTAACAAAGATTCGATATTACTAATATACAGTAACGGTGAAGATAAGATTTTGTTCTGATTTTTAACCCCGGAGGGTTAGCCACCAGGATAACCCAAGAAAGTCAGTGCGTCATCGAGGACTGTCTGTCTTATTTTCATTTGTGTCCTTCAGTCTTGTTCCCCAGGATGCGACCCACACTAGTCAACTAACCCAGGTACCTACTAACTGCTAGGTGAACAGGGACAACAAGTGTAAGGAATGTAATAATATTGGTAGAATTACCGACAATATGTTAAGTAAAAGGACACAAATGCAACTAATGTGACAGAAATAACGGATTTAAATTGGATAAATTTAGATTTAGAAAGGACATAGGCAAGTACTGGTTTTCGAACAGAGTTGTAGATGCGTGGAACAATCTTCCGAGTACTGTGATAGAGGCTAGGACCTTGGGTGGCTTTAAAAAGAGATTGGACAAATATATGAGTGGGAGGGGCTGGGTTTGATTGGTGTCGTGAGTACGGGAATAAATTCTTAGGTAGTGGTGGTTTTGATATGGACCTGCCTTGTATGGGCCAGTAGGCCTTCTGCAGTGTTCCTCCATTCTTATGTTCTTATGTTCTTATTTTATTGTGGCAACGTTTCGCTCTCCAGGAGCTTTTTCAAGGCTTGAAAAAGCTCGTGGAGAGCGAAACGTTGCCACAATAAAATGTCACATTAGTTGCATTTGTGTCCTTTTACTTAACAAGTGTAAGAAAACATGCCCAACATTTCCACCCATGTCGGGGATCAAACCAAGGACACTCAATTTGTGAGACGAAAGCGTTACTAAAATATTTTACGTCAGTAAGGGGCAATAATGATTTAACATTTCAGCAACATTCAACAAACGCTTGATGTTAATGCGCAAGAAACGTTGGAATATGTTTTCATCTATAAAAAGAAACAGAAATGCGACTGAAACTAACAAAAGCTAAGCGGTGCTGGTATAAAACAAAAGGTTTGTGTCGTTGGTATCAAGTAAATAAAGTATGCAGGTAACGTCTATCTAAAAAAGTCTGAATACTGATTGTTTATAAAAACAGAGCGTTGCCGTTACCAATAAAAACATTGAGTACTGCTTGGATCTAGCTAGCAAAGGCAGGATGCTGCGGTGATCTAACATACAAAGGCTGAGTGTAGTTAGAATCTAACAAAGGCTGGACGTTGTTAAATTTAACGAAGCCTCAATGTCGGTGGTATTACGGAGAAAAGCCTGAAGATTGTTAGTAGAGGGAAATGGTCATCGTGGTCTCTTTCCCTTGTGGTCTCCTCCTGTGTGGTCTCTATGGTCTCCACTTGCTAGGTCTCCTCTGCGGGGTATCAAAAACTAATTCTGATTTCGATTTTTTATTGCTTAAGCTTCGGCAGGTAGATGAGACAAGCAACCGGAAGGACTGGTCTAGCACCGGGACGTAGAGATTCTGACCACCGAAATCTACAGATAATCTACATCATTTGTGGTACAAAGTATCCACATTTCGTTGTGACAGAGACTATCTTCATTTCGGTGACCAATCTACAAGTTGTTTGTTGTTTAATTCATGTTATGCGCTAAACCCATGTGGGTCATCCAGCGCAAGGCGCAGTGGAGGCTCGATCCTCCGTTTGCTAAGCGCCAGACACATGGGCTTCCTATTTGTACTCGCCGATGTGTCTCTACAACTTCATGGGGTTGCAAAATCATGGTTCCTGAATAATGTGTGTTGTTACTGGGTGGATGGGACTAAGTGGTGGATGGGACTAAGTGGTGGATGGGACTAAGTGGTGGATGGGACTAAGTGGTGGATAGGACTAAGTGGTGGATGGGACTAAGTGGTGGATGGGACTAAGTGGGGGATGGGGCTAAGTGGTGGATGGGACTAAGTGGTGAATGGGACTAAGTGGTGGATGGGACTAAGTGGTGGATAGGACTAAGTGGTTAATAGGACTAAGTGGTGGATAGGAATAATAGTTGGTGCGGGTGGATGAAAGATGGATAAAATGGAAGCGAAAGACAAACTCCAGCTCCACAATTTAGTGTCAGACTCTTTACCGACGGTCTTGAGCAGAAGTAGAAAACATTCTCAGGAAGAGTCGTGATCTGACGAGACAAGATTAAACGGTAATTAGTTAACCAGTAGCGGCAGTCTAAAATATTACTTCCAGTGTTTGTTAATGAGTTCACCTCTTTCATGGAAGGCGTCTTGAAGCTGGTAAACTTGTTTACACTAAAGAAAGACTAAATAATAGTCCAAGACGGACCGAAACGTCGTCACAAGTTTCAGTCTAATGTGTTATGTTTATTGGTGTATTGTTAGGTAAAAGGAGACAAGTGTAACTAATGTGACATTTAATTGTGGCAACTAAAAATATGTCGCATTAGTTGCACTCGTTACCTTTTACCTAACACATTGTCGGTAATTCTACCAACATTAATATTATTTGTGTATTGTTCCAGTCACGGTATTGTGCTTTTTTATTCTTCATTAACCTAATTACGTCCCATTCCTAAGGACCTGTACGACTCCTACGGATTTAGCGCTTCCCATAGAAAATATTTGTTTTCACTCCCACGGGTTCGGTCACACTCCTCCGTAACAGGTTTAGCACACGTTTTAATAATTTTATAGACTTGTATAGGTCATATTTAAAGCTATGATGCAAACATGGACTACTCGGAAAGCTCTGATATATTATACATGACATTTTATGAAACTTAATATGGGACCATTCGTCTACGATATATTAAAAAGATTCCTTTCTCATTTGTATTTTTCAGTAATTTATTATATATTTCTTCAGTAAATAGCACTCTTCGTCCCTTTCCCTAACTGCTTCCTCCATCATTTTTATTCATTTCTTTCTCTTAACTCTCCATTAGTCATTATTCAGACTTTATATTTCCTTAGATTTACCGTCCTGTTTTACTCCTATGTAAACGCTCCATTTATTACTGGAGTACTTATATGAAGGATGTGGGATGGAGGCCAAATGAAACTCCTAAGATGGAGAGCAAGAGAAGGAACCCTTCTCCACGACTTGCTCCATTTCATACAGATTAAGATCCCTCCATATGCTTTCGGGTGATAGGCAGAGTAGGGAAGAGAGAGAGAGCTTTTTCCTCTTCGAATTGTTCATTGAGTTATTCTGTGACATATTACATTCTGGTGAGTGTATCTTGTACCATCGGAAATTTGTCTATCAGTGTTGATACATCAGAGGAAGACATGACTGCACATGAGTTAGTGTTATCAATGTTGATGTCCCAGGCAGACATGACAAGGTAAAGTATGGTGATATCAGTGTTGTCTTGAGTTGAAGAGTTAAAAGAAAATTTCAAGGATGTCTATTCGTCCATGGGCTTTCACGAGCATTAATGAATGTCATCGTGCGGTCAGGCGAGCTTATAGACGAGCATTTGTGAAAGTTATATTCTTTAAAATAATGTAAATTTAGCAATAAAAATGGAGAGAGGGAGGGAGAGAGAGAGCGAGGGAAGGAAGGCACGAAAAAGAGAACCATAGATATAAATGCAAGTGTGTGAAACCTTCTATTTTTTCCTATTCAGCTTATCTTGTCGGGTTAATGAGACAAGGTCACTAATTTCTCTGTTTACAGAGACGGTTTCAGGCCTTAACATAAACGTTCTGACCTGGGTAAGCTTTTGTTGTATTTGTACTTGAAAAGAGAGAGCTGAAGAATATAATAATAATAATGATAATAATAATAATAATAAATTTACTTATTTTCTGCAGTATACAGGTAACGTAGTTTACAAGTAATAAAATATTTTTAGGCACAAAAGCCACTAATATGATGTGCATTTCGGGCGGAAATACTGTGCACGGAAACAATTTCTTTTTCCCTTTGCTATCTCTCTTGGAAATACCTCGTCGATAAATGCAGCATTTGAAATCACACTTTGATAATTTCATCGTATTGAAATAATGCATTGATAATTTTCATAAGGGTATAAATTAATTTGTTGATAAGGGCATTACATTACATCTGTCCGAAATTTCCATTGGTATGAATTTCATTAAATCATCTAGACACAAACAAGTCACGAAAATTTCGTTATGAGAAGTATTACTCGCTAATAGCGTCTTCACACACCACCCTCCCTCCTGCCATCTGTATCTGTCTGTCTATCTGTCTGTCTGTCTCTGTCTGTCTCTCTCTCTCCCCTAAAACAATGAAACAGAATTCCTTGTTTTGATTTCTAAATAGACAGTCACATGAGGACAATGGTGGAGCAGGTGGGAGGATGAAAGCAGGTGGGAGGATGAAAGTAGGTGGGAGTAGGGGAGTAGGTGGGAGGACAGAAGAGGAGGCGAGAACACAGACAGGGATGGACAGCCTCACTAGGTCTGCAACTCTACCATGAATATTAAACAGACAATCAGAGAAAGTTCCCTCATACAGAAGTTTTGTGATGGTTCATGTTTTTCCCGACCTCGGTGATGGTTGGGGAAGGAAATGGGAGGGGTTAGGGTAGGACAGGGGAATGAAGAAACTTATTAGAAATGGCAGGATCATTGCCTGTCTTATTCCCATTCAGGATTCACTCACACGCGCGCTCACACTCACACGCGCACGCGCGCGCGCACACACACACACACACACAGCGGCCAGTGAAGAGGCGGGGTCAGGAGCTGTGACTCGACCCCTGCAACCACAACTAGGTGAGTACAACTAGGTGAGTACACAGCATCCTACCTCCCTTCACAAGCACCTACCCATTCACCTAACTGCTCACTGTGCAGTATTACAACTGTCAGATATTTCCATTGTGTTCTCCCAAACTTTCGTTGGCAAGACCCTTGCCAATTCAGAGACATTTTTTTCTTAATAGAAATTCAAAATTTTTACTAATGTCATTCATATACAATGCGTCATACCTTCAGAATCCTCCGAAAACTTAATTGGAAACTGGGTTCTTTAATTGAGTAACTCATATGAAATTGGTATGACAGTATTTATTTGTGTTCAGTGTATTTATGTCCTTTGGTCTTACTATTAGTTTATTTTATCCTTGTTTTTATTGTTGAGTGGCTGTGAGCAACGAGTGACCTACGAAGTTAAAGTGATCCGTAAATACCACAACAATTGTTAATTTTCCAATAGTTATCCTTAATTCTTTAACTCAAGACACGCTAATACCCCGACTCCATCACCCCCACAACACATCCACATCATCACAACAACCCACACCCCCACAACACACCCACACCACCCCAACACCCACACCACCACGCTCTAAGACGCAAGAAGCAGTGAAGTCATTTACTGGTACAACATTTCACCTAAGAGTGGTTTTTTTCAAGTATTTAATAACTATGAGATGCAATAGATTAAATAGTCATCCAGAGTGAATGAGTGCTGGCGTCAGGTAAGTTTAAGTGCTGTTCTGCTTCTACTTACCGACCCACGTTAAGTTACTTTTCTAACAAAAGTGGCTTGAAAAAAAAGTCTTCTCAAAATATACCTTAAACCCAATACTGTGTCTTACTAATATACTTATCGGTATATAATACCGATGATATTCGATGTGAGTTATAGAGGCTGCTGAACAATGTGTTAACACCACAACACCACTATCCTAAACACACCACAAAACCACTATCCTAAACACACCACAACACCACTATCCTAAACACACCACAACACCACTATCCTAAACACACCAACACACCACTACCCTAAACACACCACAACCCTAAACACACCACAACACCACTACCCTAAACACACCACAACACCACTACCCTAAACACACCACAACACCACTACCCCAAACACACCACAACACCACTTCCCCAAACACTCTACAACACCACTATCCTAAACACACCACAACCCTAAACACACCAACACACCACTACCCTAAACACACCACAACACCACTACCCTAAACACACCACAACCCTAAACACACCACAACACCACTATCCTAAACACACCACAACACCACTATCCTAAACACACCAACACACCACTACCCTAAACACACCACAACACCACTACCCTAAACACACCACAACCCTAAACACACCACAACACCACTACCCTAAACACACCACAACACCACTACCCTAAACACACCACAACACCACTACCCCAAACACACCACAACACCACTTCCCCAAACACTCTACAACACCACTATCCTAAACACACCACAACCCTAAACACACCAACACACCACTACCCTAAACACACCACTACCCTAAACACACCACAACCCTAAACACACCACGACACCACTATCCTAAACACACCACAACACCACTACCCTAAACACACCACAACCCTAAACACACCACAACACCACTATCCTAAACACACCACAACACCACTATCCTAAACACACCACCACCATAAATAAACGTCAAACACAACCACCCACACAACATTAAAACCCTCACCACCCGAACGCCAACCCTTCAACCGCAACAACCCCCAAAACAACCCTGCCACCCCATCACCATAACCCCACCTACCATTCAGCGCCATGTTCATCCGAGCCCCGCGCAATATTCATAATCATAACCTGACAAAGGCTTTCAGAGCCCAAGGACAAAACTAAGGTAAACTCAGCCAACTGCAGTTTGTGTCAGCAGTGAACCAGCGGCTCCACTCAGGCTATGTAAGGTAACAATTAACTCACAGTCACAGGTCAGGACCTCATCACTGAAACTCGAGTCTCCAAATGAGCAATTGCAAATATGAATATTTAACACACACACACACACAATATATATATATATATATATATATATATATATATATATATATATATATATATATATATATATATATATATATAGTATATAGGTATATATATAGGTATATATATAGGTATATATATAGGTATATATATAGGTATATTTTATTACATAATATGGTACAAAATATTTAAGAGATACATTGTTGATATAAAGATGGCATATACAGTACACGAGGTGTGAGAGATACATGTCTAGTACATATTGTTACATCTTTGTCACTGATTATAATGCGAAAATCTCATCCAGCTCTTCCGAGCTGGGGCGCGTGCCCAGAATACAGCATGCATTACCCCTCTGAACAGCAGCGCTGAGTCGCTGGAACAGAAAACTAGCTGCCCTGGGATCCCTAGTTACCCTGTTGAGTCTTTTGCCCAGCTCCTTGAGGAACTTAGATGCACTCTTTCCCCATGAGCCAAGGGTATCTGAGCCTATGGGAACAAACATATAATGATGGGCAAGTTCCCCATATTTTCTCGACTTCTGGGACTCCCTGAAGGTGGCAGCTGCCCCTCCTTCCTCCCTGGTGTATTGGAGATAGGTATCAGCCAAGGTAGATGCACATGTGTAGTCCCACACCATCTGCTTGCCGTCTGTCCAGGCTTGAAGGGTGATACCATCTGGACGCTTTTGGTTGCCATCAGATCTGCATAGTTGGGGTGGTTCCCTTACTGCTGGGCATCCGGCTGTTGTGAGGCTCCGCTTGATAATGTTATTAACCTCTTCATGTCTTGCAATCTTTCCCTCGGATTTACGACACACAAGACCATGGTACCCGAATCGGTCTGCTGCTTCACTGCCACAAATACACCTGTGTTCGGCAACAAATCAAAATCCCTCTTTCAGAGTGTAGGCACTGTACTTCCCACCTCCAGGACTCAAGTCCGGCTAACAGGTTTCCTTGAATCCCTTCCAAGAGCACGTCAAGTCATAACCATTCGTCTTCACTCGCTCCTATCTAAGACGCTCCGCACGCTTGCTGGAGCTCCAAGTCCCTTGCACACAAAGCCTCCTTGACCCTCCCCCTCCACCCCACCTTCCTTCCAAGTCATTTTGTTTTGTTCCATCCTCTCTGAATATCCAAACCACCTCAACAACCCCTCCTCTGCCCTTTGGATAATACTTTTAGTAACCCCACACATTCTGCTAATCTCCAAGCTGCGGATTCTCTGCATTATATTCACACCACACATTGCTCTCAGACATGACATCTCCACTGCCTCCAGCATTCTCCTTGTTGCAAAATTCAGCACCCATGCTTCGCGCCCATATAAGATCGTTTGCACCACTATACTCTCAAACATTCCCCTCTTTGCTTCCATGGATAACGTTCTTTGTCTCCACAGACTTCTCAGTGCTCCACTCACCTTTTTCCCCTCATCAATTCTATGATTCACTTCATCTTTCATAGCCCCATCTGCTAATAAGTTCACTCCAAAATATCTGAATGCATTCACTTCTTCCATACTCCCTCCCTCCAATCTGATATCCAGTCTTTCATTACCTAATTTTTTTTTGTCATCCTCATCACCTTACTCTTTCCTACATTCACTTTTAATTTCCTTCTTTTACATACCCTTTCAAACTCGTTCAACATCCTCTGCAACTTCTCTTCAAAATCTCCCAAAAGCACAGTGTCATCAGCAAAAAGCAACTGTAACAACTCCCACTTCGTGTTAGATTCTTTATCTCTTAATCCCACACCTCTTGCCAACACCTGAGTGTTTCCTTTTTCTAACACTGGCTAAGGTTAAATGACCGAGGAATAAAATGACTTGTGTGTTGCAGGGGTCGAGCCTTAGCTCCTGGCCCTACCAATCAAACTGGAGGCTTGCTTCCCTTCTAATTCCAACATTTTTTTTAAAATTCTTAAGGGATCATTATGGCTTTTAGAATCATAATAATATGAATAAATTGATTTTTTAATTATTAAAATCATCTGTATTAAAAAAACAAGATTGCATCTAAGAACAAACCTGAAGTCTCGAGAAGATAACTGGGATAATTTCGCGTCATAACAAGCCTGGGTCCTGCTTGATTAATCATACAACTCGCAGGATCGCAATTAACCACGCAAACTGCCGCGCTTTTGATCCTAATTATAAAAGAGAGTTGGTCTAACATAATCAGAAGCGAGGAGAGGTCTCATTACAGAGACTGGAATGTTAAGCAGACTAATTAGCGGGAATATATTGACCTATGATACGCCCGCGTCTCGCACGCACACACACACTCCCCTTGGTGCTTTTCTTGTTGTCCCTTGCTCTTCCGCCTCTTCTTCATTTTCCTCATCCTTCTGATTCTTCTATAAACATCCCATAACTGTTGTTGATATTCCCCACCACCTTGTCCTGCACTCTTATGTTCCATCTACTCTCCCCCACGTTCCTCTACCACTAGTTACTCATGCTGCTTCGCCAACTCTTGCACTCTCTCATGTTCCTACTCCATCTCCTGCAACCCTTTATGCCTCTCCCTCACCTACACATTCATGCTTCTCCTCCATCTCCTACACACCCATGCTTCACCACCACCACCTACTGTTACTCATCAAAGTTCCTCCATCAATTCGTATAACAGAGAGGCAGCAGGCTAGGGCGACCCAGAGAGAAAAAATCACGTACATTTTTCTCCTATTTCTTTTGTATAAAGTCCATAGGAGAGTTCTCAAATTATTTATTTTTGTTATATATAAATATATAGGGAGGTACCACCTCTAGAACTATACAGGGGACCTTCATCCTCAGAGAAGAGAATAAACTTACTTCAGGGAAAACTCGAGGTTCTCCCCGGAGCTGTTTGAATATTTTTTTCTCCTACCACTCCCTATATTCTATGTGAACTTTATTTATAGGCAGAATACACTGACAGAAAAAATAAAAACATGAATTCATTGGTACATTATAGGGATGTATCGGATGTGAAAATTTAGACATCTGCGGATGCGGATGTGTATGAAAATGTCTTACTTATTTTGCAGATGCGGATGAAAGAAATTGTGCGGATGTTACGCGGATGCGGATATCCGATACATCACTAGTACATTATATCAAAGATTATGAATCCCTTCCAGCTCCTCCGAAGCAGGACGCGAGCCAAGTATGCATTTCCCCTCTGGATGGCCACACTGAGGCGCTGGAACATGAAAGTGGCTGCCCTCGGGTCCCTGATGGTGTCGATGAGTCTGGAACCTAGTTATTTAAGGAAGCATGAGCATTTTCCTCCATGATCCCAAGGTCTCTGATCCAACAGGAACAAATTTATATTATTGACTTATGTCTCTGTACTTGCCAATCTTGTACTCCTCCCTGTCGCCCTACACTGTGATGTATGTAGTAGGGATGTATCAGATATCCGCATCCACGGAACATCCACACAATTTCTTACATTCGTATCTGCATCCGCATCTGTATTTCACTGCAAACAGATATCCGCATATACATCAGCATCCGAAATCCGCAGAACATCCGCACAATTTCTTACATCCGCATCAACATCTGTGGAGCATCCGCACAATTTCTTACATCCGCATCCGCAGAATGAGTAAGTAAGACATCCGTATACACATCCGCATCCGTGGATATCTAAATTTTCACATCCAATACATTCCTAGTATATAGGTGTCAGTCAGACACACAGGTATAGTCCCATGCTAAGAGCCTGCCATTCTTCCAAGGATAGATGGTGATCCCATCAGGGAGATTTGCTGGGTTGTGAGTATTGTTAGCTGCTAGTGATCCGGGCTCTCTCTCAACTGGGCATCCAGCTGCAGCAAGGCTTCTCTTTATGATGTCGTTGACTTCATTGTGTCTTGCATTTTGGAGCAGTTAAGACCATGTCGACCATATTGGATGACTTGTGCATCGCCACAACTACACTTATATTCTGTGTGAATTGGGGCAGCGAGGCAGAGAGCCACTGCAGTACGGAGAGTCTTAGGGTTGAGGCGTGTTCCCATTGCCGAAATGGGAACTGTTTGGAGAAAGTCCCTAGAGTGATGTGCACTCACAGCTTGGAGATGGGCAGTCTTCCAACATCCCTAAGCATGTTGTCAAGTACCCTTTCAGCGATGGGACAATCCCAACTTGACGGTTTGTAGGCAAGTGCTGTAATAGGTTTTAGTGTTGGGGCAGCGAGTCTCCCATTCAGTGATGGCACTGGCGTAGCTGGGGTCCTGTATTCCTGCTGAGTCACCGAGGTTTTCTGAAAGAATTTGTTTTAACTCATTTGATGCTATGTAAGAGGTGACCTCTTCCAAAGCATTTGGGAGGATTTGCGTACTCCCAGACCCCCAAGCCTGACTGGAAGTGAGGCTTGCAACCACTATCCATCTTCAAGGGAAAGATTCAATACAGTCTCTATCATGGTTTAAGGAGTCATATTCCTTGAGTTTCGGACTGCTGAAGGCTGGGGAGCATCTCAGGAAGTAGGTAAGTTTTGGGATGGACAGGCACCTGGTGAGTAGGTAGAAGGCATCTGTGTATCAGTGTCATCCTGCCTTCCATCATCATGAGGTCAGAGATTTTCTTTTCTAGGATCAGACCAATGGCACTTGGCCCAAGAGGAACATTCATTTATATTTATTTCTTTGGCTCTCGAAAATGTGTAAAATATATGATGTGGCCCTCGTAGTGAAAAGTTTGGAGACTCCTGCTCCAAGAAATGTGGAAAGATAGTACCAGCATGATCCTGTCGCCATTATCAAAGCACTTTATTTAAAAAATACACATTCCATAACAATGAGCCAATAGTAAAGTCCCTTCCACCTTTTCCAAATACAAATATAATTGGTCGTTCTCCACTCTTTTCCATAATATTGTTCCCTTCCACAACAGTCAAAATATTGGTTACTCTTATTTTTCTCTTAATGTAAATAATCCCTCTTTCCCCCTCCCACAGTAATGTTATTTCTCTCTTCCTTCCCATGACACACCAATACACGGCCTCTCTCTTCTCTCTCTCTCTCTCTCTCTCTCTCTCTCTCTCTCTCTCTCTCTCTCTCTCTCTCTCTCTCTCTCTCTCTCTCTCTCTCTCTCCCCCAATCAACCTTAAATACTTTTCTTAGATTTCTGTCGTGCCTTTACAAGCAGCCTTTCCATTCCAATACATATTATCCTCCCTTATTGTCATTTCATCCCTCATTACCCCATTACTATCTTTTTCCTACCCTTGTACTATTCACAGACGACACCTCAGTCCTATCACTGTTATCATTTATTTCTGTCCCACTCACTAGCACTAGATTCACTGTCACAGTTTAAGCCTGCCCACTCACCACCATACACCGTCTATCCACACTAGTTGCTCTCTACTTCCTCTTTCCTACTCCATTCTATCATCCATCCCAGCATCCCATTATTCACTACATCACTATAATCTCATCCCATTACAAACACCATTCTAATTCACGTACTCTTCCTCTATTTTTCTTTCACCCTTCCTCTCTCCTTTCCTATCTCTCCTTCTCCATTTATCTACTCAGGGCAAAACATAATCTTCTGCAACAGAGCTAAAAGTATCTTCATTACCACCGACAGAGCTTCTTGAAGACAGCAAAAGAAGATTGTAACTCCCTCTTTTAAATTGCCCAATTTTTCTCTGTCCATCCTCCACACCCCTCCTTTTTATCCCTGCCTCATACCTTCCCTCCTCTTCCTTTCTCCCTTCCTTTCTTCTCTCATTTCATTACCACAGTGACGTGTTAAAGGTAGGTTAATTCAGTGTCTTTACGCACAAGCTGGTTTCTCATACTCCTTTTTTTATGACTATATAAAACTCTTGTTTTTATCTCAATTCAGGTTTCATTCCAACGGTTAAGCCAGCGAACTTTTTATTTTGAGAATGATCCTGCATTCAATAGCTATTCGAGTCCGTGTAGTTCAAGAAAATGCCCTCGACAAATTCTTGTTTCTGTGAAGGTCAAGAAAATTCCCTCGACAAATTCTTGTTTCTGTGAAGGTCAAGAAAATTCCCTCGACAAATTCTTGTTTCTGTGAAGGTCAAGAAAATTCCCTCGACAAATTCTTGTTTCTGTGAAGGTCAAGAAAATTCCCTCGACAGATTCTTTTCTCTTTTGGATGAAACAGCGCATTGCCGACACGTATGAAGACAACATTTTATTGGGCCAAAGTTACGCTTTGCGTAGAGCGAAACGTTGTCACACTTTAAAAACTTTATTCCAAACTTGTCTCTGGTCTTAGTCTCTTCTCGTTTTACAATTAACGTTTCATGCCGTTGTTTCACTAGGCGCTAAACGACTAATTGAAGCTTCGCTGAAGACGCTGCTCTAAGAGGTAAGAAACTTACCATCGCGGTTTCATAGATGGGCATGTCGAGAATTGGTCTTAATACTCCTTAATGTTCACAGAAGGTTCCTCCAGGTCACTAGCACTCCTTGAAGCTCTTTTTTTTTAAAGTTTTTAGGGTTATGCTTCTTTCTGGGATCCCGAGTGCTTCAGTGTTGTTTTTGAAAGATTAGTTATGTTTCGCATAATTGCTAATTGAAATATTTATAGTGTTCAATAGGGTTGTTAGTGCTGATGTTCCTTTTAAGGTCACTCTTATTTCTAGTCAATGCTCTAAGACGATTCAGATCAGACAGTCTCAAAGTCATCCCATGAATTAGTCACCTTCCATACAACTTTTATGTTGGGTAAGGAATCCAATGATGATCTTGGCCGTATTTGAAGCTCTTGGAAAGGATTGCAAACCTCATATAGCTCCCTACATCTTTGCATTCTCAGGTAAGGTAATCAGATAAAGTATAGCTAGCAATTAGTCGACGGAGGATTGAGCCTCTTCCACTGGGTGCGCTGGATGATTCCACATGTAAAATAAATCTTGCCTTAGATACGTGTTGGTTCTAAAGAGACTTAGAGGTACAAAGAGATAGCTCCTGTCTGACTGTTCCTAAGATATATCCCGTTCCCTCTCTCTCTCCATGGCTATCTCGCCGATTACGGAAGACGCCACTGTTTGCTCTCATCTCCCTCGTTAACATATTAATGTGTATGCGAGTGGGTTTCCCTCAGGCCAAGAATCTGGTTACTCCTCCTGCGTGTGTCGTAAGTACCCATAAACCCGCTACACTAGTCATGTACTGAGTGGTTGTATGTTGTTGTACTGTCGGTCTCAGCCCCTCTTGCATACACAAACTGTATCACTTGCAACGACAATGTCTCCCTTAGATAAGCTTGAGTATTACTGAATTTCATGCAGGAACCTTAGCTTCACCTTGCAATGCTTTTTTTTTTAATCTATATTTTGTTTCAACTCAAAGATATCTTACTCGGAGATGGAATGTTATAAGAGAACTGGTGCAGGAGGGAACACAAAAAAAGAATGATTAGCGGAATGAGGTAAAAATAGTAGTACGAGTGAAAAAGTTTGCATATTAAATATTTTAAAATGTAAAATTGACATAAGGAAGGACGAATTACGAACAAACAGGGTAAACATGAATTTGTCTGATTAGAGATTATTTTGTTTTTTAATGTAGATGATCAAATATCAGCTGAGATTTCATGCATATTGCAGGGAGGCACAGGACTGTTAGAAGGGAAACCCAGAAAAGAATACGAAGAACGTGGGTGAGCAGAATGAAGATTTGAGGTTGGTACAGCAACTACAGTCAGTATGATTATGACACATGCATTTATTGAATAGCTGTCTACTGTACATACGGTACAGTAGACAGCCAGCACTGCTCATTGTATAAAAGGAAAGTGAACAGGAGAGAAAGTATTTTACGGGAATATGTATGATGAATATATCAAGTATACTACAGAATTGTTATTAAAAGTTACGGAAAAGAGAAGGTAATAATGTAAATAAACACTGTGGAAAGAGGAAAGTATAGGAAACTGTTGATTATGATTGTTGAATCATGTGAGCAGTAATTATACAAAAGAAAAGAGCTTTTTTTTAATTCTTAAATATATGCAAGAAACTTACAATAGTGTGGATACGGCAGTGATGTAGCTAGGATTACAAATATATATAGAGCAGGTGGCAAAAAATAGTAAAAATAAAATAAAATTATGGTTTTCAGATAATGCACGAAAAAGGAATATTTTCCAGTAAATTTTGGCTTTAAATGGGAATGTGTAATATTGCAGTGGTTGTTTAGTGGATTTACAGATGGGATTGTAAAAACATTATTGAATGAGTATATAAATTGGGTTCTAAAAACATATTGGAGAGATGAGCGAGTTGTAAACAATGAATCGGACTGAAAGGAGAGAAACTATAGTTACTTCGTTGATGACAGTATTTTGAGAGATTCAGAAGATAAGTTGAAGAGGTTGAAGGAGTTTGAAAGGATGTGTAAAGGGAAGTAAGTTACAAATGAACACAAGTTACAAGGTGACAATAGATTGGACGTTAGATTGGATGGAAGAAATGTGGAGGTGAAAAGCGAAGGAGAAAAAAGGAAAGAAGTGTTAAGATTTTTGTAGAGACAACTCAATAGATTCAAAAAAAATATATAAAAGTATAGTGGTACTAATGCTAGTGAATATATATGAAGATTGGTCTCTGAAATGATGCTGCGAGGTGGAGGCTGGAGGCGATGGAGATACCAAGTCTAGAATCCATTTGTTGTGTTCATTTATAATATGCAGAGAAAAAGGAGTGACGTAAATAGATGACGGAGTGGCAGTAAGAAAGATTAAATTCAGGAACTGAAATATACTTTTAGATCGAGGTGTATAAAGAGGATTAACTGAAGGAAATGCTGGCAGAGGGTGTTGAAAGAGGCTTTGATAGGAAGGGGCTAAATTTTATATTTTCATAGAAGGAATATTATTTCGTTTAGTAAATTGTGAAATACATTTTTTCACTTCTTGCAGAGATCAAAGAAAAAAATTAATTACAGTTTGAAGATTTTTTTAAAAAAGGATGCGAGGACACAACATTTATTACATCTTGAAGTCTTTTTAACGAAGATTGTGAGGATACGACATTAATTACAACTTGAAGACATTTTTTACTAAGGTTGTAAGGATACTGACAACTTTAACGGTTATGTTGTTGGTGACTCCACCGTCAGAAATTACTACGGGTATCCTTCTTACGTTACTCAGAACCACTTATCATACACATATAGAAGAGAGGAGCTTACGACGACGTTTCGGTCCGACTTGAACCATTTACAAAGTCCTTGTATTAGTCTGAGTCCTAGTCTGTTAAATGCTCCAAACTTCAGAACACCCGTGACTTAACCTGATTTTGTTTTCCTTCTCCCTCTTCCCATTTTCTCCTTCCTCTTTCTTCTTTCTTTTCTGTGTTTTCTTTCTTTTGCCTAGTTTCTGTGGTTTATTAATCTTTTTCCCCCTCTGTGCTCTTGCCCCTACCCTATGTGGGCTGCTAGCTCCCTTGCAGTGCTCCTCTTTCTCAGTATTTGACTGACTCCACCACTACTACTACTACCACTATTACTCCACCACTATTACTCCACCACTATTACTCCACCACTATTACTCCACCACTCTTGTTCCCGCCCTGTCGGCAGGCCTCTATATAAACTCCCTCCCTCTCTTTTTTTTGTTAGTGTGACTTTATAAATGGTCGAAGTCGGACCGAAACGTCGTCGTAAGCTCCTCTCTTCTATATGCGGGTTATTTGTGTATTGTTCCAGTCACGGTATTGTGCCTTTTTTTGTTATTTATAACCACGTATCCTTTGGACAGTCATGTCGATCCGTTAATAAAAGATTAACAAACTTATATTCTTTCTGGATCTGGGTCTTTCTCCAAAAATTTGAGAGCAAACTTTATAACCTTATTCAAATATATTTCTTCCCTATTTGCTCCATGTTGAGAAGCAAATTTTCTTTCTCTCTTTCTTTAACCCTAAGGATTTCTAACTCTTTTTCCTCTTGTATCTTTGAGGTCACTGATAAATCACTGACGACGACTGTTTATATTTAATTAGCTAAGAATAATATTTCTGCTGTTAATATAATTCACACGTTTCGTCTTGTTTACGCAAGTTAAAACATTTTATACCTGCCAACTTCTCTTCTCTATATACTTA
Source organism: Cherax destructor (assembly GCA_009830355.1). NCBI lineage: Eukaryota > Metazoa > Arthropoda > Malacostraca > Decapoda > Parastacidae > Cherax > Cherax destructor. Next base: position 100,616 of record WNWK01000571.1, on the reverse strand, counting down.
ATCTTTCAGCAGTTTCGCCTCACTACCTCTCAATACCACCTCCGTTTCTCCCTCCCTCTCCCTCCCTCTCTCTCTCTCTCTCTCTCTCTCTCTCTCTCTCTCTCTCTCTCTCTCTCAACCCCTCCAACACACGTCTCCATCCAACGAGTGATTATGTAAAGCTATCTCACGTCTCTTAATCTTGCTACACCATCCATCACCTACCAATCTATCTTCGCTTCCTTCTATCCTTCTACATTCCTTCTTTTTTTCCCCGGTCTCCCCAGCTTCCCTACTATCTCACTTTTTTATTTTCTCTCTCATCTCCCACACATTCCTTCCTTTCCGTCACATTTACAGCTGCAACTCCTGATTCAGTGATTCAGTTACAGATTCATTTGCAACTGGTGACCCCTGATAGTGTTAAGTCCTTCTCCCCCCTTACCTTTTTCTTTATATTCTCCTAAGTTCCTCTTCCCTTTATCTTTCCTCTTCTTTTAGCCTCCTACTTTTATTATATGTTTTTTATCTCTCTCTCATTTTCTCTATTTCCATTTAGTTCCCTCCCTTCATTTTTACCTCCATCTATTCTATTCTTTTGATTACCACTTCTTTACTGATGAATTAGTGATGAAAATTTCTTTGGAAAACGACAAATTGAATAATGACACACTTGTGTAACATTTGGGAATCTTTATTGAGGAAACGTTTCGCCAGTTAGTGACTTCTTCAGTCCCATACGTAGAATGACTGATGTATAACTGTCTCAGTCTTCAACTGAAGAATTTACAAGCTAAGAGTTTTCTTACCTCAGGTCATTTAATAGCTCAGCACTAAGGACTGCAGCCCATAACAGTCAAGTAACACTCAGGTGAACATTTACTGTTAGGTGAACGGGCCAACAGGTTCCAGGAGACTTACCCACTGTCTCAACCCACTCGGAATTGATCCCGAGTCTTACAGGTGTTAGAAGGCGCTATCACTTAGCTATGAATGGAAAAATGTACGATTTCCTTATTGCCATAATGGAGTCTCTCTGCTCAGGCTGATATACTTTAACTATGCACATACGTAATGTATCTTGTGAGGTGGAATACTTCAGGTAAACAGGGCAGCAGCACACTGTTGATGTATATAAATGGTTCAGAGAACTGACAAGTTGATAAATTAGACACATTTGCAACACTTGGGTATCTTCACTGTGGAAACGTTTCGCCCCACAGTGCCTTAATCATTCTTCTTTTTATATTGGACTGAAGCCACTGTGTGGCAAAACATTCCAACAATAAAGATGCCCAAGTGTTGCAAGTGTGTCAAATTTAACACACTTCTGATGCATCCTACTTTCCCAAAACGAAAAGTACCCACCTTCCTCATGATGCGTGTGATTCTCTCGCCGTACTCCCATATGGACTGGTCACTGGCACTGTCGCTGTAGTCACAGGATATCTTGCGTGGCTCTCCCAAGATGGGGGCGTCTCCAAACGCGTCCATCTTCTTGCGTCTTAGTCTGGCCAGCGCCTCTGACAAAACTCTCACTGCGTCATAGATCAAAGCTGACTGTGCCTGAAGGACAGAGAAACATTATATTAGTGATATACAACATCGACACCTGTGAAGCACTTCGGTATATTTACTGAAGAACGTCTGCAGACGGCTTATACCTGTGTAATCCCCTCTTTTGAAGTTAGGCTTTTGCCCTCCTTCTCGTCCTGCTTCACTCTCCACTGTTAACTCTACTATATATTCCAAACCCAGAACCACAAGACCGGTGGGCTATCCATGAGTGCTTCTTCAGTAGAATACAAAAGGTGATTTTTATACTGTAGACAGTGGAAGAAGTTGGAAATCTGAAGGTGTTCATTCCCTTAAACCTTGATTGAAGGTGTTGAGTCCATAGCAGGCCAAGAGAAATAGGACTAGATTACAATTCGAGACAAAATTTAATCAATTAACGTGTACTGCATACATGAAATCATTCAAAATTGTGTAATTCGGTGGTATGTGTGCCTATAAGCAGACGAAGGAGCAAGACTTCACCACTTTTCAGAGACGAATGAACCCAAACATTTGTACTTACCTATCTGTACTCACCTATTTGTGGTTGAGGGGGTCGATCCACAGCTCCTGGCCCCGCCTCTTTGCTGACGTGTATGTGTGTGTGTAGGGGGCTAACCTTTTGTGCATAATTCAACATTACGGAGACTACTGTATTTTTGTCTCTTTGTAAACGATAGCAAACAAAGAGAAAAGGCATCGATTTGCATAATTTATGTGAGAAATTCCTCATGGTATTCCCCGAGGGATACCCTGAATTATTCCTCAGGGATACCCAGAGTAACATTAAAGAATTTTGACAATATTATCTCTAGAAGTCACAGTAGCAAAAAAAAAAAAATCCTTACGGTTGTTCAATTAATCAATAATTGTTCTTAATAATACTGCATTTGTTTTATAGGAAAGCGCTAAACCTGTAGTGGTCATACTGATACTGAATGGGCAATCAAATTCGAGCCCCTCAAGAACCACTCAGAGGCGTCAAGGAACATCTTAAGGGGTTTAATAATAATAACTTATTTTATTATTAAAATATAATAAATATTCAGGTAAATAATAAAGGATAGTTTATTGGTGAGACAACAGGACAGACTGTTGGAAGTAATGTTGGACCGTTGGTAAGACCGTTGGAGAGACCGTTGGAGAGACCGTTGGTCAGACCGGTGTATTGATGACACGCCAAACGAGGCTGTGGGATTTCTGAAAGCCAATGAAATATTTTCCTATCTCAGCCGCAATCCTCGCTACAACCATAACCACAACCACCACCTCCACCACAACAACAACCTCCACCACCACACCATGTACCACCATTACTACCACTTTCATCTTTCCCTCCACAACTTGTACTACAACAACCACCACCACCTGTACCACCACCACTTGTACCACCACCACTTGTACCACCACCACCACACCCTATACCACCACCACCACCACACCCTATACCACCACAACCACACCCTGTACCACCACCACCACCACACCCTAAACCACCACCACCACCACACCCTGTACCACCACCACCTGTACCACCACCACTGTACCACCACCACTTGTACCACCACCACTTGTACCACCACCACACCCTATACCACCACCACCACACCCTATACCATCACCACCACCACACCCTATACCACCACCACCACCACACCCTAACCACCACCACCACCACACCCTGTACCACCACAACCACACCCTGTACCACCACCACCTGTACCACCACCACACTGTACCACCACCACCACACCCTGTACCACCACCACGTGTACCACCACCACCACACCCTATACCACCACCACACCTATCCACCACCACCAACACCACACCCTATACCACCACCACGACACCCTATACCACCACCACCACCACCCTATACCACCACCACCACACCCTATACCACCACCACACCCTATACCACCACCACCACACCCTATACCACCACCACGACACCCTATACCACCACCACCACCACACCCTATACCACCACCACCACACCCTATACCACCACCACCACACCCTATACCACCACCACCACCCCTATACCACCACCACCCCACCCTATACCACCACCACCACACCCTATACCACCACCACCACACCCTATACCACCACCACCACACCCTATACCACCACCACCACACCCTATACCACCACCACCACACCTTATACCACCACCACCACACCCTATACCACCACCACCACACCCTATACCACCACCACCACACCCTATACCACCACCACCACACCCTATACCACCACCACCACACCCTATACCACCACCACCACACCCTATACCACCACCACCACCGACAACTTTCCTACTGGGTCGTCATGTTCTTCCTCCACCAAGAGCTGACGGTGATTGAATGACTGATTAGTAAAAGATAACTTTTTATCATCACATCAACGAAGTCATTTATGCCTGAAAAAATAATGCCAACACATGAGCAAACACTACGATATATTTAGAAAACGTTTCGGTCCTAAGACCTTGATCTTTTTTAAGTGATCAAGGTCCCAAGACCAATATGTTTTCTAAATGTAGGTGTTCTGATGTTTGTTCACGGTATCATTGCACTATCAACACTACACTATCAACATTGCACTATCAACACTACACTATCAACATTGCACTTTCAACACTACACTATCAACATTACACTATCAATATTGCACTATCAACCCTACACTATCAACACTACACTATCAACACTACACTATCAATATTGAACTATCAATATTGCACTATCAATATTGCACTATCAACACTACACTATCAACATTACACTATCAATATTGCACTATCAACATTACACTATCAATATTGCACTATCAACACTACACTATCAATATTGCACTATCAACACTACACTATCACCATTGCACTATCAACATTGCACTATCAACATTGCACTATCAACATTGCACTATCAACATTGCACTATCAACACTACACTATCAACATTACACTATCAACATTGCGCTATCAACACTGCACTATCAACATTACACTATCAACATACCAAAGTTAAAATTGAGTTAATTAAGATGTATATAAATATAATCCTCGTAAACAGACATAATCTGGGGTGATTTAAATCCATTAAGACCAGGATAAAAAAAACAACAGGAGAACTGTAGCATTTTTTTTATTTCCAGAAGCGGTAAAACCATATGGGTCATTCAGTACAAGGAGTAATGGAGGCTTGATCCACCGTCCACTAATCCTGGCGAGAATAGGATAATACGGACTCAGATGTACAGATCATTGTTGTGAAGGAGAGAAGGTTAGGAAGGAGGAGAATATGAAGAAGGATGGATAGAATTTGACGTAAAAATGGAGAATGTGAGGAGAGGGAGAGGCTTAAGGCGAATAGGTGAGGAAGCTTTTTGGGGGATAATAGGAGATTAGGGGAAGAGTTAGGGAGAAGAGGCTGTGAGGGAGAGAATTATGGAGAGAGGTACATAAGGGAGGAGGCTGGAAAGAACTGGAGATGAGAGAAGGGATTAGGGAGAATGAGATGTGAGGGACGTGTTTAGGGAGAATGAATGGCGAGGACGTGGCTGACAAATAGCCAACTATGAAAAACAAATTCTTAAAGCAAGGTAGCACATGGGTTGTAACTTCAGCTCTGTCACCTGCGTGGCCATAAGTGAATCAACACCCACAAAAGTTATCCTTCTTAACGAGGATGACTGTAGGCAGAGTGTAGAACGTCCAGAGAGAGAGAGAGAGAGAGAGAGAGAGAGACAGGGACAGAGAGAATGAGAATGTTGTCGTCCTTCTTGGTCTAGGCACACTATCGTCGGCGTCACTCTTGAGGTAATGTCTCCCTCCTGACGCTGATATCCTCTCTACCTAGCCCAGTCTTTCTCTCACGCTGTCTTACTCTCTTTCTCGCTGTGTCTTACTTTCTCACGCTAGTAAGTTTATTTAGGTACACATAAGTATAATTATCATACATAGTTTAATATTTGTGTAAATTACCTAGGGTAACCCCAAAAAAAGTCGGTGACTTACTTCAACTGGGGGTCTTACTCTGGCTGTTTTATTCTCTCACACTGCCTGTTCTCTCTCTCTCTCTCTCTCTCTCTCTCTCTCTCTCTCTCTCTCTCTCTCTTACTCTCTTACTCTCAGGCTTTCTTACTCTTAGACTGTCACTTGCGTGACGTCTCTCACACGGCTGCTCATGCCTGGGTATTGTTCTTCGACATTTGTCATTATCCCTTGTTCTCTTTTAGCTTCTTTTCTATTCTCCTTTATTTCCTGCTGGAGGCTGAGGCTTTTCACCCTGCTGTTTGGTCTCATCACATTTTAGCTTCAAGGTTTTGTAGGCATTTCTATAATTCAAGTTCAGCTTCTAGGGTATTTCCGAGAATCAACTCCCGAATTTGTGGGCATTTATTTTATAGCCCACAATTCCCTACCTCCCCCACTATCCTGAACCACTACCCCACTTCCATCCATCTTCTCCCCTTTACCACCACGATGTACCATTCACCACCATATATCATAACCACCTTATAAGAACATGAATATGAGAATGGAGGAGCACTGGCCTGACTGGCCAATGCTAGGCAAGTCCTCCAATCCAACCTTTCTCACTTGTATATTAAAAACCAAAACAGTCGTCTAATATTTTTTAAATACACTGGCTGTCTCCCACCGAGGCAGGGTGACCCGAAAAAAAGAAATGCTTTAATAAAGTTCTTTCTTCATTTTACATTTAGTAATGTATACAGGAGAAGGGGTTACTAGCCCCTTGCTCCCGGCATTTCAGTCGCCTCTTACGACACGCATGGCTTACGGAGGAAGGATTTTTCTCCACTTCTCGCAACGAAGTCATCTGGTATTACCTTCACCATAACGAATTAACACAACAGCACCATGGCAATTTACATTCTCTAGAGTGAATAAAGAGACAATATACACACCATCCCCTGCATTAAACTCTCTCCCTGCCCCTCCACATCTTCCTGGTGGAGCCGTGGTAGGAAGGTGGTGGGCAGCGCTCATGTGTAAACTTGATAACGGGCAACTCTTTTAATAAAATGGATTACCTACTCCATCAGTGCCGCGGGCTTTGTGCCCGCGCTCGGTAAGCACCAACAAATGAGAGTACGAAGGCTTAATGACTCTTACATAAAGCTGTGGGAAGTTATTTTCCAGAAAAAAAAATGACTGTCGCCAAATACCACCATCACCACCTGTGCCACTTTGTGATAATCTCAGCGAGGCGCAAAAATAATTCATCAAAATGCTAATTTATGTCCTTGAAAACAAAGCAGTTTGCTCCTTATTTTATATTCATTACCGTAATATATGGTTTAACTTCCATCTCACCTAAAAAGTGCTAAAATAAAACAAGAAAATAAATCTCAGTGGTTAATAAGCGTGAAGATAATTTTTATACTTGATGTGAGGGAATAATAAAGATGTAAACACGACAGTGAAATGACTTATTATCATCTTCTTTACGTCCACTACTATTGCGGTCTGTTTTTTTTTTACCCTCTTCCTCGCTATTCTCTCGTGTATGATTATCATTATGACTTTAAGCATGGGCAGGTGGGCACGAATTCCATCCTTATCCTGCCCGGTGGTAAAGGCGTGAATGCCACTGCTGTTGAGGGAGGAAACCTGTGCCCTGCAAAATCCCAGGCGTGAGTGTTTTCCCTTATCGAGCCGTCACTCAGGCGAGCTCTGTCAATATTGGTCCAGATTAATGTTGGAATTACCTCCACGTGCAAACTGGGAGTTGTGTTGACTCTCCCTGCCTTGTATCTCCTGGCGCGGCTGACGGTGTTGCTGACGATGCTGTTGCTGACGACATAGTTACTGGGAGTTTTATAGACTCGACCTGCTGACTGTGATGCTGACAATGAGCGTGTTTATCTCTTCTGTTTTGAATGTCAATGCTTGCCTAGATACACAATAAAATACACTACGTGGAGAACAAACCATTATTTACAAGTCCAGCAATTCAATACAAGAGATAACGTGACATGACATTACGTAGAAATTGATGAGGTGTCATCTATATCTGTGGACGCAGGTGCCACTTATACTTACTTATCGGATCAAATAATAATAAAAATAATAAAAAAATATTTCAAAATGATACAATGTTTGTATAGAGAGGAGTGACATTTAGTTGTGCATGCAGAAAACCCATAGTTTTGCACAGCATCACAGCAGCTGTGCAGATGAACTGACGATACACAAGACTCCACCATATTGTTCTATAGTGTTGGAATGAAGTCACGAAATCGTAATAACACAACTGCAAATAAACCAAACCAAACGACACACTTGCCATGGGGTTTAACCCCACCATACCGTGGTTTATAGTGTTGGAAGTCTTTATGAAAATACCCTCCAATCTGATCCTGCTGTCCCCATTACCAATACATTCAGCATGTGCTTAATCCACAAATGCGAGTGCCACCAAACAAGTGGGGGAGGACAGGCAGGTAAAAGGATAAGAAGAGAAGCAACCTCAGTTACAGATGAGTATAACTCTCACGCATAACTCACAATTAATTGATTTGATGTAACAGTTGACGGTACGGGGAGCTAGAGTACTGGGCCAGGTCCCGCGGCCTAGCAAGTCTAATGGTGTTTCACTGTTCAACGAATGTTTACAATGCAAAGATTTCACAGACATTACACAGATCCCCCGTACATAGGAGTGAGAAGCTTATGTCGACGTTTCGGTCCGACTTGGACCGAAACATCGTCACAAGCTCCACTCTCCTATGTGTGGGTATTTGTGTATTATTCCAGTCAGGGTATTATGTCTCTGTTCTTTATTTCACAGTCATACCTGCATCATGGCACCAGCTGTGACCTCTACCTCTTCCCATAGCTCCAGCTCTCATGGTACATATATATTATATCAAAGCTATAAAGCTTGTGCTGGGCTACAAGCTAAGTGTGCCCAGCCAGAGTACAGGGACCACTGTCCAGGAGTTCTGCAGCAGCAATACGACACAAAACCCGTAGAGCTGGAGTCGCAGCAATGGGGCCACGAAACTAGAGCCACAGCGCTGGGGCGAACGTCCTATGGCCACGGAATTGGGGCCACCATACTAGTGCTACTGTGCTGGACTGCAGCACTGGGGCCCGGAGGATGGTAGACTGAAGGATTGGGGAAGAAGCTCAGGTGCCTAAACTAAAGGATAGGGTTCGGAGCTGCTGGGCCTTTTTATTCTTCAGAGGGGTAATAAAATCATATTGCCTTTGGCTAGGCTATTTTATGACGATCAGAAAAGCTTGCTAGGATACAATAGTAACTGCAAAGCAATATGATAATGAGCTTTTAATTAATTAAAAGAGAGATGTGTTAGCTAGGACAGGGAAAGAGTGAACGCTGTTTTACTTATCTATTGTTTGAGTGTGTGTACCACACATGTTCAAAGGTATATCAAAGGTGTATTTGTTTTGGAATTGTGATTATAAACTGGCAGGGTTTTCTGATTCTCATAGTTTGGTTCTGAATAATATTTACCTATTTATACAGTCAGGTTAGAGATACATTTAGAATTTTCTAATACTGGGTATCAAATTATTCGGACGAAAATATTTTTTATTCTTCAAGTTTAATTATATTTGTATAAAATTTAGGGGCTGAAAATAGCCATGTTTTGTCAATAGTTAGGAAACCAGTAATTAATTGTTAATGTTATTTATATTTTTGTGAAGGATAGTGCGTGTGGGAGGTGGTTTTGTGTGTAGTAAATGACTTTTGAAAGCGTGTAGCTCAAGGCATCGTCTGGGAAAGACATGGTGGTCCTCACTCTGGTTTGGGCACCATTATCTCAGCTGGATATTGAGATGTAAAGACATGGTTGAACCCTGGCGGACTGAACAGGGTTATCAAAGCTTACTCCTTGGGCAGTATTGACAACCTGAAGTTTACCTGGAGAGAGTTCCGGGGGTCAGCTCTCCCGCGGCCCGGTCTGTGACCAAGCCTCATGGTGGATCAGGGCCTGATCAACCAGTCTGTTACTGCTGGCCGCACGCAGTCCAACGTACGAACCACAGCCTGGCTGGGCAGGTACCGACTTTAGGTACCTCAACGGGTTGGGAAAATATTTTTGTTATTGAGCTTGGGTTTGAGAAGGACCTGCCTAGTATGGGCCAGTTGGCCTGCTGCAGTGCTCTTCCTTTCTTATATTCTTATTTTTCCAGTATAATGGTGAACTAGAATATAAAAATAAAGCAACTAAAAGAAAAACTACCAACATAAGTAAAACACACAACACAAATTACACCAGCTAAAATAATCATCAGTTTAAAAGTAACTAATTCTCCGAGATCCCTACAGACCCCCAAGAAAATATAAAAACTACGTGAAAAAGATATATACAATAATCAAGAAATTTATTGGGGTAAAACGTATCCTCAATAAATGTCTTGATAATTACCTACATGTCTTTTTCACAAAATTGTCGGTGTTAATCGCCAAGTTGGACGTGTAAAAACTATGACAAAAGCGAAAATTTCAAAGTCGCTATGTAGTTTTGTTGATATCAAAACTCCCCGGACTAGCCGAGTCCTCGGCTAGTCGCAGTGTTATTGATTAAATACCACTCGTTCGTGGATAGAATAATATATATATTATATATATATTTTTTTTGGGTCCACCTCTGGTGTACATTGTGGGACCCATAGCCTCGTAGAAGTGGATAAAAAGGCTTCAAGGAAGAATATTTAGATTTCTTTCTGAAGCTATTTGAATATTCCACTTCCCCTACCACCCCATCTTTTAATTGTGTATAAACTTTATTTCAAGACAAAATACATTGACAAAATACCCTATATATATATATATATATATATATATATATATATATATATATATATATATATATATATATATTTCACACACAAATTTAACAAAAATGAATGGATAATATTTGAGAGAAATTTCTAGAACATTACATGCAATATCAAAACTTTGACATTAAATTATACCGAGTATATGAGCATTCTTAAATCCTTGCATAAATATATTCCTAAAAATGTTCCTCTAATTATAGCACTAAACAAAGTTAAATGTCATAATTAATACGTTTTAGAACATATCCCCCCCAAAAAAAACAGTGATATATCAGGCGAGATTCTAAAGCGAATTTGTATTTATAAAAGATTCATTCAGGTTTTGTTTGTATTTTCATGTGAAAATAAGCATGTTTATTTTATATATTAGTAAACGGTTTTGGTGAAGCTTCCAGTGAAGGTTAAAAGTCGACTACAGTAAGTTATGTCCCTTGGTGGCTCCGGGGTGGACCCGGGGTGTTGGGATGGCTCCGGTGTGGACCCGGGGTGTTGGAATGGCTCAGGGGTGGACCCGGGGTGTTGGGAAGGCTCAAGGGTGGACCCGGGGTGTTGGGAAGGCTCAGGGGTGGACCCGGGGTGTTGGGAAGTCTCAGGGGTGGACCCGGGGTGTTGGGATGGCTCAGGGGTGGACCCGGGGTGTTGGGATGGCTCAGGGGTGGACCCGGGGTGTTGGGAAGGCTCAGGGGTGGACCCGGGGTGTTGGGAAGGCTCAGGGGTGGACCCGGGGTGTTGGGAAGGCTCAGGGGTGGACCCGGGGTGTTGGGATGGCTGAGGGTGGACCCGGGGTGTTGGGATGGCTCAGGGGTGGACCCGGGGTGTTGGGATAGCTCAGGGGTGGACCCGGGGTGTTGGGAAGGCTCAGGGGTGGACCCGGGGTGTTGGGAAGGCTCAGGGGTGGACCCGGGGTGTTGGGATGGCTCAGGGGTGGACCCGGGATGTTGGGAAGGCTCAGGGGTGGACCCGGGGTGTTGGGATGGCTCAGGGGTGGACCCGGGGTGTTGGGATAGCTCAGGGGTGGACCTGGGGTGTTGGGAAGGCTCAGGGGTGGACCCGGGGTGTTGGGATGGCTCAGGGTTGGACCCGGGGTGTTGGGATGGCTCAGGGGTGGACCCGGGGTGTTGGGATAACTCTGGGGTGGACCCGGGGTGTTGGGATGGCTCAGGGGTGGACCCGGGGTGACTCATGGTGGAGGGGTGGCTCAGGTTGGAGGGGTGACTCATGGTGGAGGGGTGGCTCAGGGGTGGACCATGGTTGGAGGGGTGAACCATGGTTGGAGGGGTGAACCACGGGTGAAGGGATGAACCTAGGGTGGATGGGTAGTCCAGGGGTGAAGGGGTGGACCAGGAATGGAGGGGTGGATGGGCGGCCAAGGGGTGGAAGGGTGGCCCAGGGCCCAAAGGGAATCAGGAACAAGTACCCTTGGAAACTCAGACATAATACCATTTCCATTTACCTGCAGTTGCTTAATCTCTAGCTAAACAATAACAATATTTCAAGCCTTTGAAAAATTGACTAGTAGAATATTAAAAAAAATCAATTTTTAAACTTTGCTTAAAATGAAAGAATTTACACAAAATAACTCTTTTAAATGATAGTATAAATAGCAGCTATCATTTTCTTAATTACAATCCTACACTAATCCCCACAACTCTTCATCCTCCTTAACAACTTTAACTACCCTCCCCAAATATACTGCATTTTCCGGCATATAAGGCGCGCTTTTTTCCAAAAAGGACTGGAAAATCAACCTGCGCCTTATATGATCAAGGGTAGGGTCAAGAATATGCTTTGGATTACGCTTTAGCAGTTGTTTACTAACGTTACGTTACAACTGCGTATATGCTCGTGCGCCTTATATGACGGAAAATACGATACCTGACGATACTCTCATTGACCTGCTGAAGAAGTCTCGTAGCTCAGGTTGACTGATATCGATACTATGTGACCCATCCTGTGTGATACAATGTGAAGGGACAACCTAAATTGTTTCCACCTTGAAACTATGATATAGAATTGTGTAGAAGCACACTGCTCATTTAAGCAATTTTACTCAACAGAATCATGCCCAAAATTCTAACAGATGCAAGAAACCAGTATCATATTATAAAAGAGATTCGTCTGGCCACAGAAACCCAGAAAAATTCAACTCAGACCTTCAGAAGTTCGCCACTCGCTCTTGCAAAGCCTCACTTCATATGACAGGTACTTAAGACACACCCTAAGAACTCACCACATCTCTCCAGTAATCAACCACACTTCCCCAGTAACCCATCACACTTACCCAGTAACCCATCACACTTCCCCAGTAACCCATCACACTTCCCCAGTAACCCATTACACTTCCCCAGTAACCCATCACACTTCCCCAACAACTCACCCTCTCAAACCAATACACTCTCTTGAAATGTTTTAAAATATAATATTGGTCTTTCCTTGATTAACATTATTTTCATCACACACACACACACACACACACACACAGACACAGACACAGACACAGACACAGACACAGACACAGACACAGACACAGACACAGACACACACACACACACACACACACAGACACACAGACACACACAGACACACACACACACACACACACACACACACACACACACACACACACACACACACACTGCACCAGAACAGAACACTCCTACCGGCAATTTCTGCTTAAATTTATGCAAACAGCAATGTCGAGTTTCATGTTGTACCCCGACCATTACAGGACAGGTAGGGTGCTGTGGTTTTGGGTGTTGTGGGCGTGAGTGGGTGTTGCGGGCGTTTGTGGGAGATGTGGGCTTATATGGATGTGTGCTTGAATGTGTATAAGCTGTGTGTGTGTGTGTGTGTGTGTGTGTTTGGTTGCTTTCACTCTGTTTTTTTGGATATAATAACTTACATGAATTTTCTAATCATGAGATTCAGCTGCCTCAGATATTTTATACATAGTTGCCTATAGTGAATCATAATAGATATTCCTCATATTGTTCTCCAATTATTTCCTTACCTAACGGAATAAGAGAGCTTCCTACTCCTGAGTCGCCTGGACCTTGAACTTTCACCTGCGTCGTCTCGTTAACAGACCTTCCTGTGATAAACAACCATTGTTCATTCCTTATATAATATGTCGTAAGGATATTTCCTTTTCTCAGTTTTTTTTTTCAGATTCGGTATTTCATTGCCTTGTAGGGTACACTTGCAACACCTGGGTGTTTCAGATGACGTAACGTTTCGTCTAGAAGAATGTCTACTGCTCAGGCGAAACGCCACGACGTCAAAGATACCCAGGTGTTGATCATGCATCTTATTTGTTGTTACTATATATCATTAATGTAAACGATAATTATTGCATTCCTCTGTACTTTCTCTTTGTTTGCATGTCTGTTTTATTAAGTTTCTTTCAGGTGCTGTGAACTCGAAGTCATTTAAGAAATGAATTATTCCCATCAAGCATGAAACAGATATACTGCAGAACCTTATTAACAACGTATTGCTGTGTTTTGAGCTTCATCAAATCCCACATATAACGTACCCCTACAAGGTAAGGTGATGAGGCTTCTGTTGAGGTCAGCTTTTTCGTGTACTATGGCTCAAGCGACCGGTATCCACGAGGAACCTCTTTTGAGAGCTCAACTGCTTCCATGCTTCCTCTTAGGAGTACTGTATATATATATATATATATATATATATATATATATATATATATATATATATATATATATATATATATATATATATATATATATGTATGTGTGTGTGTGTGTGTGTGTGTAAACTCACTTCTGTGTTACTTGATAAAGCAGACCATGATTCCAATAAATTCTTGTTTTGTAACTGGTGTCGTTGTCTTCTAGGACAATGTCTCAAGAGTTCAATATCACGGTGAAGGCCTCCTTAAAAAAAAAATACCACGTGTGGGGTTAGAACACGCGATCAGAAAGTCTCAGAACTCCAGACCGACGCATTAGCCACTGGTCTGGTCGGTCTGGAGTTTTGAGAGACTGATCGCAGGTTCTAACCCCACCCGTGGTATGGTTTGTTTGCAATCGTGTGGCTTCTTCAGTCACGATAGAAAGATTAAAATAGGTGCTTTCACACCGGAGTGAGAGCAGGTGAGCTAATACTTGGAACCTAAAGTCAGTACAGCCGGGCTGTGGTTCATACGTCGGTTTGAGTTCGGCCAGCAGCCTGGTTGATCAGGCCCTGGTCCACCGAGGGGCCTGGTCACAGAGCGGGCCGCGGGGGCGTTGATCCCAGAAACCCTCTCCAGGTATGCTAACCTGACGCACCTCCTGCCTCATCTCGCTGCTTGTCACCTATTCTTTCCACTATGAGAAACTGTTTTAGCTTACTCTGTACTAGGACTGATGAAGTCACATGTTTTTAACTTCAACTCTGCTTCTATATGCTTTTCCTTCAGCTTCGTTTCTTGTATGCTTTTGTCTTTTGGGTATTCCATTATCTATTCAATACCTTTCCTCTTGTTATGACAGGAAGATAGATATGCATAACCTCATTTCATGAATAGAGGAAGGAGGATCGAGCCTCTACAGTTCTCTGTATTGAATGACCCACATGGTTTAACTCTTAATATATATTTATGGCAAACACACCAAACACACACACACACACACACAATCACTAGCAAAGAGGCGGAGCCAGGAGCGAGGAATCGACCCCTGCAACCACAAATAGGTGAGTAAATGCACGAACACCTCTCGCACACGCACACTGACGTACGTACGTACGCGCGCGCGCGCGTGTGTGTGTGTGTATGTGTGTGTGTGTGTGTGTGTTTGTTTTATGATGGGGGCAGTGAATGTCAATCGGACACTTGTAAACAAAAGAAGCCAAAATTTGGTGAATGACTGAGAAAGAGAGAATGATGTGAACACTGGTGGTGGTTGTGTTGATAACGATGTGGGAGTCTGTAATTTTGGTGGTCATAGTGATGACGGTGATAGTTGTAGTTATGGTGTATGCAGGAATTTGAAGGTGGTATTAATGGCAGTATGGTGGTGTATGTGGTGGTTTTGGTGGCGATGGTGATGGTAGTGAGAGCTGCAATAGTGGTACGAGATATTACCGTTATGGTAACCAGTGGTAACAGTAGTGATGGTTCTAATGATTGTGATGGTAACAGTGATTGTGATAATGGTGATAGTGAATGTGGTAGTGATGGTGATGCACGGTGAGGGAGGAGAGAAGGGAATGCGTTGAAGCAGCTTGTATATTTGGCACGCTGGTAATTGTTTCAAATACGTGAAGGTAAGGCAGTGTGCAGCTTTAACATACGGGTGACGTGCTCCAACCAGGCAACCTTGCATATCCACACACACACACACACACATACATACACACACACACACACACATACATACACACACACACACACACACACACACACACAGAGCTCTGAATCGACCCCTGCAATCACAATTAGATGAGTACACACACATTCCTCTTGGAGCAGAGAGTGAACCTAGTAGCGACCAGCGAAGAGGTCGGCCCAGGAACTAAGACTTGACCCATTCAACCACATATAAGTGAATACTCACACAGACACACACTACAAACAGGTAAAAAGTTCTTAAAAAGGGCATTAGAAAAAAATTGAAAATAAATTTAGTGAGCACAAACCTATCAAACTTTTTTTTTGTTTGCAATCAGCAATAAAGTTACTCTCAAATTTGTGGGAATTAGTCAATAAAGAAATGAATGGATAGACTGAATTTATTTAGGTTTCAAGAATACACTCGAAAGAATTACCCATGAAAAGACTAACGTAATAATAATAATAATAATAATAATAATAATAATAATAATAATAATAATAATAATAATAATAATAATAATAATAATAATACAAGGTATTACAGTGAATAAGAAGTTTTGATTGGACGGAAATTGCTAAAAGTAATCAATGAAAAAAATGTCCTTATAAGAAAAAGTCACAAGCAGTGTGCCATTGTGATCGATTCTTGCCTCGACAAACAAATATATACAAATAACCCGCACACAAGAGTGAGTTTCGGTCAGACTTGGACCATTTACAAAGTCACACTCTGATTTTATAACAGATGTTGTCGATATTTACAATGTCACACTGTGACCTTGATAATGGTCCAAGACGGACCGAAACGTCGTCGTAAGTTCCTCTCTTTTAAGTGCGGGTTATTTGTGTATTGTTCCAGTCACGGTATTGTGCGGAAAACACTGATAACAAAACTTTAGATATCCCACCCCTACAGTTTATAACAAATCCTACCACTACCACTAATAACAAACCTAGGAGACCTCCACCCATGAAAGCCGAATAAAGAAAAGACGTCCTTCACCCTGGTCGCCGCTGCTGAAGACAATCTTGCCTCAGATGATCTTGCCTCTTCTGCTGCCTCTGTGAGATAATGAGGGAGAGTGAGAGCTTAGGTGGGAGGAGGGCACGAGGGCTCTCCCAGCCACTCTCCCAGGTAGCTAAGGGTTAATGAGGAAGGCTTTCGCCGATGGGGACGCAGATACGAGATCCGGAAAGAGTGAAATATGATGAGACTCCAGGATAAAGTGACGATTACGGCTTATATTTAGTGTCACAGTTTATATATTATACCAGAGTACACACACACACAATAAATAATATATATATATATATATATATATATATATATATATATATATATATATATATATATATATATATATATATATACAATAAATATATATATATGGATATACGTAATAATTCAGCCTTTTCGAGAAAATGGAGGAATTTTTGCGTGAATCTATACACGAATGTACATATTATTTAGCTGACAAATGACAAACTCTCCAAAAATTAATAATGCCTGACAGCATGACGCTCCGTGAAATTTACAACCCACACTCCTATGCAAAATAGGACGTTGAAAATGGAAAAAAAAAATCTAGTGCAAAATGACAGTCAATTTTAAAGATATATATATAAATTTTAGATAAATAAAGTGAGAAGACTTTATTTTATTAACACATCGGCCGTTTCCCACCAAGGCAGGGTGGCCCGAAAAAGAAAAACTTTCATCATCATTCACTCCATCACTGTCTTGTCAGAGGCATGCTTACACTACAGTTATAAAACTGCAACATTTAACATCCCTCCTTCAGAGTGCAGGCACTGTGCTTCCCATCTCCAGGACTCAAGTCCGGCCTGCCAGTTTCCCTGAATCCCTTCATAAATGTTACTTTGCTTCCACTCCAACAGCACGTCAAGTATTAAAAACCATTTGTTTCCATTCAATCCTATCAAATATGCTCACGCATGCTTGGTGGAAGTCCAAGCCCCTCGCACACAAAACCTCCTTTACCCCCTCCCTCCAACCTTTCCTAGGCCGACCCCTTCCCCGCCTTCCCTCCACTACAGATTTATACACTCTCGAAGTCATTCTACTTTTTTCCTTCCTCTCTACGTGTCCAAACCAACTCAACAACCCCTCCTCAGCCCTCTGGATAATAGTTTTTGTAATCCCGCACCTTATAATTTCCACACTACGAATTCGCTGCATTATATTCACACCACACATTGATCTCAGACATGACATCTCCACTGCCTCCAGCCTTCTCCTTGTTGCAACATTCACCACCCATGCTTCACACCCATATAAGAAGACTTATATGTATAATATAATATTTATGCTTGTATGGTGCTAATATATTTTGCTTAATGTTCTAAACTAGACTGGTTCTAACCTAGACTGGTTCTAACCTATACTGGTTCTAACCTAGACTGGATGCTTGCGTTCTACGTTACTAAAGATTTATCATATGAAGTAGATCGTTATCTTCGCTTTCCCCCCAAAAAAAAAATCCACCCCGTCATTACCCTTACAGTGAGTGGCTTTTCAGGATTTTGTGGATCTTGCACACCCACAGTAGGTGGCATACGGCTGGTGGTGTGTACAGAACTGAGTACTTTGTCCCAAAGTTCGCAGGTTCGAGTCTCCTCCAGCCTGAGGGAAATATAAATATTTCACTTGTTCTGCGAAGTCTAAGCATTCTTTCGTTGGTTGGTACATGTGGGTGATGATATGGAAAACTGACCACCTTGGTGCCATCTACCCAGGAACAAACGCCTAGCTTGGGTGGACGCCAGAGTATTTTCTGGTCCGTCGTTGTGTGTATAGTACCGTGTACTATGTGCCAAAGCTTGTAGGATCGAGTCTCCTCCTGTGGCCTGAGGTAAATCTGTATATATATATATATATATATATATATATATATATATATATATATATATATATATATATATATATATATATATATATATATATATAGATAGATAACTACCACTGTGAAAAATAGTACAATTACAAGGGCTTTCGTGATTTCTCATATTATCAAGGAATTGATAATGTTCCTTGATGTGAGAAATTACGAAAGCGCTTGGAATTCTATTTTTCACATTGGTAGATCTGCATATTGTGATATCACTTGTTTACTGTGTGATCTTATTGCATATATTTATAAAAAGACGAGGCACTAAGTGCAATTCCTTTCTCTTCTGTCTAACTTCTAAACCTTACTTTTCCAGGGCCCTTTCCCCTCTTCTTCACTACCACACCCAGTATCCCACTTCTTCATCCTTCTTTCCCCTTCCCCGTTTCTTGACCCAACTTTTCCTTACCTCAGTCCCCCCCCCCCCTTTCTCCTCCACCTTCCATCCCTACTCCTCTACACCCCCACTCGACACGCTCTCCACTATCCTGTAAGAGGAAAAGTCATCGCTTTCTCAATCTCAACCAGCCACTCAGGTCCACCAGGGTGATAATATGCGACGAGCCTATGTAGTAGGATTTTGAGAAGCACAAGAGGAAAGGCAGGGAGGAAGGGACAAGAGATGGGAGGGAATAAGGAAGGAATAGCAAGAGACGGGAGGGAATATGGAAGGAATAGCAAGAGACGGGAGGGAATATGGAAGGAACGAGAAGAGACTGGAGGGAATAATGAAGGGACGAGAAGAAATGGGAGGGAATAAGGAACGAAAAGAGACAGGAGGGAATAATGAAGGAATGGTAAATGCCGGGAGGGAATAAGGAGGAACGAGAAGAGATAGGAGGGATAAAGAAAGGAATGAGGAGAGAGGAGACAGGAATGAAAATAGAGAAGAGACATGAATGAAATGAGCAGTGAGAAAGGGGAAGGAGGTAGGAATAAAAAGAGAGAAAAATAGCAGATAAGAATTGAGAAAGGAAGATAGAAATAAACGAAAAGAAAAGAGGCATTAATGATAAAAAAAAAAAGAGAGATGGGAAGGCACGACTTAAGAGAGGAGGAGATATAATAAGAAACAAATGGAGGGATGGAAAGAGAAAGTAAAGGACACAGAAACATAGACGAACCAAAATTTAGAAAAATGGTGACAGAGAGAGAGAGAGGAGTACTGTGTAATGAATGGGCAAACAGTACGAAGAGGGGCTGAGGGCAAGACAATGGGTAATGAGGAAGAAAATAGGGTGTGTGTGGAATGACGGAGAGAGGAAATTGGGATGCCAGATAATGAATGAAATACATGTGTAACACTTGCATATCTTTATTCTGAAGATGTTTCGCCAACCCGTGCCATTATCAATTCGAAACAGATGTTATTTGAAGGTGCTGAAACTGTCCCCATGATTTTTTTTCCTAGTTGGGCGTGTATCTGGGTTTTATTCTTCCTATAAATATGAAAATATAAAAAAAACAATGGCTCACGTCACGAAACAACATTTCATAGTTTACGCCTTACTTCACTTGTCTAAGCAACGCTATGCTAAACGGTACCGAGGTCTTGTGACAAACTAGGTCTGAATCGATAGTTCCTAGGAGCCATAATTTTTAAAAGGAGTGGACCGGCAGGCCATCGGAAGGCCTCGGTCAGATGACCAAAGCCGCGGGGCATTATATGACTAAGGCCCACATCAGGAAAAACTTGTCATGTTTCCTGACAAACCTAACCTAAGCTAGTTTCTAGAAGCCTGTTCCTCCCACCAGTAAATGATTCTCAGCCGGTGGGCCGTGGACCCCTGGAGTGTTTTGATTTACTCTAAGAATTTTACGAAATTTACCTGCGAGTTACCTGTAGTCGTTTCCGGAGGTCACTGTCCCCACCGCCCGGTCCCAGACCAGGCCTCCTGTTTGATTGCTTCAATGATCAGGATGTTGTTGTCCGCCGCCTCTAAAACCAACGTATGCACCACAGCCTGGTTGGTCAAGACCTGATGAGGAAATTGTCAAATTTCCTCTTGAAGACAGCCAGGGCTCTGTTGGTAATCCCCTTATATATGACTAGAGGGTGCTGAAGAGTCGTGGTTCCTTTACACTTACTGAATTCAATCTCTATGTACTGTTCCTCCTGCCAATATTTGAGTATCTTAATCAACAGAGCCTGAAATTACAACTTTTTTTTTTGTTAGATTAGATGGGTGTCCTCGTACTAGAAAAAGTTGGGACCCACTGCTCTAGTATCTAGCTCAAGTTTTCTAAATAGTGGATAAGTTAGAAAGCTGACTCGCGTTCCCTCGATCCTACAGTCAACTAACAAACGTTCCAGGCAACTTCTTCTCGACCTGCCTTTCACCTTACAAGTTCCACCTTATCTACTTTCCGTCAACAAACTTGGCGTGTATACGGACTTTCCGCTCAGAAACTTGGCGTGTATACGGACTTTCCGCTCAGAAACTTCTCCTGCGGCTACTTTCCACCTGATTGCCTTCCGCCGAGCGCCTCTCTCGGGCCGCAGCCAAAAACAAGACGAGTTCAAACTTTGTTTGCAAACACGTATAGCGAAGAATTAATCACGACCTCATAACTATTTTGTCTCAAAAAGAAGCTATCTGTGCGTGCGTGCACGGGCGCGCGCGCGCGTGTGCGTGTGTGTGTGTGTGTGTGTGTGTGTACTCACCTAGTTGTGGTTGCAGGGGTCGATTCATAGCTCCTGGCCCCGCTTCTTCGCTGGTCGTTACTATGTTCACTCTCTCCTGGCATCGAGGGCCTTATTGTACCTCTTCATAAAGCTAAGTATAGATTCTGCCTCTATCACTTCATTCTCCACGTCGTTCCACTTCATTATAACTCTAAAACTGAATTAATATTTCCTAACATCTAATGATTCATCTGTGTTTTAAACTTCCATCTGTGCTCTCCATTACTCTCCATGACTCACGAAATCGTAATGACACGATTGCAAACTCTCTGACCGCGAGTTCGAACCCCACCCGTGGTATGGTTTATTACTCTCCATCCTATCAATTCCTCTTAGTATTTTGTATGTTGTTATCATATCATCCCTAACCTTTCTTCCTCTAATATCATCAGGTTGAGTTTTAACCTCTGTCCACAGGGCATCCCATAGCTCCGGGACTAGTCTCGTTGCAAACCTCTGCATTTTCTGCAGCTTCTAGACATGCTAGTGCTGTATACTCCAATATGGGCTTGACCTACACGGCGTACAGTGTCGTGTGGTACTTGGATTTCTGAAAGCTGTTTCCTATTCGGCTGATATGAACCTCAGGTGATATGCTCGGTACAATAATCATCCCAAAGCCTGTGCTCCGTTTGCGGGCTTCTTTGCCCTTTCCACACTTCATAACTGCGCTTGTTGGAGTTAATTTCAGTAGCCATTTATCAGACCAAAGCTGCAGTTTGTCCAGATCAATTTGTAGCCTTTCCTGGACCTCATCTGCTTGTTTCACATCTACGAACAAGGACACCTTTGACTATCCATTCCGCCATGTCATTTACATATAGAAGAAATAGTATTGGACATCGTGCTAATTCTTGCGGAACCCCTCTCGTAAATATGCACACGTTTCGAAACACACTCACGTACACGCGATACTCACTCAGTTTCTCACAATAACAAATATTTACAATCATAATCGTAGTTTTTAAAGGGCTGGGCCGGTAAGCCAGTGGAAGGCCTCGGTCAGATGACCAAAGCTCCAGAGGCGGGTCATCATGTAAACACTTCTGTTTCCTGACAGATCTTACCTAACCTAACTTCTCACACAAACACACACACACACACACCACTCAGTCACCACCATCTCTTGCAACACTCGGTACACAGTGAGCTTTGCAACACTCAGTACACAGTGAGCTTTGCAACACTCGGTACACAGTGAGCTCTGCTTCATTGTCTGCATTGTTGGCTTCAGTGAATACAGTTTTCTTTACTTACCATTACAGACTCAAGCGCAGTGTTGCCCTCCCCAAAAAACTTACGGCAACTTTTAACTAAGTGCCAACACATGTAGGGGAAACTATGGAGTTTTTATTAAGTGAATTTCTCCCGCTTCCAGCTACAACTCTTGGCATGGCAATATTTCGCTGAAAGTCTACGCAGACTAGATGCAACTTTCCACGTTTGACAGGAATTCCAAGAAACTTTTGTATATATTTGATTTTGCTTTTGTTTGTGTGCGTACGTGTGTGTTTATTGTGGTAGGTGTGTGTGTGTGTATGTGTGTGTGTGTGTGTGTGTGTGTGTGTGTGTGTGTGTGTGTGTGTGTGTGTGTGTGTGTGTGTGTTGGTGTTAAGGAAGGGGGGGGGGAAGTATGGTGGTAAAAATCACAGATTTGCACAAATTGAATAGTCTGCATTACGGAATTACTGATTTATGGCTTCTTCGACCTCATTGTACCTAATCTTAAAGCTCTGTACTGAGTATACCTCCCTCTTTTATCCAACTCATTCCACTTTTCAACCTACCTTAGACTACAATAATAGGAATTTATTACATATTTCTGGCTCATCCGTGTTTCAGCGTTAACCTTTGTGCTATTGTTCCGGGTTTACTTAATTCTAACAGTCCATCCCTGTCTGCTACAGTAATTAATTTAAAAAATGTACAACGCTGATGTGTCTTATTTAGTCTTCCTCTGCCTCAAGGTCGTCAGTTTCATTTTTTTAACCTCTCATCAGTGTTTTTCTCTCAGTTTTGCGTCAAACCAGGACGCAAACCTTTGACACTTCTCGATCCTCTGCAGGTGTTAAACCAGGTGGAGGCTGAATACTTGGGGCACTTGATAATTGGTCTAACATATCTAACATGTGTCGTGTATAAATTTCTTTAGGATTCTTTCTTCACGTTCCTAAATATCGTTGCGAGGTCAGTCAGTCTTGCATATGCCTCTGAATATATACGCCTCTTCATAATCTTGTATTTGTTTAAAATGAACTCCCGGAGCCACTTGTTGGAGCATATTAGCGGCCTGTTTAGATCTGTCTGAAGTCTATCACTGTCTTTTGTTCATATCTTAAATCAGTTTTGCATCAAATATACACACAAGACTCACTCTTAGGTGCTCATTGAGATACACTACGTTAGGAACAAAAGAAGCCACAGCATTGATCCATGTGGGACTCCACTCGTTATTCTCTCATATTCTCGTACCTAATCCCTGTCACTGCCTTCTATCTTTCAGGTACTTCCTGATCCACAGAAGCACTCTACTAATTATTCCTGTCTGATCTTGTAGTTTATGAACTAGTCTATGATATAGTGCTGTGGCAGATGCCGTTCAACAATACCCGCTTTATTGTTTCACCTCTGTGATTCTTTCAAGTTAGCTTCCTCGAGCAGCTTAGGGACTTGAATGTTCCAAGAGCAATATCACCACCGAAAACATCAGTTTATGACAGACATATTGGTACATATATCTGAAAAAAAAAAAAAAATATATATATATATATATATATATATATATATAGGAGGTACCACCTCTAGAACTTTACTGGGACCCTCATATATATATATATATATATATATATATATATATATATATATATATATATATATATATATATATATATATATATATATATATATATATACCTCCAGAACTTTACTGAGGACCCTCATCCTCAGAGAAGACGATAAACGTACCTCAGGGAAAACTCGAAGTTCTCCCCGGAGCTGTTTGAATATTTTCTCCTACCACCCCCTATATATATTATATAAGTGCTTTATTAATAGACAGAATACATTGACAGAAAACACAAACATGAACATGAATACATTGGTACAACATATTAAAGATTATGAATCTCCTCCAGCTCCTCCGAAGCCGGACGCGAGCCCAGAACGCAGCATGCATTTCCCCTCTGGATGGCCACGCTGAGGCGCTGGAACATGAAAGTGGCTGCCCTTGGATCCCTGGTGGTGTCGATGAGTCTGGAACCCAGTTCTTTAAGGAAACGTGTTGCCTTTTTTTCCCCATGATCCCAAGGTCTCTGATCCCACTGGGACAAATTAATACTGTTGGCTTAAGTCCCTGTACTTGCCGATCTTGTACTCCTCCCTGTGGTCAGCAGCTCCTCCCTGTCGCCCGACACTGTGAAGGATGTAGATGTCAGCCAGTGTCGACACACAGGTATAGTCCCATGCTAAGAGCTTGTCATTCTTCCAAGGATAGATGGTGATCCCGTCGGGGCGGATTGCTGGGTTGTGGGTATTGTTGGCTGCTAGTGATCGGGGCTCTCTCTCGGCTGGGCATCCAGCTGAAGCAAGGGTTCTCTATGATGTCATTGACTTCATTGTGTCTTGCATGCCAACCCTTGGTTTTGGAACAGTTTAGACCATGTAGACCATATTGGTCGGCTTGCGCATCGCCGCAAATACACGTATATTCCGTGTGAATATGCGCTTATCACTACTAATAAATTTTAAGCAATCCAAACGCCAAGAGCAGCTCACGTTAGCCTTTAGGACCGACGGTCTTCGTAATGTATTGACTAAATGCGAGGTCGTTTACCAATTCCCGAAGTATACGGTCTGTGGAGATGAACTTTCATTAACATGATTAGGTTGTGATCGACCCGTCTTCTGGGAAAGTACTCTCCAGAGACTGGATGTAAATCGCTAAATACAGTTAAGTAACGTGTCTCTCGCGATTAATGGACTAAGGAACGAGGCTGAGGTGGTTTGGTCATTTAGAGAGAATGGAACAAAGTAGAATGACTTGGGGAAGGAATGCGGGGTAGGGGTCGTTCCCGAAAAGGTTGGAGGAGATTTTGTGGGCGAGGGACTTGGACTTCCCGCAAGTGTGAATGAGCGTGTTAGATAGGAGTGAATGGAGACAAATGGTTTTCTGGGACTTGAACTGTTGTAGTGTGAGCAGGGTAATATTTTATGAAGGGATTTAGGGAAATCAGTTAGCGGGACTTGAATCCTGAAAACTGGAAGTACAATGCCTGCACTTTAAAGGAGCAGTTTGGGATATTGACATTTTGGAGGGACCTCTGAACTGTCGTATCTGAGCGCCTCTGCAAAGACAGTGATTATGTATGAGTGAGGTAAAAGTGTTGAATGATGAAATTTTTTCTTTCTTTTTTGGGTCACCCTTCCTCTGTGGAAACGACCGATGTGTTATATATATATATATATATATATATATATATATATATATATATATATATATATATATATATATATATATATATATATATATATATATATTATATATATACAGTGTGACTTTGTAAATGGTCCTAGAGGGACCGAAACGTCTTCGTAAGTTTCTCTCTTCTATGTGAGGGTTATTTGTATATTGTTCCAGAGAGGGTATTGTGCCTTTTTGTTCTTTACAGCTGAAAAAAATGGTATGATAATACCAACAAGATGAGGAAAAAGACACTTATGTACAGTTCAGGACATTTATTAGAAGAAACGTTTTGCCACAAGTAGCTTCTTCAGTCCATTAGCGAAACGTTTCCCCTATTAGAAACATATACCTGCATTCTTAAGAGCTTCTATGGACGACAAGTAATAATAATAATCATATATCTTTATTTCTACCAGTACATGTACAAGGTATACAGACCATAGCTGACATCTATGACATACTACTTTATAGAAAGCCGCTTGTTATGCTGAGCATTTCCCGCAAATTAGGTCAGTTTTGTCCCAGGATGCGACCCACACCAGTCCACTAACACCCAGGTACCTATTTTACTGATGGGTGAACATGGACAGCAGGTGTCCTATGGAAACACGTCCTAATGTTATCCAGTCGTACCGGAGATTCGAACTCCGGACCTCAGTGTGTGAGGTGAGTGCGCTAGCCATCGAGCCACAGGACACCCGAAGTAAACACTTCGACCTGTACCTGGAGAGATGGAAACAGCAAC
The DNA here is from genome assembly GCA_009830355.1 of Cherax destructor. Taxonomy (NCBI): domain Eukaryota; kingdom Metazoa; phylum Arthropoda; class Malacostraca; order Decapoda; family Parastacidae; genus Cherax; species Cherax destructor. The sequence goes on along the minus strand of WNWK01000571.1, from coordinate 74,089 downwards.
GCTGTTTCTCACAACAGCGAAGCTGAATAACTTCCATAATTTCTCACGTGAATCTAAGCCATGTAAGCTATAAACGTAAGTGAAAGCCAGACAACCTGTTTTAATATGAAGGCTGAGACCTGCTCTTCAGAATTCAACGGGAAGTACGATTGCCCCATCAGGTGTGAAGCGTCAGTATTAATCCGGTTGAGTCTCTCTGCGAAACAGCAGAAATTCTCTTACGTTATTGGCCTCAGTTGCCCTAAACAGGTGATACCTTCGTCGTCCTGTTGCGGTTAAGGCTTGTAATAGTCTCGTATGTCTGGGATTTGTTAGTTAATGAATATTAAGTGCCTGAAGGGCGAAGTTGCAGAGTAAGCTTTTGTTGGTACGTTTCGTCGTGTAGGACTTTTTCAACCTGATCCAGCTTCGGTAACAGAGTGAAGCCTTTCATTTGTTCAACGTTTCACCCAACATAGGGATTTGACATATACTTGAAAAAGACCAGTGTTGAGTGAAACGTTGTACAAATAGTCTTCACTGTTAGTGTGTTTTTTTAGCAACTGTCGGCAGCCTGTCATTGTATCCACTTGGATTAAGCTTCACACAGAGCGAAACGTTCCGTAAATAAAAGCTAATCTCATTGCCTTCATACTTGACTGCATGACGATATTTCAACTATTAGCATACCTACTTTAGCATACTTTAAGTGCGTGATATATTAGCACACAACCTTAGCAGAATGAAAAGAAATTCGATGCGCTTTCGAGAGGTATTAATCACCTTCCCAAGAAACAAATCAGAAGTAAAACAACTTTCCTGTCTCCTAATATCTTGTTTAATTTTCCCCTATAATCTACCTTGTCCATAATTACTACCGCATTTGTTTAGTCTGCTTTCGTAAGGTGAAGTCTCGTTAAGATCCTAGACTTCACCTTTCGAAAGGAGACAAAACAAATGCGATAGTAATTATGGACAAGGTAGATTATAGGGAAAAAATAACATATAAATAGAAAACAGGAGAACTGACGTGCCCCTTGAAAGATCTATTGATAACTGGAATTATATCCGCTTCATCCTAAACCCAGTTATAAATAATAATAATAATAATAATAATAATAATAATAATAATAATAATAAAAATAATAATAATAATAATAATAAATAATAATAATAATAATAATACTTTTGAGTAACCCGTAGCGGTCATACAATGTCTGGGGAATTTGATTCAAAGGAAGGGCAGCTCCAATTTCATGGATCAAGAACTCTTAGCTTAAGAGTTCATTTCCCTGGAAGCTGCAATTAAGCCTCTCTACGAGCTCCTGATGTTGCTGCGTCCGCCAACGAATGAATTTCATCTCCGATGTTGATGTTATTTTTGTGTTGATGGTGCGTGTGTTCGCCTCTACTTCATATTGCAGAATTTCAGGGAATTCTGAGATGCACCGTAAAAATCATGCAGCAACAGCGGGTAGTCGTCTGGGGCTCAACCATTTACATATGCCACAATTTGTGTAACTCGGAAGGTTCAAGCCTGCAAGGTTCAAGCTTAGAATGTTCAGCTTCTCTAGTGAAAGGATGACCTTTAGTAGAAACCATCTTTCAATGTGCTATCTTGCCTTTGTATATACACTGATATCTGCACCATTCCTCACACTGGTACCCCGTTACTCTCTCCAGTGGTACTTCATCTAATGTAGACTACCATTCTAAGAGTTTGCATTTTCATTTATTTTTTACATTATCGTTTATCACACATACACTTTGTGTAAGTGTGTGTGTGTGTGTGTGTGTGTGTGTGTGTGTGTGTGTGTGTAGGTGTGGTGTGTGTGTGTGTGTGTGTGTGTGTGTGTGTGTGTGTGTGTGTGTGTGTGTGTGTGTGTGTGTGTGAATCTGAGCATAGTTTGAATTTAACAGAGTAAGATTTTTATTTACTTTAAAAATTCTTGCATTCAGAATTTCTCGAACTAAAACTGATGATCATTCAGATTCGAACGTTCTCTGATTTTTCCTCGACAACCTTATAGCTAGAATGTATTTTTTTCTCTATTTAAATATACGTTTCTATAGATTTGTGCAACTTAAAGTAATCTAATCTACGTTATTACCTGAATTAAAATAAAGCGTCATTTGAGGAAACAATGTTGAGCACTACGTCAAGAAACTGACGTAAAAAAATGAGAATGGGTGGATATTTGACTCTGAAAGATGAGCTTTAATGAAGAAAAAGTGATGAGGAGATATGGTCACGAGATGAAAGATTCTTAAACTCGTTAAACTCATATATTTTAATAATAATGGAAGAATTACTGACAACTATTGTGGTATTTTATTGTGGGAACGTTTTGCTCTCTTGGAGCTCTGTAAAGCTGTAACGGCTTCACAAAGCTCCTGGAGAGCGAAACGTTGCCATAATAAAATGTCACACTAATTGTATCTATTTCCATTTACTTATAAAAAAAATTTAATTTGTACATTTTTCTACAAAGAAGATTTTCACGAAGCTTAAGGATTGACCATATTGTGGTAACACAGAAACTAACCTAAAAGAGTAAAATAAAACACAAGTGTCAGGAGTTAAAATGAAAGAAATAAAGAGATGGGTAGTGATTGTTCACTTCACTCAGACTTAGATATATTAGACAGAAAAGGGTTGACAAACAGATTAGGAGCTAAACTTCAACCCTACACACACACACACACACACACACACATGCACAAGGAAGGAATAACAGGGAATACCTGTCAGGAAGACAGCAGTGAGTCATGGTACGTGCCGAGGTGTCAGAGTGGGCGCCGGTGACGAGTGGGGTTCCACAGGGGTCAGTCCTGGGACCAGTGCTGTTTCTGGTATTTGTGAACGACATGACGGAAGGAATAGACTCCGAAGTGTCCCTGTTTGCAGATGATGTGAAGTTGATGAGAAGAATTCAATCGGACGAGGACCAGGCGGAACTACAAAGGGATCTGGACAGGCTGCAAGCCTGGTCCAGCAATTGGCTCCTGGAGTTCAACCCCACCAAGTGCAAAGTCATGAAGATTGGGGAAGGGCAAAGAAGACCGCAGACGGAGTACAGTCTAGGAGGCCAGAGACTGCAAACCTCTATCAAGGAAAAAGATCTTGGGGTGAGTATAACACCAGGCACATCTCCTGAGGCGCACATTAACCAAATAACTGCTGCAGCATATGGGCGCCTAGCAAACCTAAGAACAGCATTCCGACATCTTAATAAAGAATCGTTCAGGACCCTGTACACTGTGTACGTTAGACCCATACTGGAGTATGCAGCACCAGTTTGGAACCCACACCTAGCCAAGCACGTAAAGAAGCTAGAGAGAGTGCAAAGGTTTGCAACAAGACTAGTCCCGGAGCTAAGGGGTATGTCCTACGAGGAAAGGTTAAGGGAAATCGACCTGACGACACTGGAGGACAGAAGAGATAGGGGGAACATGATAACGACATGTAAGATACTGAGAGGAATTGACAAGGTGGACAAAGACAGAATGTTCCAGAGATGGGACACAGCAACAAGGGGACACAGTTGGAAGTTGAAGACTCAGATGAATCACAGAGATGTTAGGAAGTATTTCTTCAATCACAGAGTGGTCGGGAAGTGGAATAGTTTGGGAAGCGATGTAGTGGAGGCAGGTTCCATTCATAGCTTTAAGAAGAGGTATGATAAAGCTCATGGCGCAGGGAGAGTTACCCAGTAGCGGCCAGTGAAGAGGGGGGGCCAGGAGCTATGAATCGACCCCTGCAACCACAACTAGGTGAGTAAACACACGACTTGACACTGGAGGACAGGAGGGACAGGGAGGACATGATACCGACATAACATACAGAGGAAATGACAAAGTGGATAGGGACAGGAAGTTCCAGAGATGGGACACAGCAACAAGGGGTCACAATTGGAAGCTGAAGACTCAGATGAGTCACAGGGATGTTAGGAAGTATTTATTTAGTCACAAAGCTGTCAGGAAGGGATGTAGTGGAGGCAGGATCCTTACATAGCTTTAAGACGAGGTATGATAAAGCTCATAGAGCAGACAGTGAAGCTAGTGGCAACCAGTGAAGAGGCTGATCCAGGAGCTATGACTCGACCCCTGCAGCCACAATTAGGAGAATTAGGTTCGTGTACACAGTACATAAGCGCCAGCTAACAAAATTACACGTCACAATTTAACATTTTATCTTTTTGGTAAATAATTTAATCAGATAAATACCCATCAATCAAGGGGCGTTAATGGTCGTGTTGCAGGTGAGGTAAACTGAATACCGTCCCAATAGTCTCCTTTCCATGCTCCGATATGTTTCTCTTGTATAATGCGCCTTTAAAATGTCCTGCAGCACTGAGAAGCACGACTTAACAAGATTGGTAGAATGACTCAACGCTCAGTGCAAACCGATATTTATATATTACGTTCCGCACCTGTTATTTAAATTATAATTACAATAATTAAATTATATTAATATAATAAATTATATACAACATCCATAACGTTATGCAGTCACATTTTTGATGGGAATGTTTCGTCAACCAGTGACTTTTTCAACCCAGTACAGGAAATAAATATGGGAGAAGGTGAAAGAGGTGCTGAAGTTTGAATTGATTAGTCCCTCAGCTTTAATAAATCCTTACTCGGCCCCTCAGCCTTGATATTATTATTATTATGATTATTAATTATGAAAGATTTCCGCGAAAGTTCACCTGTATGGAATTTACAGTTTTACACCTGTTATAAATGTATATATATATATATATATATATATATATATATATATATATATTTATATATGTCGTGCAGATTAGGTAAAACTGGTCAATTAGCAAGAACTCATCTAAAATTAAGTCCTTTCTAAAATTTTCTCTTATACGTTCAAAGATATATTTTTTTCATTTATGTTAATGTAAAAAAAAATAATTTTGTACCAAGAGAAACTTTGAAAACCTACCTATCCTTATTACAACAAGCGCAATTTAATTTAGCCTAACCCAACTAAATATATTTTAGATACGTTAACATTAATTTAATAATAAACAAACACAATGAAATATATTTTTTTCGTTATGTTCAGAATGATTTTGGCGAAATTATTGCATACACAAATTTTCACTTGTCTTATATGGCAAGAAGAGCGTTGCTATTTAAGCCAAAATCGCAAGTTTTACCTAATCGGCACGACATATATATATATATATATATATATATATATATATATATATATATATATATATATATATATATATATATATTTATTTATATACTATTTTATTGTGTATTGTAAGAGTTCGTCTACCTAAGCTAAGTTGGATTTTAACTTAGGACGTAGACAGTAAATCTACGTTCACACTAAAATGCGAAAGCGAGTATTTTAGGTATTTTTATTTTTCCTTCTGATTGCTGGATCGACTTCTTTTTCTGTTTGTGCTTTAAAAACATTCTCCATTTTGTGAGTTATTACACTGATTGCCGTTAGCGTATTCCGGAAGGAATGCAAGAATGTTTTTGGATTTTTTTGTTTTGGTTTGTGCTGGATGTTTTTGTTAAATTTTAAGTTTCTTTCTCAAGGTGTTTATCCAAAAATGTCTCCTCTTGTATTGTAATGTGTATCTATGTGTGTGTGATCTGTATATCTACGTTTGTTTATATCTCTCTCTTTATGTTTGTAATATTTATCTTTATATTTTCTATAGGGTTATATGTATCTATGTTCATGTGTGTATTTGTGTTGCATATTTACCTTAATGTTTATGTGTATTATTATTTGTATGAATGTGGTCACTGGATAAATTTTGATAATACACATTTGTAGAACTTGGGTATATTTACTGCCGAAAAGTTTCGCCTGCATAGCAAGCATTCTTTAGTGAATTTCAGGCGAATGCAACTCATATGTTGCAAATGTGTCTTATTCATACACTTGATGATATAGTTTACCATCAGTAATATGATGATTCAATCTTGTTTATAAGCTACAAATTTCAACGAATCTGACTTAAGCAAATCTAGCTTAACCAAAGCAAACCACCCAAGTCTAACCAAAACAAAGGAAAATACCTAATCCTATCCTAAAGAAACTAAATTAAACGCAACTTTGCTTATTCTAACCTAGCCAATCCTAACCTAATGCAATCTAATTAATATAACCTAAATATCATAGGAAGAAAAAGCACAAAAGTCACAGTACAGTAACTGGAGCAATACACAAATATGTTAAGTAAAAGGACACAAATGCAACTAATGTGACATTTTATTGTGGCAACGTTTCGCTCTCCAGGAGCTTTTTCAAGCCGTATTGCTTGTAACGGCTCGAAACAGCTCCTGGAGAGCGAAACGTTGCCACAATAAAATGTCACATTAGTTGCATTTGTGTCCTTTTACTTAACATATTGTCGGTAATTCTACCAATATTAATACAATACACAAATAACCCACACATAGAGAGGAAATTACGACGACGTTTCGGTCCGACTTGGACCATTTACAAAGTCACACTGTGCGAGTTATTTGTGTATCATAGGTTCCGTAAATTGCCCTAAAAAATATGTACGTAATTTATGTCTTTGCTACTTTAGTTACTATTCTTGTAACTGCTGTTGTTACTTTTGTTGCTATTAATGTTACTGATGTTAATATTGTTGTTGATGATGTTGTTGTTGGCAATAATAATATATTGTTATTGTCGGTTTGGTTGTTGTTGATGGTTCCAGGGTTGAAAGTGTTTATATTATTGTCGATGTTAATGTTGCTACTATTGTTTGTGCTCATATTCCATTTTATAGCAGATATTTCGTCTATTGTTTTTATTGCTGGACACTGGCAATGTTCTAAGTCAACACTGTTGTTATTGTGTTAAATATAGTGCTGATGCTAATGTTATTATTTCTCGTGATCTTTTTCATCTTCCACTCGTGGTTGTGATTTGTTGAGAATATTCTTGATAAATATTCTGTTTTAATTGATTTTGTTACTATTACTGCTTATGTTGCAACTGCTTTTGTTGTTGATAATGAGTGATATAACAAGATAAGGGGAACGAACAGAGAAAAGTAAAATAAATAATAATTTAAAACAGGAACATTAATGTTAAAAAAGTAGATACAAATGAAGATAAAATAATAATTATATATATGAACGATTTAACAAATATGTTGAGGGTAATGTGATTATTGAGAGAATGGTAACATAATAAAAAATTATATAGAAAAAATATTACTGTTGGCGACTCCAATTATATACAAATTCACTGGATGGCCTATGAGGCTGGGACGGTAAAACAAATAAACAAATTCATCAGTGTGTTGACAGAACTTTTATTTATCAGCACAATAAAGCAGCAACGAGAGCGAGTGGAGGGATAGTTAGATAGATAGATAGATAGATAGATAGATAGATAGATAGATAGATAGATAGATAGAGGATACACAACATCAATACAATACCCAGTGTTTATTTAAAAACAACAAATTCTCGCTATTCAATTTTCCAACACACTGGCAAAAGCGATCAGGTTCCTTTCGAGGTGACTGTGTTGTTGTTATGACTTGTAGACTGGTAAACATTACTAGAACTTTAAATGTGGCGATAAAAATATTTCAGATAAATTTAAATGTAATAAATTAACATGGAATGTAAAAATTACTCATTACACACACATACACACACACACACATATATATATATATATATATATTTGTATGTGTGTGTGTGTGTATATATATATATACACACGCACCAAAAACTTGTGCACTATATTTCATTAATATTTCATTAATATTCATGTTGGCAAGAGTGTGTTTATCAATTCACTGGTGACATCACTCTCGGATGTCTAAATCGTCAAGGGTGACAGTCACCTATGAGAATTCCTGGTTCAACAAAATAAATTGATACCCAGAATATTTGACATGATACTATAAATGGGTAGCAACGGGAATAAAATATTAAGAATATTTCGAGAGGAGGATCAGAACCCATAACTAGAGTGTCTTAAAACCATTATAACTGTGTTGGTATAATAAGACTGATCCAACAAGGAGAATTTCAATACACACTTGGAAGGTTAGCATGGGCCTCACTGTGACCACACATACAGACATGGTACATTGTCTTGCCATCGGTTTGAATCAAACGTTCGGTGAGTTTACAATCTTGTCATTACGATTTTACGAGTCATCGGTGATTAGAACTTACGAAGGAAAGACGATGCTTATACTCGCCTATTTGTGGTTGCAGGGGTCGAGTCGTAGCTCCTGGTCCTGCCTCTTCGCTGGTCGTTACTAGGTCCACTCTCTCCCTGCTCCAAGACTTTTATTGTGTGTGTGTGTACTCACCTATTTGTACTCACCTATTTGTGGTTCCAGGGGTCGATTCATAGCTCCTGGCCCCGCCTCTCCACTGATTGCTACTAGGTCCTCTATCTCCCAGCTCCATGAGCTTTATCAAACCTCGTCTTTAAACTATGCATGGTTCCTGCCTCCACTACGTCACTTTCTAGGCTATTCCACTTCCTGACAACTCTATGACTGAAGAAATACTTCCTAACATCCCTTTGACTCATAGGAGTCTTCAACTTCCAATTGTGACCCCTTGTTTCTGTGTCCCCCTCTCTGGAACATCTTGTCTCTGGCCTCCTTATCTATTCCTCGCAGTATTTTATATGTCGTTATCATGTCTTCCCTAACCCTCCTGTCCTCTAGTGTCGTCAGGCCTATTTCTCTTAACCTTTCTTCGTAGGACAATCCCCTTAGCTCTGGGATTAGTCTTGTTGCAAACCTTTGCACTTTCTCTAATTTCTTGACGTGCTTGACCAGGTGTGGGTTCCAAACTGGTGCTGCATACTCCAGTATGGGCCTGACGTATATGGTGTACAGAGTCTTGAACGATTCCTTATTGAGGTATTGGAACGCTATTCTTAAGTTTGCCAGACGCCCGTATGCTGCAGCAGTTATCTGATTGATGTGTGCCTCAGGAGATGTGCTCGGTATTATACTCACCCCAAGATCTTTTTCATTGAGTGACGTTTGCAGTTTTTGGCCACCTAGACTATACTCTGTCTGCGGTCTTCTTTGCCCTTCCCCGATCTTCATGACTTTACATTTGGCAGGGTTAAATTCAAGGAGCCAGTTACTGGACCAGGCTTGTAGCCTGTCCAGGTCTCTTTGTAGTCCTTCCTGATCCTCGACTGATTTAATTCTTCTCATTAATTTCACATCATCTGCAAACAGGGACACTTCTGAGTCTATCCTTTCCGTTATGTCATTCACATATACCAAAAACAGTACAGGTCCTAGGACTGACCCCTGTGGAACCCCACTCGTCACAGGTGCCCACTCTGACACCTCGTCACGTACCATGACTCGCTGCTGCCTCCCTGTCAGATATTCTCTGATCCATTGCAGTGCCTTTAATGTTACGTGTGTGTGTGTGTGTGTGTGTATGTGTGTATGTGTGTGTGTGTGTGTGTGTGTGTGTGTGTGTGTGTGTGTGTGTGTGTGTGTGTGTGTCTGTATCCACACAACTTTTTGCACTCGCTCATTCTAGGCTCTTCTTCCCTTCTCCTTCTCTTCTGTTGTACATTTCAAATCACCGTCTCTCTCTCTCTCTCTCTCCTCCAACACGACATCGCGTCATGGTTTCGAAAAAAAGGTTACTATTTTATTTTCCTATAGAGTGCAGTGCTTGGCTTTGGAATGTACATGTTGGAAACTAAACCTTATATACACTGGTGGAAAATGTACATTTATCTCTATCTCTTTCTGTGTGTGTGTGTGTGAATGTGTATGTGAATGTGTATGTATGTGTGTGAATGTGTGAGTGAATGTGTATGTGTGAATGTGTATGTGTGTGAATGTGTGTGTGAATGTGTATGTGAATGTGTGTGTGAATGTGTATGTGTTTGAATGTGTATGTGTACACTCACCGCTAATTAAAGTAATAAAGTCTAAACGGTACGTCGACACAAATACCTAAACAACATTAATGTTCAACGAGTTCTTACACACACAAAAAAAAAGACACCAACACGAATTTTAGGGAGACTGCCACAGAGGTCACCATGAAACATATACCCACACCAACAACATCCACACCCTACCTACATCATCCATATCTTCATATATACTCACTACATCCATGTCTATACCCACTCTACTCATCATTAATAGCCCTCATTGAGGATACCCAATCCCACTCATTCCCACGCCCACACCCACACCTTCACACACCCACACCCACACTGCAATCTACATTGACGTGTTCCACAAGCTTTTTCATCGCTCGGTTAAAACTTTGCTTCCTTGCCAAACGAGCAGAATTCGAAATTCCTTTGTAACAATACATGAGATGCCAGAGAGTTTTCCAACAGTTTTTATATAAATCGACTGAAATTATTCCATCGAGCACACCAAAGACTTCAGAATATTTAGTTTTTTCTTTTTATCTTTGCTCGTAGTTCTTTGAACTTTTAAGAGGATGGTTTCTTTGAATATTTTTTTGAATAGATTTTCGAAATATTTTTTTTCTCTCTCTTGAGACCTGTCAAATTTGATTTTTTTCCCATGTTTTTTATGATTATTCATCTGCTCATCGATATATCTTAACGTGCTGAATTGCCATGTATATTTACTTCTAAATTGTAGTTATATTATTGGTGTTTCAGGTTTATAACCTATCGGTTTGAAAAAGACAGGTGGACAAACACTAGAACATAGTTATTAATGGGGTTTTTTTCACGTGTTTAAAAAAATACTGTCGGAATCCATTACAAAGATTTATACAATAAAATTTAAGGGTTGCGACAGGGTCACCAATTCACTGTTTCACCAATATAAACTAATCAACATTTTAATACATAAAACTAAGCCAATAAATATTTAAATTCTTTAAATGTCGATTAAATTATTATTCAAGACAATCAATGTTATTTTAATCCCTAAAATGTAGATTAAATAAAACTGGACTTACACAAGGCTGTTTTTACGACACTGAAGGTGAGGAGTTCACACGTGCAACCTGGCTATGGGAAAAAGGTAATTAGCCAGCCCATTGCTCTGAGCTCGCCACCACCGATTGGAATGCTCTTCTCCAAAGTGATCTTGACAACAAAGTGAATGCCTTCACTGGACACATCCTTAATCTACGACATGAACACATCCCTCACCGGCAGTATGAGATGAAGCCTACAGATCCTTGGTTTGTCTTTCGTTGTAGAGAGGCTGCTACTGCTAAGTACAAGGCATGGCGAAGGTATAAGAGACATCCTACTACCTATAACAGGAACTTGCACAGGTAGCCTGTAGGCATATGGCTGAAGTTCAAAAGTGAGTTATCGCTAAATGGGAAGTGGACACACACAAAAAAGCTAGCATCAGGAAGAGTGGGTTCCAAATTCTGGTGGTCCCTGGTCAAGGACAAACAAGGTTATCTGCCTGATGAACTTATTCCATCTCTAAATCGACAGGATGGGACCACCTCTACTAATAGTCAAGAGAAAGCGGACCTCTTTGCCGAACACTTTGCTACCAAATTGCAAGTTCCTGATCCAGCAAGGGACCCTCCTTGGCTAGCTGCAAGAACTGTCAAAACTGTCAGTGGTGACAATAAGGCAGGAGGAGGTGTATCTTCTTCTTAAAACACTTGGCCAAGAAAAGGTTGTGGGCCCAGACAAATTGAGCCCAAGATTGCTGAGATGTGCAGACCAGCTAGCAGCACCTCTAACTCGCATCTATCAGCACTGCCTAGTACAATGTAAATGGCCTTCTCTGTGGAAAAAGACGAATGTGGTCCTTGTTCACAAAAAGAAGAGCAGAGCAGAAATCAGCAACTACAGACCAGTGTCACTCTTGTCAATCACTGGCAAGATCCTTGAGACAATAATCTCAAGACAAATGACAGAGGGTTTTGACTACCACTCACTACTTTGTGACCGTCAATATGGCTTCAGGAAAGGTTACTCTGCTGCTGATCTGTTGTTAAACCTCTCCACTAAATTCCACCAGTCACTGGACGAATCCAAAGTCAGCTGTGTGGTAGCACTGGACATTGCTGGTGCTTTCGACCGAGTGCGGCACCAGGACCTCTTGGCAAAACTACAAGCACTGGGAATTGCAGGCTCTACACTATGTCTCCTCAGTGATTACCTTCATGGTAGATCTCTAAGGGTAGTTCTCAATGGAACAGAATCAGCAAGACATCCTATTGGGGCAAGTGTTCCACAGGGAAGTGTGCTTGGGCCATTGTTATGAAATGTCTACTTTAATGACCTTCTTCATCTCATCCCAGAATCCCATGCATATGCAGACGACTGTACTCTGACATTTACTTATCCAAGAGAAGAAATGACAGCTGCTCTAAGCTACATCAATCACCAGCTAAGAGCTATATCAGCTTGGTGAAACCGATGGCAGGTAACATTTGCACCTGAGAAAACACAAATGATGATGGTCTCTAGGCACCATGACGGTAATGCCGGAGCAGTAGTAAGTATGAATGGGAGAGTGTTTGTACCTGGGGAAGAAGTTGATATCCTTGGGATGAAATTTGACTCCAAACTGACCATGAAGAACCACATTGTAAATCTTGCAAACAAGGCAGCCAGGAAGCTTACAGCACTTCGACGTATCTCGCATCTGCTTGACAGTAGGGGTTGCAAAATTCTGTATGAGGCACAAGTACGCTCACACCTTGAGTATCCTCCACTTTCTTGGTTTGCCTCCCCCCCTTCTCATCTGCGACTGCTTGACAGAGTAGAGAACAGAGCAAGACGTCTCATCTCTCGCCTGGACCCATCCCGGATAGATCTGTCATTTCAGCAGAACCTTCAACACAGGAGGGATGTGCGCGGCCTTACTGTTATGTACAAGGCCAACATTGTCAAAGTAACACACTTGGTTCCACTTCGAGGACAGCGGGAAGCAAGCTTCTATACCACAAGGCGGCAGAAAGCACCAACTTCACTCTGGCTATAACCTTCTCCAGAACAATACTTCATCTGAGATCATTTATCCCCAGGATGACTCGAGTCTGGAACACATTCGTACAGCATAATGATATCGAGATAAAGTTAGTTGATCAAATGAAAATGCTGGCCCACAGATGGCTCCAACTTCATCCTGTTCCCTACTTGTATGTTTCATAATAATAAAAATGCTTTCAAATCAGCTGATGTAGGTAACAGCTCTTAGTTTATCAATAAAGTTAGGGATCCTTAACATAACCTTGTCAAACCCTGTGAAAAAGATGAGGTAATCAGACCCTCAAGCTTGGAGTTGGTGTGAAGAGCACCATAGTCGTAAAGAAACTGGAGCTCAGGCAAGAAGGCTGGCCTTATATACTGGCATCAGGTGGTAAGGGACGTGTAGCAGACGAAGATATTATGTTGTCTTCCAGTGCATCCAAGACCATATTATAGTGGTCCAGTAGTTGCGAGAGGCAGGATAGACCTGCTCTCAACCCATGCTGCCCCTCTCCACAGTATACTTAGGGCACACAAAAGCAGTTTCTTGCAGTTCTGACTACATGGGCATGTTGTCAGTGGCTTTTTGCGAAGTTCAGTGGAGTTAGGGTTATGTCAGAAATTTGGCATACATTGTCAGTATTTTGAGGCTGATTCATAAAAAAAACTATTTAGATTGTCGATCTTTAGACTCATTAATGGCCGAGGCCCGATACTAGTTATGGTTTTTGTTTTTTTTCCTTGCATATGAAAGAAATATATTTGAAATATTTGAATTTCCACTAGGAGAGAGGAAAGAGCCACACTCACGCTGTTGCCTGATTCAGTCTGCAAGTTTAACGCTGTAACGTTGACAGTTACTGACACTGAATTAAATAATGGATCAATGGCTCTTGTAGAGCTGGTGGGGAGATGTGAGTACCACGACTCTGGACCACGCTGACTCCTCTGAGAGAAAGATGTTCAGATATATCTCTGGCAGGTGTGCGTGTGTGTGTGTGTGTGTGAGAGAGAGAGAGAGAGAGAGAGAGAGAGAGAGAGAGAGAGAGAGAGAGAGAGAGAGAGAGAGAGAATAGCAAGAGAAACACACAATAGGCTGAGTATATTAAGAAATGTTTTTGATATTGTCACATACACACACACACACGCACACACACACACACACACACATAAAACAGGCCTAGTGTCTACTCGACATGTGCCTAGGACAAAATGGTAACTAACACACACACACTGATAACGAACTACTTCCAAAGATAAATGACAGCTTATCGAATTATTTTATTTAATAACAAATAACTTAATCAGGTTAAAGTATATCTACAAATTGCACATTATTATTATAATCAAAGAAAACGCTAAACCGACAAGGGTCATACAGCGCTGCGGGGCAGCAAATAGTACGGAGGTTATAAACAGCTAGGTGGAGAGGGGATCAGATATAAGGAAGAAAAGGGCTGGAAGGGACGCTAAGGGCTGTCTCAAAGTTCGTATAATAGGGCAGTTGGTGACAAAAAGTCAAAAAGAGATTGGTGGTCAAAGGTGGGGTCGTCTGCAAGTAGAGAAGATAAAGTAAGAATTGGCAGGGCAGCGGCGGCGGCGTTGAAGGCAGCCGTGGCATGTACTTGTAATTATATTGTTATTATATTAGTTGTGGGGTACGTGCTTGTAATTAGGATACACATAGCTGTGTGTGTACGTATCTGTACTTAGGGTACACTTCAGCAGCGGCACATACGTCAATCTCAGATACTCACTGATAACGTTGGAGCAACAAAACTCGCAAAGAAAGGCAGAAACAGCAAGGAACCATTAGGAGCTTCAAAACAATACAAAGTTCTTGCAGACCTCGTTCTTCAAGTCCTTGATACTATCTGACTCTTCCTTCCTCCTCACTAGGAAGTTGTGCTGGCAAGCCCCATTAGTGTTGCCATATCTTGAACGCGACTCCTCAAGGGTCCTTGATGCCTAAATCACGACTCCTCAAGGAAGGTTCCTTGATATCGGTAAGGGGCTCTGTCAAATAAATGAACCTGACCTTCCATCCTTGGATCCTGATTGCCTCTCATTCCCCCTGTGTGCGAATGATAATGATAATAACAATACAATGGTGCTCAAATTATTTTATTCAGGGAGAAGTACTAAGCCCGTAGGGCTCACTCATCCCCTCCTTTCCCCCAGAAAATGTGATGTAATCAGATATGATCTAGGGAAATAGAGGGTAGTTAAGCCTTCCCCGGAGTCAAGACACGAAGATGGTACCATGAAGCAGAATGATCTTGAGAAGCACTATGGGAAATAGACCATTGCCTTTCTAAGGTTGCTTGACAGCTACATCTATTGTTATTACTATACTTTGAACAAACAATAGCATATATGATTTGTTATAATGTTGCATAATAATAGTAAGTTGCTGAATAAGACGCATATGCAACACTCTGGTATTTTTATTTAAGAAAGGTTTCGCCTACTGCTTCTGCTGACTCTAATCTTGGTCACTTCCTTAACTTAAAGTCAGCAAAATTAGTGGAGAGGTAAAGTCTGCTATGTAGGCGAAACCTTTTGGAAATAAAGACACCGGAGTGTTGAACACGTGTCTTACTTATCAGATATGAGGTAAGTGCATTAGGGTAATGGAAATAAACAACCCAGTGTCTCTTACTCCAGTTTATCTCACGAAGCGAAAATTATTACTAAATAATTCTATCCATAAAATATGCCTTTCTCTTCCCCATCTCTCTCTCTCTTCCCTCCAATCCCTCTTCCCACCCATCATCCCTTCCTCCCTCCCACCCACTTGTAAGCACACATCCCAATTCTGAAGGGATTTTCCAAGACCGATATTGAGATACTGGCCGTAAACAAATTCTCATAAAATGTTTTGGATATAAATTCAAGCGGAAGCTGCCACTGCTTCGTTACCAAGAAATAATACGAAAAAAAAATGACGGAAACAACTCACGGAGGATGACAAGAAAGTTTGGCAAGAACTTTACAAACTATTTCAAGAAAAAATAATTGCTATATTGCGAGTAGAACAATTCACAACCTTCAATCTGGAGATGAAAATAAGGCAGCGTTTCGGTCCACCCAGGACCAATTTCAAGTCGTACATGTAAGTTTGACAACAGAACGATTAGCTGCGAAACAAGATCCAAAATAGTAAAATGGAAGAGAAAATATCATTGAGCTAGCGAACATCGGAACAACAAAACAACGAAGTAAAAACTTTGTTCAAGAACTGTTCACATAAAGGCTAACTGAACCAGACAAGTTACTGCCCTGAAAGCAGCAACAGAAGCCCTAAGAAAGCACTTAGAGCTTAATAATATATACGGGGTGAGGTGTAATCTTCCCTATATATTCTTGTTCTCCTTACATTTATGTATCTGCTGAAGAGGATCCCAGAAGATCGAAAAATACAGATCAATTAATGTTTTGCGTTTCTGCCTCCATGTGGGTTAATACTGGACACACACACACACACACACACATATATATATATATATATATCAGGTGCTAATTGGGAACCCTCATCCCTGTCTTCATTATGACTTTTAATAATTAGCATGTACAGTTATTTACTATATAAAATATTTGATTATCTTGACAAATAAATTTTTATGAGAATACACAGGAGGTGAGTGAAGTTAGTCTCACCCAGAGATCACAAGTTGCACAACAGCTGTGTCTGTCTGCGATCGGAAGTTGCTTGACTTGGTAGGTGTTATATCCAAATTCGCATTAATGTATTTAGATATCGAGTTTGGGTCAATATCAGGGTGTTTGATGTGCGTTGTTAGCAATGCTCTAAACACACACAGATAAGCACGTGCACACAACACATACACACACACACATACACATACACAGTAGAGGCAGGAGCTATACATAGCTTTGAGAAGAGGTACGATAAGGTTCTTGGAACCAGGAGAGAGTTGACCTCGTAGTGACCAGAAAAGAGGCGGAGCCAGAGGCTGTGGATCGACCCCTTGCATCTACAAATAGGTGAGTACACAGTCACACACACACACACACACACACACACACACACAAACGTGATATTTGCACAGCAATAAAAAACTTTTCAGAGGCATAATTTTTGAGCTTGAAATGTTGTAGGGAGTTTCCTGCAGTATATCAAGGCTGGAAATTATTTTCTTCTTTTTTATTTACAAGCGTGAATATGCCTGCAGTGTGTGGTTATTCTGTTCTATAAGAAATTTACTTTGGACCTCCACCACGCTCCAACGCAATGCTCCACCAACACTGAATGGGATCCCACAATATTCATCAAGTATCCAACACAATCTGTAAAGCTTGCTACATCGAGCGAACCATTGACTACAAATCCGCTCTAGCTGAAACTATGACAAATGTTTCGAGTATTGCAGAAGGAAGGATTTAATCTTCCCAGGTGTTTTAGCCCTCTTTCTTTCCTACTCTGTATAGATATAACATCATCTTTATTTTGCGTAAGGTATTCCCTCTTTGAGTAATAAACATTTTCCTGAGAGTTGGAACCACCCAGCTGCGATAATTTCTTGGGCAAGACCTCTTAAAACTTCCTCTAATAGGATGAACAGCCGACCATCAGCGCCATAACTAAGTGTTCCCAGAATTATAGAGACTTACCTAGGTGTATTACTCAGCTGCAAGGCAAGGAATACACACCAGAGAAGACTTGTATCATGCAGAATGCACTACTGGCTGGCAGTTTACCAAAGTGTAACTATGATATAAATGCAGTAGCGTACTGCGGGTGTTCCTACGATGTAATTACATAAAACAGAGAGCACAACGGTACTATACTCAAATGATTTTAGTAAATATATATGCTTAACAATTTGCAAAGATGCGAAATTATTTACAAACATTATCTTCCGGTCTACAGCAGCATTAGAACCTACATACTCTGCATCAAACTACTCAGTACTTTGATGTATAGCAACGCTCTTCTTGCCGAATAAGGCAAGCGAAAATTTGTGTATGCAATATTTTCGCAAAAATCATTCTGAATCTAACGAAAAAAATATATTCGGCATGACATTATATATATATATATATATATATATATATATATATATATATACAGGCACAACCGTACTCAGACCTTGAGTGTGATCACTTAGATTACCTACCCCATCATCCCCCCACACACCCATCTCATCCGCTACTTATAGACAGAATACAGAACAGGAAGACGATTTACCTCTCACTTGGGCCATACCTGGATAAATCTAACATTCCATGTACCTTCGATACCGTAAAGTCATAGCTTTATGGTATCACTCTTGGCTCCACTTCGAGTACTGTGAAATGTAACTTATATACAAGTAGACGGGCAGGAAGTAGCAATTAATTAAACTATGGCTGTACCATTCTGAAGAACATCATCTCATCTGATATCATTTATTTCGAGAATTTTTCGAATCTGGAACATGTTCGTTCAGCATAACATTGACGATATTAAGTCACTTGACCATATAAAATCACTGGCCCACAGCTAGCTCCAACTTCAACATGTTCCCGATTTGTATGTTTCATAGTCAAAAATTAATAAAGGTAATGCTAGGTAAGTCTTTCCAAAGAGCTGAGATAGGCAATAGCTCTTAGACTGTGAATAAAGGTAGGAACTCTTAACTTATACTCGTAAAATCACTTGTACTGAGAGAGCGAGAGCGAGAGAGAGAGAGAGAGAGAGAGAGAGAGAGAGAGAGAGAGAGAGAGAGAGAGAGAGAGAGAGAGAGAGAGAGAGAGAGAGAGAGAGAGAGAGAGAGAGAGAGAGAGAGAGAGAGAGAGAGAGAGAGAGAGAGAGAGAGAGAGAGAGAGAGAGAGAGAGAGAGAGAGAGAGAGAGAGAGAGAGAGAGAGAGAGATAGATAGATAGATAGATAGATAGATAGATAGATAGATAGATAGATAGAGATAGATAGAGAGAGAGAGACTCAGATCATTCACATGTACTCAGCAACACGCTGCCCAACACATGATTACCAGGCTCCAGCAATGAAAAACAACACCACAGCGAGTGCCAAACAAAGGGACGAGCCGTAGGGAACAACAATGGACCTCACTGTCATATTCCAGTCCAAACTGCAGGAATTCAGCCCAAGTTGAGTTAGTAAATACCGCGAGATTGAAATTCCCAGCGAGGCCCAGCGGAAGTCACAACAGAGGCCAGGATGCACTCATGAACCTGAAACTGACTTGCTATGTTACTGTTGATATGTTGTTGCTTCATTACGGTGGTGCTAAGGCTGTTCTGAGTTAAGTAGCAGGTTTTCGAAGAGTTGTGTGTGCTCAGGGGATGAGAGGATGAGAGGGGGAGGACGTTATGTGGGGGAGTAATGGGGGAGGGAGAGATGAAAGTACAGCACGTAGGGACGGGAGGATGAGTGGAAGTGGGAGGGGAAAACGGGAAAGATACTGATCATGTGGGAAAGAGAGAGGGAGAGGTCATAGGTAGGGGAGGAAGATAGAAGGAAGCGACGAGCGAGATAGTAAAAGAGAAAATTTACAACCCCTTTCACCACACACATTCACCCCCTTCCCCTCTCAAAACAATATTGCCCTTCTGTGTACACCATGAGCCACACATTACAAATGAGAAAAACAAACAGAAGACTTGTGTTGGGTACAGGAAACTCTTCCCAACACACAAGGCGGCAGTCGGATAAAAACAGGGTTTTGAATTGGTGCTCCTCTTCCCCGTATAGCCGTCTCCGCACGCACAAACTCCATCCCAGTTTTAAAGAGTAAGTATAATAGAGCCCTTAGATACCAGGAACCAATAATCCAAGCTACTGTAGCTTTTGAGGTGGGGGTCAGGAGCCGAGCTTCGACCCCCTACACATACAAATGCTAACGTAATAATTGTCAGGTCGTCGTCGTGATATCTAACTCATGAATAACTATGTCCTGTTGTTTTCACGTATTGTGAAATTCTCATTTCATGAAAAAACAACAACAATAATATTCATGAAAATCCACATAATTTTGGGAGATTCTAGCTAGTACTTGTCTAGTCTAGTATTAAGGCAATACAATAATGCTACTTGTTAGCTTGTTCCATTCGCTGACCCACAAATACATTACAGATTGGCTGATCAGTCACTTGGCTGAGGTAGTGAGCGAGATCCCTTTAGAAGGCTTGTCCTCTTGTAACAACTTTTAATCAATTTTAACAAATCAATGGGGTGAGTAAAATCCCTTACATGAATAAACAGAACAGTGTAGGTCTAGCTAGTGTTATTGCTTTATTTATACTCTTGTAATCACGATTCAAAAACTGTTCCAGTTTGCCCAAAAAAATATTCTGGCGCATTTTGTATATGGAATGTTGTGACACAACCATCAACATTATCCTGGGATTTATCAAATTTATTTTAATTACGTCAATATTTAAAAAACAACATTGATGTTTTTTTATTGTTCGTAGAGAAGGAATTTCAATAGAGTTTACCTGGTATGACAGTACCATTATGTCGTTGCTTGAGTAAGGTCCTATTCTCTTATTCTCAATCCTTTTCTTATCTTTTATTCATATTCTCTTATTCTCATTCTCTCATTCTCATACTTGCATTAACTCTTATTTTTATATTTTTTTTCTTATAATTATCTTCGTCTCTCATTCTAATTATTTTCTTATTCTAAATCTCTTATTCTGTTCTTTCATATACAGGACATACACACCTCAGATTCTTACTTTCTCTCTCTCTCTCTCTCTCTCTCTCTCTCTCTCTCTCTCTCTCTCTCTCTCTCTCCCTTGCTATTCTCACAATTATATCTCACCTGCGACAGAAAAAAAATTGTCTAATTTTCTCCTTCAAGTGTTTTTCTAAGTTTGAGTGAGAGAAAATGTTTGAGGATCTTCTCGTTTAACAAACTCGCTATCAAAACCAGAGATATTTTTCAATTACTAAAGTTTTAGGGCGATGGATAGGAGTGAGGGGGAGGTAGAAGAGGAGGGAGAATAGGAAGAGGAGGGAGACGGGAAGGGGGAGGAAGAGGACGAGGAGAAAGAAGAGGAGGTGAGGGAGGAAGAGTAAGATGGGAAGGGGAGGAGAGAAGGAAGACTAAGAAGAAAGGAGTAGGGAGAAAAATAGGGGAGGTGGGGGGAAAGAGGAGGAACAGTAAGGGGAGGTGGAGGAGGGGAAGAGAAGGATGTAGAGGAGAGGGATGTGTGGAGGAGAAGGGTTTGTAGAGGAGAAGGATGTGTGGAGGAGGAAGTCAGGTGGACAACGAGGAAGGGGAAAGGATAAGGAGGAATAGGACGGATAAAGGAGGGATGGAGTGGGTGAAGAAGAGGGAGGAGATAGAAGAGGAAAATGAGAAAATAAGGAAGGGGAGTAGAAGAGTAGGAGCAGGAGGTAGAGGAGGGAAAGATAAAGAAAAAAAGAAAAGGATGGAAGGGACAAAATTAAAGAATGGAAAGATAAGAAGATAGGATAGCAGGAAGAATATAGCAGGAGAAAGATGATAGCAGGAGGAAATTCTACAAACGTTTGAGTCCTTTAAAAGTAATTACATTTGAAAAGTGTAACGAAATAAAGAGAGAGAGAGAGAGAGAGAGAGAGAGAGAGAGAGAGGAAGAATTAAAGAGAATAAAAAATGTAAAAGTCACTCCACCTTCTAGGCAGGCATATTAAATTTCCCTGCCATTATTTCCCCGCCTCGGGCTACAAGCAAACCTTGGCCAGGAATTTCCCGCACGATTTGACCGATGTTCCAAAAAGTTTCGACCCCTCTTCTCCCCCCCCCTTTCCCCCCAAAAAAATGATTCACCTTGTCCAAACACTTCATGAGGTCAAACTAAAAGTCACTTAAGCCTAAAGTTTATTTCCAGGCGGATTTTTTTTTCTTCCTCGAAGATATGTGAAGTGGTGTCCGATGGATAATGGAAAGGTATTAGAAATGGAGAGAGAGAGGCCATTAAAGAAAGGGAATGCTGTGGTAAGGTGAGTTGCGGAAAGTATCGTTCAGGAGCAGCGGTCGATATTCTGATATGGGTGAGCCTAGCGGTACGAAGGAAGTGTTAGCAGGAGTGAAGGAAGATGGGAGGAGGAAGAAGAAGGAAGATGGGAGGAGGAAGAAGGAGGGAGGAAGATGGGAGGAGGAAGAAGGAGGGAGGAAGGAGGAAGAAGGAAGAAGAAGGTAGGAAGAAGGGAGGAAGAAGAAGGGAGGAAGAAGGGAAGAAGCTGGAAGGAAGAAGGGAAGAAGCTGGAAGGAAGAAGGAAAGAAAATGGGAGGAAGAAGGGAAGAAGCTGGACGGAAGAAGGAATGAAAATGGGAGGAAGAGGGAGGTGAGTGGGGTGTAAGGGGTGGAAGAGGGAGGTGAGTGGGGTGTAAGGGGTGGAAGAGGGAGGTGAGTGGGGTGTAAGGGGTGGAAGAGGGAGGTGAGTGGGGTGTAAGGGGTGAAAAAGGAAAGAATGATGGAGGTGGTGGAAGAGGGTAAACAGAGATAGAGAAAGAGGACGATGGGGGTAGGGGATAGAGAAAGGAAGATGAATAGGGAAGAAGAAGGGAGGAAGGTGGAGGAAGAAGGGGAAAAGTGGAGGAAAGTGGAAAGAATATGGAGGTAGAGGAGAAAGAAAGAGAAGTGGAGGAATATGGAATAAAGATGGAAATGAGGGAGAGATGGAGAGGAGGAGAATGCAAAGAATGAAATGATGAAACAATGAATGGATGAAAGATCGGAGAAGCAGGAAAACGGAGGAAACGAAGTGGGGGAAGAAATGAAGCGACAAAAATAGATGGAAAAAGAATAACTGATTCCGAAAAGGATTTAGGAGTTCTGGTTAGCAGTAATCTGAAACCAAGACAACAGTGCATAAGTGTTCGCAATAAAGCTAACAGAATCCTTGGCTTCATATCAAGAAGTATAAATAATAGAAGTCCTCAGGTTGTTCTTCAACTCTATATATCTTTGGTTAGGCCTCATTTAGATTATGCTGCACAGTTCTGGTCACCGTATTACAAAATGGATATAAATGCACTGGAAAACGTACAAAGGAGGATGACAAAGTTGATCCCATGTATCAGAAATCTTCCCTATGAGGATAGACTGAGGGCCCTGAATCTGTACTTTCTAGAAAGGCGTAGAATTAGGGGGGATATGACTGAGGTGTATAAGTGGAAAACAAATTAATAAAGGGGATGTAAATAGCGTGCTGAAAATATCTAGCCTAGACTGTACTCGCAGCAATGGATTTAAGTTGGAAAAGTTCAGATTCAGGAAGGATATAGGAAAGCACTGGTTTGGTAATAGAGTTGTGGATGAGTGGAACAAACTCCCGAGTACCATCATAGAAGCTAAGACGTTGTATAGTTTTAAAAATAGGTTAGATAAATACATGAGTGGGTGTGGGTGGGTGTGAGTTTGGACCTGACTAGCTTGTGCTACTACGTCAATTGCCGTGCTCCTTCCTTGGTGAATGTGACCTGACCTGACTACCTTAAGTCATTGGCTTATGGCGGTGGGAGACTTCGACCTGCCTCGCATGGGCCAGTAGGCCTGCTGCAGTGTTCCTTCTTTCTTATGTTCTTATGGAGGGAGGGAAATGTGAGGATAAAAGAGATAGAGAAGCTGAGAAAGATGACAAGTAGGAAGGTAAGTGAAAGAGTAGTAGCGGAATGAAAGAAGAACGAGAAGGAAAAGACGAAGAAGAAAACGAAGACAAAAGAAAACGAGAAAAAAAGAAAAAGAAAAGAAGATGAAGAAGAAAAGGAAGAGAAGGAAAAGACGAAGAAGAAAATGAAGAGAAGGAAAATACGAAGAAGAAGAGAAGGAGAAGACGAAGAAGAAGAGAAGGCGAAGGCGAAGAAGAAGAGAAGGCGAAGACGAAGAAGAAGAGAAGAAGACGAAGAAGAATAAAAAGAGAAGGGAAGAAAAAGAAGAAAATAAGAAAGAAAAAGAAAAAAGTAGAAAGAAATTAGATAAACAGAAAATAAAAAGAAAAAGAAAATAGAAGGAAAAAGAAACTGAAAGATTTTTATAGAATATAGAAAGAAAAAGAAAATAGAAAGAAACAGAAAATAGGAAGGAGAAGAAAATAGGAAGGAAAAGAAAATAGAAAGAAAAAGAAACTAGAAAGAAAAAGAAAAACAAATATTTTTTCTAAAGAGAGAAGGCAGCGAGGGGTTGGAATAGGAAGAATTTTGTAACTTGTTACGAGGAAAAACATCACATGTGACTCTAGGACACGAGGTAGCTCCTGGCCCCTGGTGGTACACGGACAAGAAGCTGCTGGAGGGGGGGGGAAGGGAGACAAGGGAAGAAAAATGGAGAAGGGGGGAAAAAGGGTGGAAAGGGAAGAAGGAAATGTGAGAGGGGAGAAAGAAAAGGGAGTGTAAGACAGGAAGAGAAGATGAAAGAGGAGAGGAAAAGGGAGTGATGTGATCTACCAGTATTTTTGTTACGCGTTCCATTTGTAGGATTTGGTTTTCATTTTGATTTTCCAGATAACCGAGTTTTCGAATCCACAATACGTTTTCTCAGGTCTTTTGCTCATTCATTATCTATGGTGATATTTTGTCGAGCCCTGCTGTTGTTGTTGCTGTATTTACTACAACACGTGCATAAATCCGTATTACTTCCTCATCTGTCATGTATGTTTCATGAATTACCTATTTGTAAGTAGAGAAGCAGAGTTATGGTTGCGGTTTCCCATCTATAGTGTTGAAAGCTACGAGAGCAGAGCTGTACTTATGTAATCTCTTCGTTACAAAAGCAGAGCTCTGCTTTTAGTGCTCCGTCTTCAGAGTCTTAATTTAGGTGGGTGTGTTTGCAAGAAATATCAATGTTTTTTACAATACAAATGTCTCTCTCCTCCACAGCAGAAACTCGCGTATTCATAGTCAAGTTCGTCTTGTCGGCCTTCACCAGCACTCTGCCTTTGTGCCGGGAGAACCTTCGACTGCCTGACTGGTCAAAGCAACAGAGGAGAAAGAAGAGGTTAAACTCATTGTTAATGTCGAATGAATATGTACATTCGCAGTGACAAATCAATTGCATATGAGGTGTATATAAATACACAAACGCGGTGCCACTGGTTACGTATTGATTGGTGTCATTTACAAAGCACCAGAATCGTTTGACTATTCAACTGTTTACAGAAAACGTTGCTAACATCATTAGTGATCCCGGCCAACATCACCAGGTTTCAGCTATCTTTATAGCTTGCAACAATCAGTACCAATATTCTGCTGTCTTGATTACTTGACTGTCATATTACAAATGCTAATCGCGATATAATCTAATAAATTCTGAGTCAATTAGCCGCAGTTCAATACACAAACATAATTCCCTTTAATGTGTTTTTTGTAAGACAAAAATATACAGTGGACCCTCGGTTTTCGTTCACCTCCAAACTCGAACAATTATGTAAGTGTATTTTTGTAAGAGCTTTTGTAAGTGTATTTTGGGGGTCTGAAATGACTAATCTAATTTACATTTGTCCTTATGGGAACAAATTCGTTCGGTAACAGCACTTGAACAGCATTCTGGAAAGAATTTTTAACGAAAACCGAGGGTCCACTGTATTAACAGAACTCGCCTTGAATTACATAATGCACATTATATCAACAAATACACAAGAACTACACACATGCAACATTATAAAACTTACTTGGGGAACTATTACTCATTATGAACTGTTATATGAGGCGAAAACGGCTTAAGGAGTTCTTAGACTTAGTTTACGTGAAAGTCAGCGTGAAGCTACAGCGTTTCCTGTCAAACATTTATGGAAAACTGAAGCTTGTGTCACTGAGTTCCAGATTGTTATGATGGAGAAAAGCCAGTATTTTTTGTGATCACCTTTCTGTGATTATTAGATTGTAGTCAGAGGAGCAAAACTCTTTTAGATCTATTATTCAACATTTTCATTAGAACTTTCTATCAGAGGATGTGATCCAAACAGTTGACTAACAGTCATTTGCTGCGATATATATATATATATATATATATATATATATATATATATATATATATATATATATATATATATATATATATATATATATATATATATATTTATTTATTTATTTATTTATTATGCAAATATCGTAAACCAAGCGATACAGGATGCAGAACAACCACGGAGGGAGTAGAATGATAGCTCTAGGCCTTCCGTGTTGCAATCAATACATCATCAGGAGCTTGAAAATTGCAGAAAGAGGAGGATGTCGAATCAAGTACGTTCCCAGAGGACCGTTTACTCACTTCATTGTAGACGGTCCTCTGGGAACGTACTTGCTTGACATCCTCCTATTTTCTGCAATTTTGCAAGCTCCTGATGTGTTGATTGCAACACGAAATACCCAGATCCATCATTCTACTCCTCCCGTGGTTGTTTTGCATATATATATATATATATATATATATATATATATATATATATATATATATATATATATATATATATATATATATATATAATGTATGTACGCATACGCATACCTGATTGGTCCCAGGTTCGATCCCTGGGCAAGTTTCATTACCCTTGCATACATATATTAGTATGTATGTATATGTGTGTGTGTTAGTTAGTTACCATTATGTCCTAGGCACATGTCGATGTGTGTGTGTGTGTATGTGTGTGTGTGTGTGTGTGTGTGTGTGTGTGTGTGTGTGTGTACTGGTTCAGGGGTAGGAATGTACACTTGAGTTAGTATACATACAGAATCAATCCACATTATTAACTTTCTCGTGATTTACAAGAGGTGCAGTCATAAATGTGATATATGCGGAGGATGTGAGGCCCTTGCATAAGAGAGGATTACACTGCCGGTGAGTGAAGCAGAACCCAAATACAAAAAAAATGATATGCAAGATATATTACCATCTTCAGAAAGTGTTGTCTGGGTTTTCTCTTACTGTATCATGTATGATACAGTATATATATATATATATATATATATATATATATATATATATATATATATATATATATATATATATATATATATATATATATATATATATATATATATATATATGCAAGAAAACCACTATGAAAAATAGAAGAATTCCAAGCGCTTTCGTGACTACTCACATTATCAAGGAATTATAACAGGAAACATGACAAGAAGGGCTTATATAAGGGGCGAGATATATATATATATATATATATATCGTGTCTAATAGGTAAAACTGGTCAGTTAGCAAGAACTCATCTAAAATTAAGTTTTCTAAAATTTTCTCTTATACGTTTAACGATATATTTGTTTCATTTATGTTAATGTAAAAAATTATAATTTTGTACCAAAAGAGACTTAGAAAACTTACCTAACCTTATTATAACAAGCGCAATTTAATTTAGCCTAACACAACTATATATTTTAGATACGTTTACAATAATTGAATAATAAACAAACACAATGAAATATATTTTTTTTTCGTTAGGTTCAGAATGATTTTTGCGAAATTATTGAATACACAAATTTTCGCTTTGTCTAATATGGCAAGAAGAGCGTTGCTATTTAAGTCAAAATCGTAAGTTTTACCTAATGGGCACGACATATATATATATTAGTTTGTTTTGCATACATATATGCAAAGGGAACCACTAGTGGTTTCTTCTCCCAAAGAACACACGCACAAAATTGCAGACACACACACACACACACACACATCAAGATCGGGGAAGGGCAAAGAAGACCGCAGACAGAGTATAGGCTAGGTGCCCAAAGACTGCAAACCTCAGTCAAGGAGAAAGATCTTGGGGTGAGTATAATACCGAGCACGTCTCCGGAAGCACACATCAACCAGATAACTGCTGCAGCATATAGACGCCTAACAAACCTGAGAATAGCGTTCCGATACCTTAGTAAGGAATCGTTCAACACTCTGTACACCGTGTACATCAGGTGTTACACCGAGAGTAAGTCACAAAGTAACACCTCCCAGGTGTTACTTTGCTACATTTGTACTGCAACCCGTCACACAGTTGTTCTAAGAGGCAATAATACCACTCTGGTACAGAACCGTAATACCTCTCACAGTCACGTACAAACTCTGTTCATTTTAGCGTGAATGCTGAAGAGTAATTTTTGTGAATTCAATTAGGCGTAGTGGAGCATGAGTAAATATTGCAGTGACTGTGATGTAGAGTGGAGTCTCGACCAAACCTCAAAAGAGCAGTGGTTGGTAATGGGAAAATGTGTCTTAATTAGTAGTGATGTGTGGACACAAGAATTTGGTACAGAGACTTTTTACCTTGCGTTGATTTTAGTGATTAATGAGCATTGGGATTCGTTACGTACAGTGTTTACATATTACATTAGTAGGCTGATTAACAGTAACTATCTAGGAAGGTACTACTCTCCTCTTAAATCTGTGTGTGAAATGAAAACTTTCTATTTTTTTTGTTTTTGCGCTCTGGTTGGATTCTTTCTATATCATGAACACGTAAGATGACAGATAAATCTTACTAACAGATAACAGATACTGGTCTGAAAGATACCGTAACTCGGTTTCATTTCAAAGTCTTTCATCAGATCAATTCTGTTTCCCATTTCCCTGACGCTGTCTAAATCGCAATGGATTTTGTGCTTCCCTGCGAGTATAATATTTCATAAATTTCTCACTTTGGTTATATTTTGTAACTTTCACAACTCGAATTCGCTTATACTATTAATATTTGAGGATAAGTGAGCTTAGTACTTTTTTTTAAAAGTTGTGTCCACGGATAACACTATACCCGTAAGGGTCACTTGGAGCCAGGGTAATGGGAGGTAACGAGGTTTACTCCACAGAAGTGGAAGGTGGCTTTAATTCCTTGGACCAAGAGCCTTTTACTAGCTTAAAGGCACTGCCTTTGAAGATCTATTGTTTAACAGATTCTAGTTAAACATCTTGCAACCTACAAAGGTGTAAACACAACTGAACCAGGAGCTGTAAATCGACCCCTCCAACCACATATACATAAGTACATCCAAAGCAATTTGCTCGACTCGATTCGAATACTCCCCATCTATTGTCACCAAAACAACCTCCTTACCTCGTAAATCTTCTTTTTACTACACCAAGTCATCCTTTCTTCCCACTCCCACAACCTCCCCACCTCATCTCTCATATTTCCCCACCTCATTCCCCACCTTTTCTCCCCAACTTCTCCTTCATTTACAACTGGCAGCTCCCATAATCAATTCGCAATTAATTACAGCAAGTGAGAAGTCAATGAGCGTCAATAAATTGATGAACAGAAATCCTCAGATATGTCGAGATGTTATGGTATAGGTGTAATTTCCTATCTGTGGTTGCAGGGGTCGAATCGTGGCTCTTGTGGCCTCCTCCTCCGAGCTTACTCTCTTTTAGACTTGTGTGTCCCTATCAAACAAATTCTTAAACACCTATGAGTTAAGATATTACATGTCCAACACCTGAGTATCTTTATATGTAGACCTATTTAAAAAAAGTGATTTATTTTCGGTTCAACAAGTAGCCTACCTCGACCTCGACCTCCACCACCACCACCTCCTCCACCTCGTCAGGTTCAATCCACTTCCTAACCACCCTAAGGCTAAATAAATATTTTCTGACATCCTGAGTTTCCTCAATTCTATCCGAGTCTGTGTAACTGTTTCTCGCCTATCGAGGTGACTATTTCAGTTAACCAAATCTAGTCTTCTACACTGTGTGCCCCGTTATGTCTTTCCTGATACATTTATCTTAAAATGGCAACAGGCTTAGTTCCCTTAGTTTTTTCTCCGGGTTTATGTGAAATGTTATTCCATGGGGGATATACAGGAAAAGTAGAACCAGAGGCACCATTATCACTCCACCAGGGTCACGGAGAACCAGAGGCACGATTATCACTCCACCAGGGTCACGGAGAACCAGAGGCATGATTATCACTCCACCAGGGTCAAGGAAAACCAGAGGCACGATTATCCCTCCAACAGGGTCACGGAGAACCAGAGGCACGATTATCACTCCACCAGGGTCACGGAGAACCAGAGGCACGATTATCACTCCACCAGGGTCACGGAGAACCAGAGGCACGATTATCACTCCACCAGGGTCACGGAGAACCAGAGGCACGATTATCACTCCACCAGGGTCACGGAGAACCAGAGGCACGATTATCACTCCACCAGGGTCACGGAGAACCAGAGGCACGATTATCACTCCACCAGGATCACTCAGAATAAGGAGTGTCTTGGATCCATCGATCTTTCTATTTACCAAGAGATGGACATATGTTCAATGATTAATTATTCACTTGGATAACAATAATAATAATAATAATAATATAAAATTATCATTTTGCTCTTTATATGAAAAAATAGCCGTAAACACGTATGGGTTATACAGTGAAAAGGAAAGCACTCCTGGCATTATTCAAGAGATTATTTCCTCAGAATAATCCTCAGTGGCTGACAGCAGACACTAATCTGTACTTGCAGGATATTCTCAGCATTTCCATTTGTGATTATTTAAAAGACGGGGAAGTGCTAAACCCGTAGTGGGTGACACAGTGCCTGGGGAATAGGAGGCAACGACGTCGTGTGTCAGCACATGGGTGAGGTGACGCTAGCTTGACAGACATGAATTGTTTGCAAACATAAGTCTTCCTCTTACTGTTGGTTTCCACAACTTTGACAGTCAGTCATGGAGGGTGAATATTGAGGTCTGGCACTTTCATCTTGTTCGTTTGTTTGCTCTCTCTCTCACTCTCTCTTTCTCATATATATATATATATATATATATATATATATATATATATATATATATATATATAAAAATATATATATAATGTGTGTGTGTGTGTGTGATATATATGGGAAAACTTAATACATCTTTCTCTCCATGAATCTCTGCAGAGTCCTTTTCTGTTCATCCACTCACCTTCCCTTTCTTACATATCCTTTCCGATTTTTACTCCATCCGTTATTATTTGTTCTTCCCACCTTCTCACATCATCAATCATTCCCTCCCTAACACTTTTCCCTTTCCTCCTGTGTTGCTTTCATTCTTCTCAGTTCTCATCCCCTTCCCTCCGTCTCTCTTCACCTTGCTATACCCTATGCATTTCACCTTGCCCCCTCACTCTTGCTCTTCCTTTCTTTCTCTCTTTCTGTCTCAGATATTTTCACCTTGTTTCTTAATGTTCGCCCCTCTCAATCCTTTATTTTAACCCCTTTTATTTTCCTCCCCACTCACTTCTCATTCTCTCGCGATATTAATTCTCTGTCTTCTTATGTCCCCGTTTCTCCCCATCTTTCATTCCGCACTTCATCTCCCCACGTTCAAACACATCCACTTTGATCCACTTAAATTAAGCACTTGGCAGTTGTCAACCGTACATACACTTACACACACACACACATTCCCTTTCAACTCTTTTTAAGTTTAATTTGCTTGAGTGAATGTTTGTCTAACTACGACTTTTCACCAGCCATGTGAATGTGTTCTGAATACATCATCTGTTATAGGAGAGGGAGCTGGAAAGATCCTGCATCACTACCCAGTATATATATATATATATGAGATGTTCAAATGAGAAACAAGTTGGTTACTCTTTGAGAAGAGCTACAATGATGATGGTGATTGATTTGTCACTGAAACGTTGACTGTACATCTATATATATCTTGAGAAGTTGCGAGTCTTTCCCACTTACTCTGAAGTCTAGTTTTTGACGGTTATTTATCGTTACAGGGTAGTAATTATGTATTACAGCCACGGGGAGAGGGATGAAAGTAACCTAAGACTTTCTATACCACACTGTCCTCAGAAGGTGAATCATTCGGGGATTCACTGTGAGCCAGGAGGAACCATTTACTCGTTCGAAATACTGAGTTTCATCAAGCCAGCTTCACCGACTTGATAAACCTCTACACAGAGCGAAGGAAGCTAAAACGCTGTGTAGTTTTAAAAATAGGTTAAATAAATACGTGAGGGGGTGTGGGTTGGACCTGACTAGCTTGTGCTGGTGGGTCTGATGCCGTGCTCTTTCCTTAAGTGAATGTGACCTGGACCTGACTAGATTGGGTGAATGGCATAAGCCGGTAGGCGACCTGGACTTGCCTGTTCACCTTTGTATTTTTTTCAATTCGATGGTTGAAGCAGAAGAGATGTGAAGACGATATAATCAGTCCATCACCCTTGAAGATCTAGTTTTGAGGGGGTCAGTCCCTCTCAAATCCAACCATTCTCACTGGTAGAAGTTGTCCAAGGTATTTTCTGTTCTGTACCAAGATACCATTGTGTTGCAGTGTCTGACAGAGCGAATATTAAAATGGTATAAAATACCGACAGGTTGTTAGGTAAGATATATGCAACAGTTAGGTATCTATTTCGAAACGTTTCGCCTACACAGTAGGCTTCTTTAGTCGAGTACAGAAAATGTAGATGAATGGTTCAGAGAACCGACAAGTTATAAATTAGACACATATGCAACACTTGGGTATCTTTATTGAAGAAACGTTTCGTCACACAGTGGCTTCATCAGTCAAATACAAAGTAGAAAGGTGTAAGGAGAGGAGGAGTTTGAGGTTATCAGTCCCTCGGCCTGGAGTCGATGTGTTCAGTCCATCAATCTTGTTAGAAGTGTAGCACAAGGCCGTAGAGGTGGCTTATATGCTGTAATCAGGTGAGATGAAGCAGGAGGAGGCGGGGTCATAGTAGTACCATCCACTATTCTAAGTAGGTCTTCGTCCAAAGGTTGGACAAGTGTAGAAGAATTCGTTTGTATCAAGATCCCAAGCTGTTGCTGTGTCATACAGGATGTAGATGAATGGTTCAGAGAACCGACAAGTTATAAATTAGACACATATGCAACACTTGGGTATCTTTATTGAGGAAACGTTTCGCCACACAGTGGCTTCATCAGTCAAATACAAAGTAGAAAGGTGTAAGGAGAGGAGGAGTTTGAGGTTATCAGTCCCTCGGCCTGTATGACACAGCAACAGCTTGGGATCTTGATACAAACGAATTCTTCTACACTTGTCCAACCTTTGGACGAAGACCTACTTAGAATAGTGGATGGTACTACTATGACCCCGCCTCCTCCTGCTTCATCTCACCTGATTACAGCATATAAGCCACCTCTACGGCCTTGTGCTACACTTCTAACAAGATTGATGGACTGAACACATCGACTCCAGGCCGAGGGACTGATAACCTCAAACTCCTCCTCTCCTTACACCTTTCTACTTTGTATTTGACTGATGAAGCCACTGTGTGGCGAAACGTTTCCTCAATAAAGATACCCAAGTGTTGCATATGTGTCTAATTTGAGTACAGAAAAGTTGGTACAGAAAAGTTGGTCAATAAATGTTGCCTTTTCCAGTAAATTTTACACCAGAAACACAAATGCTTTTGGTGATCCTTATGGCCTTAACCAGTGACCAGTAATAGTCTGTCTGGTCAAGGTTGAATGAAATCATACGGATTTATCACTTCCTGATATACGGAGGAAGACTTCAGCACAACTGAAGTTACAACAGCTTCCCAACTCTGCTAAAGTGAGATACGGAAACTATGCAGATGAAACTGTCTGCGAATTCACTGACAGATTCAAAGGCACTGGCTGCTGCACTGACAGCCAATTATTGCACATCGGCAGGAAACAGTTCCAATTGCTCAACCACATCGTCGACAGCAGTTTCATACAAGGAAGAAAGTCATTGCTTAACTGGACAGGCAAATGGAACTGACATCACTGAGCTTCCAGCTGGCTCGACTAGTTTGTGTGTGTGAGTGTTTGTGTTAGTGTTAGTGTGTGTGTACTCACCTAATTGTACTCACCTAATTGTGGTTGCAGTGGTCGAGACTCAGCTCCTGGCCCCGCCTCTTCGCTGTCTGCTACTGGGTCTCTGCTCTCCCTGCTCCATGAGCTTTATCATACCTTGTCTTAAAACTATGTATGGTTCCCGCCTCCACTATATCGTTCGCTAGACTATTCCACTTCCTGACTACTCTATGGCTGAAGAAATGCTTCCTAACATCCCTTTGACTCATCTGAGTCTTCAGCTTCCAGTTGTGCCCCCTTGTTTCTGTCACTATCCACCTTGTCGATTCCCCTCAGTATTTTGTATGTCGTTATCATGTCTCCTCTAACCCTTCTGTCCTCCAGTGTTGTTAGTCCTATTTCCCTCAACCTTTCTTCATAGGACAGACCCCTGAGTTGTGGCACTAACCTTGTCGCAAACCTTTGCACTTTCGCTAGTTTCTTTACGTGCTTGACCAGGTGTGGGTTCCAGACTGGTGCTGCATATTCTAGTATGGGCCTGACGTACACGGTGTACAGTGTCTTAAACGATTCCTTGTTAAGGTAACGGAACGCTAATCTTAGGTTTGCCAGTCGCCCATATGCTGCCGCGGTTATCTGGTTGATGTGTGCCTCCGGAGACGTGTTTGGCGTTATACTCACCCCAAGGTCTTTCTCCTTTGTGTGTGTGTGACTGTACTCATTCATTTGCACTCTTGTATTTTGGTTGCAGGGGATCAACTCTCAGCTGGACGTTACCGGGTTCACTCTCTCTTTGCTACGTGAGCCTTTTACCTATTCTTAAACCTACGTATAGATTCTGCAATTCACCGTATTGCACTCACTGATATGGCTGCGGGGGCAGGGCCCAGCTCTTGTCCCCCACATCTTAAACTTCATTGACCGGTACTACTGTCCTCTTGAACCCTAAGATATATAAAGTTCCCTTCCACCACTTACACATCCAGTTCACTCCACTTTCCAACTACCTAGAGCCTGAAAAAGTACTTCCTAATATCCCTGTAACTAATCTATGCTTTTAACTTTCATCAACGTATCCTTGTACCTTTTCCTCGCATTGTAAAATAGAGTCTTTACCCTCCTTATCAACTATGTTCCAAGGTAGTCAGAGTCCATTCCTTTAGCCTATCTCTCCATAATGTGATGCTAGTACTACTACTGTTGTCTCTTTGACTGAAGGAGCCTAACTGTGTAGGTGAAACGTCTCATCCATAGATACCCAACTGTTTCACATGCGTCTTAACCTTCAAAAGTGACTATTTTTCGCATACCTCTAGCATGACTTCCAGTGGCTGGTTTGTGTATGTGTCATTAACAACTTGTCGGTATTCTCACACTATCTACTAACGCAATGGGTCAAGAGGGCTGTTGGTGTCACCGTTCTCATGTTGTGTGTATGTGGTGGGTGTGGATGGGTGGGTTGGTGTGTGGGTGCATGAGTTTGTGGGTGGGTGGGTGCGTGAGTTTGTGGGTGTGTGGGTGCGTGAGTTTGTGGGTGGGTGGGTGCTGGGCTCAGTCCGCGTTGATCATTTCATTGTTTGCTCACTGTGCTCTCATATGCTCAGCCAACCAGAAAATCTGAAAAAGTTTTTTGATTACTTTCGCCTCGCAGAACCGTCAAGTGAGGAATGAGGGAGAGGGGAACAGGGAGAGGGGGACAGGGAGAGGGGAACAGGGAGAGGGGAACAGGGAGAGGGGAACAGAGAGAGGGAACAGGGAGAGGGAACAGGAGAGGGGAACAGGGAGAGGGGAACAGGGAGAGGGGGACAGGGAGAGGGGACAGGGAGAGGGGGACAGGGAGAGAGGGACAGGGAGAGGGGAACAGGGAGAGGGGAACAGGGAGAGGGGAACAGGGAGAGGGAACAGGGAGAGGGAACAGGAGAGGGGAACAGGGAGAGGGAACAGGAGAGGGGAACAGGGAGAGGGGAACAGGGAGAGGAGAGCAGGGAGAGGAGAGCAGGGAGAGGGGGACAGGGAGAGGGGACAGGGAGAGGGGGACAGGGAGAGGGGAACAGGGAGAAGGGAACAGGGAGAGGGGAACAGGGAGAGGGGAACAGGAGAGGGAACAGGGAGAGGGAACAGGGAGAGGGAACGGGGAGAGGGGAACAGGGAGAGGGGGAACAGGGAGAGAGGGAACAGGGAGAGAGGAACAGGGAGAGGGGAACAGGGAGAGGGGAACAAAGAGATGGGGAACAGGGAGAAGGGAACAGGGAGGGGGGGACAGGGAGGGGGGAACAGGGAGAGGGGAACAGGGAGAGGGAAACAGGGAGACGGGTACAGGGAGATAGGAGCAAGGAGAAGAAATAGGGCACGTGGAAAAGAAAAGTAGGCACTGGGAAAGGGAGAAGAAGAGGGTGAATAGATGAGAGGGAAATTTGAGAAGTTGAAAGAAGAAGACGAAAGAAAGAATAAGGATAAAAAAGGATAGGAAACTCCTTCACTCGATTTTTTCTAAATTTTCCTGAATACAAAAAAAATAGATATACAGTTAATAATGAATTAGAAATTAAAAATAATGAATCATAATACTATTTGTATAATAATAACAGATAACCTAACTGCCCTAAAAAAATTAACTTTTCCAAAATATTCGTATATAAATTAGCAGATAGAATTTTTGCAATCTAACTTAAGACCTAACCTAACCTAAGACCTCACCTAAACTAAGACCTCACCTAACCTAAGACCTCACGTAAACTAAGACCTCGCCTAAACTAAGACCTCGCCTAACCTAAAACTTCACCTAACCTTAAACTTCACCTAACCTAAAACTTCACCTAACCTTAAACTTCACCTAACCTTAAACTTCACCTAACCTTAAACTTCACCTAACCTTAAACTTCACCTAACCTTAAACTTCACCTAACCTTAAACTTCACCTAACCTTAAACTTCACCTAACCTTAAACTTCACCTAACCTTAAACTTCACCTAACCTTAAACTTCACCTAACCTTAAACTTCACCTAACCTTAAACTTCACCTAACCTTAAACTTCACCTAACCTTAAACTTCACCTAACCTTAAACTTCACCTAACCTTAAACTTCACCTAACCTTAAACTTCACCTAACCTTAAACTTCACCTAACCTTAAACTTCACCTAACCTTAAACTTCACCTAACCTTAAACTTCACCTAACCTTAAACTTCACCTAACCTTAAACTTCACCTAACCTTAAACTTCACCTAACCTTAAACTTCACCTAACCTTAAACTTCACCTAACCTTAAACTTCACCTAACCTTAAACTTCACCTAACCTTAAACTTCACCTAACCTTAAACTTCACCTAACCTTAAACTTCACCTAACCTTAAACTTCACCTAACCTTAAACTTCACCTAACCTTAAACTTCACCTAACCTTAAACTTCACCTAACCTTAAACTTCACCTAACCTTAAACTTCACCTAACCTTAAACTTCACCTAACCTTAAACTTCACCTAACCTTAAACTTCACCTAACCTAAAACCTCACCTAACCTAAAACCTCACCTAACCTAAAACCTCACCTAACCTAAAACCTCACCTAACCTAAAACCTCACCTAACACATTCTATTAAATATATCCTGGATCACTTTAAATATATTTAATATAAATTATAATAGAGGAGTCACAGAGATGTCAGGAAATACTTCTTTAACCTTAGAGTGGTCAGGAAGTGGAGCGAACTAAAAAGAGCGAAGTGGCAGATTCTGAGGTCATACATAGTTTTAAGAATAGGTATAATTGGGCTCACGCAACCAGTAGTGTGTGAACACAGTAGTGGCCAACGGAAACGCAGAGCCAGGAGCTGAGAATCAACCCCTGCAACCACAAATTGGAAAGCAAAAATAAGTCTGGGCGCCCGTACGCGCGCACAATTATATATCCCCCTCCCTCCCTTACACTAATATATCACTCTTACCTACCATAAAGGGAATTACCAATAGACCCCTGGCTGCCTTCAAGAGGGAGCTGGATAGATACTTCAAGTCGGTGCTGGATCAGCCGGGCTGTGGTTCGCATGTTGGACTACGTGCGGCCAGCAGTAACAGCCTGGTTGATTAGGCCCTGATCCACCGGGAGGTTTGGTCTTGGACTGGGCAGCGGGCTTTATTTCCTGGAATACACTCCAAGCAGACTCCTGGTAGTACCACCATTACATACCCCTCTGTGTCACTAACTCTCTCAAGTCTGCAATGACTGATATCTTATAAGGTTTCAAATAAGCCATTCTCTGGTGGCTAATGATACGTAAGACAGGCAGACATATGGCTGTTATCAGTGAGAGAAACACATATGCTGACGCTGCCAGCACTCGCGCCTTGTTTTTCATTCCTCTGGGTTAGGAGATATTTTGTGTGTGTGTGCGTCTGTCTGTCGTCTGTGTTTGTCTGGGTGCACGTGCAATTCATTCTAGCTCTTGGCTCCACCATTCAGTTACTCACGAACTGTCTCACTTTCTGGCCTCAGTGACATTATCATCATCCACTTCCTCTACACCCCAGATCACTATCATCATCCACTCCCTCTACACCCCAGATCACTCTCATCATCCACTCCCTCTACACCCCAGATCACTATCATCATCTACTTCCTCTACATCCCAGATCACTATCATCATCCACTTCCACTACACCCTAGAACACTATCATCATCCACTCCCTCTACTCCCCAGATCACTATCATCATCCACTTCCACTACACCCTAGAACACTATCATCATCCACTCCCTCTACTCCCCAGATCACTATCATCATACACTTCCTCTACACCCCAGATAACTATCATCCACTTCCACTACACCCCAGATCACTATCACCATCCACTCCCTCTACTCCCCAGATCACTATCATCATCCACTCCCACTACACCCCAGATCACTCTCATCATCCACTCCCTCTACACCCCAGATCACTATCATCATCTACTTCCTCTACATCCCAGATCACTATCATCATCCACTTCCTCTACTCACCAGATCACTATCATCATCCACTTCCTCTACATCCCAGATCACTATCAT
Organism: Cherax destructor; assembly: GCA_009830355.1. Lineage (NCBI taxonomy): Eukaryota > Metazoa > Arthropoda > Malacostraca > Decapoda > Parastacidae > Cherax > Cherax destructor. The sequence goes on along the minus strand of WNWK01000571.1, from coordinate 35,407 downwards.
CATCCACTTCCACTACACCCTAGAACACTATCATCATCCACTCCCTCTACTCCCCAGATCACTATCATCATCCACTTCCACTACACCCTAGAACACTATCATCATCCACTCCCTCTACTCCCCAGATCACTATCATCATACACTTCCTCTACACCCCAGATAACTATCATCCACTTCCACTACACCCCAGAACACTATCATCATCCACTCCCTCTACTCCCCAGATCACTATCATCCACACCCTCTACACCCCAAAAAGATTTCTATTCCCTTTTTCCACACCAACCGTAAAGCCATTAAATTACCAAAATAGCTTTAATGACCTCCACCATAACCTTTTCTCTATTCTCCTACAGTCACCACTACAAACCTCTATCTATCGAAGTGTTCGCTACCCAAATTCTCGCTCTAAGTAAATCACCACAAACAAAAATCTCTTCTCTAATTAGTAAAATCTCTTCGCTAGCCACCAAAATATCTTCTCTAGCCACCAAAAAAATCTTAAGCCACCAAAATCTCATCTCCAGCCACCAAAATCTTCTTTAGCCACCAAAATCTCGTCTCCAGCCACCAAAATCACTTCTCCAGCCGCAAAAAATCTGTATCCACCAAAATCTCTCTAGCCACCAAAATCTTTTCTATAGCCACCAAATTCTCTTCTCTAGCCACCAAAATATTTTCTCTAGCCACCAAAATATTTTCTCTAGCCACCAAAATATCTTTTCTAGCCACCAAAATCGCTACCATCGACATTCTCTTCTCAGGCGCCGTTTAAAATGAGTGTCTATTTGTCTTACGTATCTTGCCATTCTTTCCTCTCAAATTTATTTCTCAATTTCAATTCCATTCACAGAGTTTTCTGCTGACGCCGCGACCCATCAAAACCAGACCAGAAGTATGGTGGCAGCGGTCGGAGGGAAAGACCGTGCAAAAAGCAGCAATTACATTAAGTTTCCTGCATTTATAGCAGCAAGTTTGAGACGTCAGTAGCTATAAAGTTTTCAACGTCCAATGCAATATTTTTCCAGCCTCAGTTGCTTTAAGTCTCCGTCAGGCCTTGCAATAGGCAACGGTGCAACCAGCTGCCATCTAAGGGCCTTCCAGCTAGCTACCAAGAGTCTAGTGATAAATTAGACACATGTGTAACATCTGGGTATCTTTACTCTGTAGATGTTTTGTCAACCAGTGGCTTAATCAATACAATGGAGAAGACTGAAGAGGTAATCAGTCCCTCAGCCTAGAGGCAATGTGGTCAGTACGGCATCAGTCTCTACCGAATCAAAACTGACCACATACTTCTAGGATGAGGGACTAATTACCTCATTTTCTACCTCTTCAGTCTTCCGTTGCACATGAGTCTAATTTAACATGTTGGCGGTATTGTGTACCATTGATATTCTACCTGGAGTCTACCTAGAGGTCGTTTAAAGGGTCAACGCCCCCGCGGCCCGGTCCTATGGACAAAACATGTTGCAATGAAGAACTGCAGGTGTACGTAGTCATAATTTGTTGTCCACAAGAATTTATGTACACAAATACTATGCCCACAGCAGTGATGACGCTAAAGCTTGTGTCTGATGCACACACACACACACACACACACACACACACACACACACACATAGGGACATGCCATAAATAACATGCCATACATTGTAAAGATTCTGTACTGAACTACGGGGGTACCAAATGTGAGGAGCCGACGCCGTTTCTTTAATTAAAGCAGAAGTCATCACCACCTCCAGCATCATCGTCGAAACAACTGGCAGTTATAGCTACCCACAGCCTTAGACAATAAAATCTAAGAATATTCTTTCCCTAGACTTCCACTTGACACAAGATATAACTTTCTTCACTATCACTACTAATATTTCTCACTCAATCTGGCCACTATTGTAGCCTGTATTCACTCACGCTCTTTATGTATTTGCAGTAATCAAGGTCCCAGTACAGAAACGTCTACATTAATGGCATTCTAAGTGTGTGCTTTCGTATCCATCTCCTTATGCGGTCAAGAATTTAGTCTTCTTCCAGCAGACAGAGTCTGCTGTTATGGTCCTTGTATCATCTCAGTTTTAAACCTTTAAAAGAAAAGCACGATGCCCTCCACTCCAGCACCACGCTGCCTTCTCCTCCAACACCTCGTCACGGTGAACTACCGTCCACTTGAAGTTCCTGTCTTCGTTATTTTCTTCCTCTTATGCAGGACAACTATTTCTTCACCTTTTCTACCATGAATTCATGATTTCTTTCTCTCTATCTCTCTCCACCCTATTCCTTGTCCTTCCCTTATCTTCCCCCCTCTCTCCTTCCTTCCCTCTTTCTCATTTCCTACTCTTTCCTTCCCTCTTCTCGTTACTCTCATCCTATCTAGTCTTCCCTGTAACCTAATTTCCCTTCCCCATCTCCCCTTCTATTTCATCTCATCCCCCTGTTCTCCAGGCTGGCGTCCATCATCATCAGAGGAAAAGAGAAATCTGGCAGAAAGATTTGGTTGAGATAATCCTGGCGTTCATTAGTTCACGTCGGTGATGAGGCTTCACGTCATCGTCCAGAAGAGGAGAGAGGCTGTTCCCTCATCTCTCTGTCCGGAGAGAGGATGTGCCATCTCTTAGTCTGGAGATGAGAGATGTTTTATCTCTTAGTCGGAAGATGAGAGATGTTTTATCTCTTAGTCGTGAGAGGAGAATCTCTTGGTCGAAAAAGGAGCACAATGCTCCATCTCTTGGTTGGGAAAGGACAATGGTCCATCTCTTGGTTGGGAAAGGATGCCCAGTACACTTCTGTTTACCCTGTAGTCCAAAAGGTCCAGAAGCGGATAGCCTGTCTCCTCTCAAGGCACAAGGCTTAACTTGATCTGGTAAATTACTCGGTGCTATTGCCAGTTTAAAAATAAATATAACACAAAAACATCCAGGGTAAAATTCGTAAATATTTTGACTAGCAAAAATAAATGCGGCCTCAAATAAATGGTCTAGCACCCAACAAAAACAATCAGCATCGTTTAAAAAATACTTTTCAAATTGTTAGTTTTAAATTACTCTTCTAAAAGTTCTCAGGCACCCCAATAATTATAAAAAAAATCAATAAAAGGCTGAAGTCACGGACAAACAGAGAAAATGTGTTCCACAGTTGCATGCCACAAGTTAAAGAAAGGAATAGGAGAGAAGCACCTGGACACAGGGAGTTATTGGTGAACTTTATATGGCCAGTAATCAGAGTGACGATTCCTGTTGAACGAGGGTCCAAACACTAACCTCCATCCTAACTCTGCATAATTTGCTTCTATGAAAGGCTGCACTATTTGTCAAGATCAATATTTGGGGTCCATAAAGTCACTGAGGCTCTTGTGTGAGCTCGAAACAGCAGCCTTAGCCTGAGCATCTGCATGTTCATTTCCCAGGACACCACCATGTCTTCAACACCAACAGATCTCCACAGTCTTGTGTCACATGCAGAGACAGGCTATCCGCTCCAAGATCTTTTTAGACCACAAGGTGAAGAGAAAAGTACAGGGCTTGGGCACGCAAATAGAATTGGAAATTAGACTAGAAAGGTAAACAGAGATCCATCTAAGCTGACTATCAGGACAAGAGCAGACAAGATTGCGTGGAGCCCAGCACAGAGTACCGAGAACTCATTTTGTAACAGTGTACACAATGAGTCCTAACTGGCGATCACATAAGAGTCAAGACTACCCTTGCTGTTTAATCCATCAATAAAGACTTTCATCCTTGAAGCATGAACAAAATCATGTTACACTAAATTAGCAGAGGTCATCACCAGAGCTAAACACTTTTGGGTCCCCATCCACTGCCTCTACAGGCGTGCCTCAGATACAGTCTAATGAGGGCAGGAAAAAAACAAGCATAGGCACACCAAAGTCATGTTCCTAAAATGTAGCTTAGGCTCTTGTGTATGTTTTTTCATTCACTTGTGTTTTAAAAATATGTATTATTATAATCAAAAGAAGCGCTGAATCTACAAGGGACATACAGCGCAGCAGGGCAGGGAAGGATGCAGGGGTATTGGGTAACAAGAGAGAGAAGAATGAGTATTAGGGCATGGAGTGCAGTGGAGCAGTGGATAGTGCAGGGGTAGAGGGTAGCAAGAGATTGAGGTAGAAAGGGCAGTGAAGAGTGCTAGAGTCATTATCATCAGAGTTTGTGCAGTAAATCAGTTGCCGTCAAAAAGTCAATGAGTCTGGGTTAAAGGAGGGTCCATCAGCAAGAAGGGAAGGTAAAGTAAGGGCAGTAGAGCGGTGACGACGTTGGAGGTAAAATCTGTGTGCTCGTTGATAGAGTGGGCAGTCCAACAGAATGTGGCTAACAGATACTGGAACCTGACAATTGTCACATAATGGAACAGGGAACCTCTCCATGAGATACCCGTGAGTAAGACGAGTGTGACCGATTTGAAGACGGGAGAGAGTAGTCTCCCAACCTCGACATCGATGACAAGAAGATGGCCAGAAACCTATATTCGGTTTAATAGACTGTAGTTTGTTATGGAGCAGATCAGACCAACGTTGTTGCCAACAGGTGCGAAGGAGGGTAGTAATTACAGCAAAATAGTCTATGAAAGGAACACCTCTATATGAAACAGGGAGGCCATGTACTGCTGACCGCACAGCAGTGTCTGCCTGTTCCTTGCCCTGTACGTCAACATGACCAGGGACCCAACAAAAAACAATATCTTTGTGCTTGCTAGAGATACGATGTAACCAAAGTTGGATACGAAGAACTAGTAGATTAAGTGTATCAATTTTTTCTATAGCCTGTAAAGCACTAAGGGCATCTGAAATGACCACAAATGGTGACACAAGCATAGATGCAATACGGATAAGTGCTATGAGAATGGCATACAATTCAGCCATAAAATTGCTAGCCGACGACAATAAATGCCCTCACATGATGCTGTCCAGAAACACTACTGCGAATCCGATGCCATCAGAACACTTAGAACCATTGGTGTACACTATTGATGGCATGAGAATGAGATCAGAAGTGGTTAAGAAAAAGAGAGCTAGAAGCCACTGTAGGCAGATGGGCTTTCGCACATGGCAGTGGGAAAGAACAGACACGAATCGTTGGAACTTCACAAGGTGGTAGGGAAAAATGAGATGCTACGTGAACATAGAAAGGTGGTAACTGAAGAGAAGACAAGAGCGAATGTAGGTGAAGAGAAACGGGACGGAGTAAACAGGGGGCGACGAACAAATAAAGATCTACTAACATCAGTGACTATCCTCTATATAGAAGGATTGCGGAGGTCATGAGAGCAAACATAATAGCAAAGGCAATGAACATCACAGCGATTGGTCTTGGATGGAATATTCGCCTCTGCATAAAGGCTCTCAACCGGTGAAGAGCGAAAGCACAAGCACTTAGGTATAAATGTAATCCCTAGTGATGGATGGGATCACAGCTAGAGTGTGTTGTAGAAGAGGCCGCTGAATATATCTGAGCGCCATAATCGAGTTTTGATAAAATTAGGGCTGAAAGTAGTCGAAGGAGAGTTCTATGATCAGCCCCCATGAAAGATGAGCAAGGGTTTAAAGGAGGTTCAGCTGGCTATGACAAGTTGTCTTCAGAGAGGTAATTGGTGGTTTCCAGGATAACCCACGGTCAAATAGAAGGCCAAGAAACTTGACTATCATGTTTTGGGATACTTGAGCCATATAGGTACAATGGATGATCAGGGACTGAAAGTCTAGTGAAAGTAATTTGGTGAGTTTTACTACTAGAAAATTTAAACTCATGAGTGGTGGCCCAATTGGAAACACGTTTGACCGCATGCTGGAGAGAAATGGCAATGAGGTGAGAGTCAGCGCCTGCACAAGCTATAGCAAAGTCATCAACATTGAACGATGACCAAATATTAGATGGAAGAATAGATACCAGATCATTTATAGCAAGGAGAAAAAGTCTTGTGCTCAGAACACATCCCTGAGGGATACCTTCAGCTTGGACAAAGTCCGTGGAAAGCATATTATTAACTCGGACACGGAAATGCCTTTCAGTTAAGAAGTTCTTAAGGAAAAATGTTAGATTGCCTCGGAGGCCTAAGGAGTGGACCTGGGCCAAGATATTATACCTCCAAGTTGTGTCATATGCCTTCTCAAGTCAAAAAAGATGGCAATAACCGAGTGGTTATTGGTAAAGGCATTACGAACATATGTATCCAAGTGTAGTAAGGGGTCAGTGGTAGAACGGCCCTTACGAAAGCCATATTGACTAGTGGAGAGACTATTGTGTGTCTAAATACCCCATCAAACATCTATTTACCATACATTCCATCACCTTGCAAACTGCACTGGTAAGAGCAATGAGATGGTAGTGGGAGGCATCATGTATCGTAGTACCCGATTTGCGGAAATGGAGAACAATAGCAGATTTCCACAGCTTGGGAAGAACTCCTTGTGACCAAATAAGATTAAATAGTTGTAAGAGGACTGCAAGGACTGATTGATGTAAATGCTTTAGCATACAAATATGAATGCCGTCAGGCCCAGCTGCCGATGATCAGCAAGCGGAGAGTGTTGCCTCCAGTTCCAGAAGTATAAAAGGCACATTATAAGATTCTTCTCTGACAGAAGAAAAGTCTGAGGACTAACTCTCTGGCAGACTTTGAGGAAAGAAACGAGGGGCATAGATGGAGCCCCTGAGAAATATGGACCAGATGATTACCAATTTTGGTGACAACATCAAGAGGGTTTGCTATATCAACACCGGCAACCCGAAGAATAGGAACCAGGTCGGGGGAGTATTTACCACTCAGTTTCCGTACTTTCTTCGAGACTGCACTTATACAGGAAGCCAAAGTGATGGTAGAAACATAATCCCACCAGCAAGTGTGTTTAGCGTCACGGATGACACGGCAAGCGACCGCTCTCTTCTGCTTAAAATCAAGGAGTCTCTCTGTGGTTCTGTTGTACTGGTACCTGCCCCACGCAGTGCGTTTCAAATGTACTGCCCGGCACGCACTTCTGAGAATGTTTGCCCGAGGTTTGGTGTATAGAATGTGTAGATGTGGTTAAGACTAAGGTCGAGAAGAGGTGTAAAATCTCATCAATAGAGAACTAGGAAGGAGCCTCATTAAAAGCAGTTAGATGTGCGTAAAGGTCCCAGTTCTCCTGGTGAATTGGGACCTTTACATGAGGTGAATACCAAGGAGAAATAAGAATGATTGGAAAATGATCGCTGTCATGCAAGTCCAGGAGGACAGACTTGGCGAAGCCTACTGTAGTTGAGGACGAGCAGACCGAGAGATCGATGCAAGAGAGAGAATTAGTATGAGGATCAAAATGGGTGGGAGTACCCGTATTTAAAACATGGAGGGGGAGAGAAACAAGAAAAGCCTTTAACTGAATGCCACAGGAGTCACAGTGAGACCCCCCAGAGAAAATGGTGGCCATTAAAATCGTCAAGTAACAGAAGTGGTGGTGGTGGTAAGGAAGAAACCAGAAAGGCAACATCTGGGATAGATAATGTCCGAGAAGGAGAGAGATACAAAGAACAGAGTGTATACCACTTATTCAAGTGAATACGGGTGGGCTGCAGTGTAATGTTTGTGAAGTATGAACAAAGAGCTGATGGTATGGAATATCAGTGCGTATAAGAAGGGCACTTTCATTAAAGGTTCCATCGGAAAAAGGATCCAATGAATATAATAAATCATACCTGAGATGGGATGGATAACAGCGGAGTGTAATTTGGGTTCTTGTAAACAAACACTAACAGGGAAAAACAGGGAGAGCAACACCTGAAGCTCACCCCAGTTACCTCTGAGGCTGCAGATATTCCACTGTAAATAAGCCATGATTTGAAAGAAAAGGGTATAAGAAATGTGCAGGTAAAGGTATTTACGGACTAGAAGGGTTAGGAAAGTTCACATATGGCAGCAGCGGAAAATGGTCAAGCAGCGAAGGAATGGGACGCTGCAAAGAAAGGAGTTGTGCAAACAGAGAAGAGGAGGAACAGGAGGTGGATTGGTGTCCATCAATGGTCTAGTCTCATCAATATATTCTGAGATATCTTCAAGTGTTTCAAAAGACATGGACGTTGTATGGGAGACTATATTGGAGACCGAAGGAGGAGGGTGAGTAAAGATTGGGACGACAATGGACTGTACCAAAGTAGGGGGGACGAAGGGGTAGAGGGAACTGAAGAAGCTTGGGAGGGAACAGAAGAGGAAGCAACCTAAGAGGGGGCAGAAGAGGAAGAAACTTGGGAGTGGGCAGAAGAGGAAGAAACTTGGGAGGGGACAGAGGAGGAAGGTACAGTATGAGGAGGAGGGTGAACCTCCACACCACACAGAAAGCACAGTCATACCACCACACCAAGCACAGTCATACAACCACAGCAAGCAGAGTCATACCACCACAGCAAGCAGTCATTCCACCATAGCAAGTACAGTCATACCACTACAGCAAGCACGGTCATACCACCACAAGCAGTCATACCACCACAAGCACACTCATACCCACAAACTTAAGTTAAAAATCAACACAATATCACAAACAAAACAATAAAAATACGCAACTGTTGCACATGGTATTTTATACCATTTTCCAGCTCAACTAAAACATTTGTATTATACATTTTTTTAATATATCATGCTCAAAAAAGGGCCCTAAATCACAAGAAAGTGTTTTTTTTCTGCCATTGCTCCTCCAAGATAGATGGGCTTACAGAATCATATATAAAACATTCAGTAATAAATATGGGATACTTGGCGTTCATACATAATGGATACGAGAGAGAGAAATATGATCTATGAGGTTTTAGTCTGGGTCACGTGCCAGTGATGGAAATTATTACGGATCTTCTCCTTAGTCTTATAGATACCGAAAATTTGTAAATTTCGATATTTTTTTTTTTTGGGGTAAATTTTAAAAATATAAGTTTTATATATTTTTTCGTCGTTACTCTTCAATTTCTTCTTCGAAAATTTGTAAATTTATTTCGTGATTGTTTTTTTTTTTTGGTAAATTTTAAAAATATAAGTTTTATATATTTTTTTTCGTCGTTACTCCTCAATTTCATCTTCCTTATTTTTTTTTTTTTAGAATTTTTAATTTTTTTCTTTTCATACTTATTCACTTTTGATCATTTTATGTAACTTTTATTATACTTTTTAAGTTTTCTATTTTTTGGCAATTGTATTTTCCTCGACTTTTCAGCAATAATTTTAAACTTTTTCATCTTTATTTGTTCCAACTTTTGCATAAGTTCCTTTCTAAAACTGTTTTATCTTCTTTATGGGGAAGGCTGGAATAAATTGCTCCTATCATTTAGTCTGTTCAATATTGTTAGCATATTGCAACGCTTCTTTTAAAGTGAATTCCTGGATACAGCAGCAGTGGACCACTGTTAACAACAGTACTCAGAGGACTGGCGCCTCAGAAATTATTTGAATAACAAATCACCAGAACCACTTGGTTATTCATTGATTAAAACACACACACAGTTCCTGACATAATTACTGATATGGGAGAAATGCCCATGCTGCCGCACAGTTGTGGCCTATTTTGATGGGGATTTTTGGGATATTTGCTAGCCTCAAAATTACCATTCGGTAACTTTTTAGGTCACTTTCATAACTGGAACTGCACATATTTAATTGTTGGCTAGATGACCACAACTCAATCTACGGCTAGTTCACCCCATCACAAATCCCTAGCTACTTAAAATTTACTTGAGCAAATGTTAACTATCATCCATCAACCCACTCAACATCCATTCATCACACTGAACCTCTCTTGCCCCTGACCTCTCACCTTTGAGTCATCACTCTGCATCCAAGAGTTATTATCTCTTTGCTACATCTTAGGCATCTCTGCCAATTCATCTTTCTGGGGCGTCCACAAGATCGCAATTCTCATGCTCTTCGTGGCATCTTTCCTAATTACGAGGCTGCCCCGCCCAGCCAGGATCTAGACGGCCAGAAAGCTGAGATTGATGGAGAAAAGTGAGGGAGAGAAATATTTACAGCCCTCTGTAGCCATGGTGCTGCTGAATTTGAATGAGGCAGCCCGCCATGAGGGAAGTGAATTGTGATCTCGTACGTTTTACCGAGTGAGTCCTGGACGCGAGCTGAAGACATCAGGGATACAAGAAAATCTCTTGCTGCTGCTACTGTAGTTGTTACGGCTACTGAGGTTGTTGCTGCTACTGCTGGTGCTGTTCCTGTGACTGGTGTTGCTGTGGTCGTTGGATGGTTACTCAGTCACTTCGCTTTTGTTCACCTGTCTCAGTATATGACTGGGTGTCTTTTTTTCTTGTGAATTCTCACTATTTATGAAGTGGTGGAGTTGCCTGGTTTCTGGCGCTCTTGGCGGCGTACCCTACAACGTAGAAATTGTTACCGAAGAATAGAGGGACAAAAGTCATTAAATATTTTCTTCTGGGCTTATCATCTTTCACAAAAGAATAAACACAACAACGACATATAAGAATGTCGTCTTTAGTTGTTAGCTGTACACAAGAATTCTTAACAGAAGGAATCAATAGCTGCATTCTTACAGGTGTCTTCCGTTGGAAGACAAACAGCGACACTGTTATATGTTTCGTAAAAATCTACTCCGTTAAGACGAGTCCAAGATTGCTGACATTTCTGAAAGATTTAAAAAGCAATCAAAAAATCTCTCTAAAGTCATCAAATTCTACTTCATGACACGATATTTTGACGCTAGGAAAATCACATAACATCAACATATTTTTTTCGCACACAGGCAACCTCCAACCAAGGTAGTGATTCACAAAAAGAAAAAAAACACCATCATTCATTTATTAGTTTTCTATTCAGAAGTACGCATGTATTGTAAGTCAAGTGAGCCTCCGAAGTGCAGTATTCTCACTCTTCCTCCAGAGTGCAGGCATTGTAAGCTTGTCTTGAATCCCGGCAGTGCAAAAGATCGTATATTCACACAAAAGTTAGCGTTTATTCTCGTTAAGCTTATTTCCATACCATCGTTAAACTAGCATTTTTTCAAGCATTAAATGCGATTTTTGGGGGAGATAAATCGATATCTTTTCAATCTATCCCAGACAAACATTTCTCCACTCCCTAGCCTGATCTTCACTCCTTCACACCCAGAAACACTGACTGTGATCTCATATCAATAGACAAAATCATAATAATCTAAATTAATGCATCAATAGAGAGTTATCAGAAGAGACAGAGTAATGCATCAATAATCTGCTACCCTTCCAAATCAATCGCAGTGGCATTAATTTCTGTGAACGCATGAATATTTAGGAGACTGAATAAACAGTGATATTGAAAATAACCTACACTAATGGCTCGGTTGAGCAAAATGCGCTTAAGTAACAAGTGAATGAAGAATATCAGAAAGAATAACTGACTATATTCAACACTTAAAATAGCTAGCTGCACTTGCACTATCAACAAAATAGGCACCAGGAATATCATAACAGAAATTAAAAATTACCTATATAGCAGTAGTAGTAGTAATAATAGTAGTAACAGTAGCAACAGTAATAATAGTAGCAACATTAGTAATAACAACAGTAGTAATAGTAGCAACAGTAGTAATAGCAACAGTAGTAACCGTAGCAACAGTAGTAATAGTAACCGTAGCAACAGTAGTAATAGTAACCGTAGCAACAGTAGTAATAGTAGTAACCGTAGCAAGCGTAGCAATAGTAGTAATAGTAGTAATAGTAGTAACCGTAGTAACAGCAGCAGCTATGGCAGCAGCAGCTGTAGCAACAGCTGTAGCAGCAACAGCAGCAGCGAATCGCAAAATCGTAATTACAAGATTGCAATCAAACAACGGTACGGGAGGAGTTTTACGACTCTAACCATGGGTTCAAACCCCACCCGATCCGTGGTTTACTAGTAGTAATAGAAATATACCCGTAATAGGGAATAAGAAGCAAGCGGATTGAAGAATGACATAAGGGATAAACAGGAATGAAACGAAAGAGGAATGAAGGGATGAATGGACAGATAAAACGAACAGAACACACATCTGACTAAAGCCAAGAGAACCAGACTAAAGTCACCCACCGCGAGCACTGACGAAAAAAAAAAAAGATACAATAAAATACCTAAATTTTTCAAGGCACACTATCCCAAGAAATAAATATTTGAAACTCCGCTTCAACCAGAAACAGTGTGACAGTCGGCCCCATCAAGCAGAGCCTCATCGCTGCATAATAGTTTCAAACAACATTTCTGCCCACCCCATCAGCATAAAGCAACAATTTCAGGAGATAAAATCGGCCCCCCAGACAAGCCTTTTTTCGACTCTGCGGGGATTATGTGAAAATATTAAGTATGATATACGATCAGGCGCTTCTTCACTCTGGCAATTATGCAAATGAAGTTGATAATCAAGTTTGATTGATCGCGTGCTCGGGCACCGTTAAGTAAGTTCCTGCTTGACACCTTATAAAACCACATTCATTTTACACTGGCGAGGAGGCAAGGTCATTCCAGTCCCTTGAAGCATCTTGTGAGGCTGTATCAGGGACACACAGGCAGGTGGTGGAGACGGGAGGGAAGATGGTGGTGTGTGGGATGGGAGATAGGGGGAAGATGGTGGTGGTGAGGAAAGGAGAGATGGGAAGAATAAAGAGGAAGGGAAGCAGTATAGGAGGTCCCGACTGACGAGGAAAGGAGAGATAGGAAGAAGGGAGAAGAGAAAGAACAGTAGGAGTAACAGGAAGTTCAGACGGCCGAGCCAAGGAGAGCGTAGGAGATGAGGAAATGATAAGGAAGGAATGAGAGGAGTTGAAGAGAAGCGGTGGTGAATGAAGCAAAATAAGAAGATGGAATGGATACGGTAAGATAATTTAACCTTCATTAAACAGTCATTCCTTCCCATCATATATATATATATATATATATAGACGACGACGGAAAAAATATTAATAAAAACAATAATAATAATAATAATAATAATGATAATCGAATATTTTTTTACGCATCACAAAGCACCGTAAAAATCGTTGCTGGTTTTCCATTAATAAACCAATCACAAATTACCAGGTTCCCCCGGGGGGACCTCCGCCCCCCAAAAATAATTACTTTGCTGGCTGACTAATCCATCAGTGTGTTAATGGTCATTTGCCAGATATTTAAGCACGCCCCATGACGCTTCCCACCCACCCATTAATATTAATACTTATAATAATCCCATTACCCCCGATAATTGCTAATCCTTAAAGATTGAAAAAAGAAGATAATTTATATACGAGTATCAGTGATCTAATGTGTTTATTGATAAGTGATTAATTTGTGTTTATAAAATATGAAACTGAGATAAATTAACAACTAAAAGACTAAGACTGAGATAAACTAACAACTAAAAGACTGAGATAAACTAACAGCTAAAAGACTGAGTTAAACAACTAAAAGACTGAGATAAACAACTAAAAGACTGAGATAAACAACTAAAAGACTGAGATAAACAACTAAAAGACTGAGATAAACAACTAAAAGACTGAGATAAACATGTAAAAGACTGAGATAAACAACTAAGAGACTGAGATAAGATCAATACCCTTCATCTAGGTCCCAGACCAGCAATCCTAATTTTGAAAAACCTATTATAGGAATGAATACAAAAAGTCGCAACAGCATGGGGGAAACAATTCACGAGAAACACGCACTTAGAAGAGGAACCTCATGACGACGTTTCGGTTCCTTCCTGAACCATAAGACCATAAGAAAGAAGGAACACTGCAGCAGGCCTACTGGCCCATGCGAGGCAAGTCCAATTCACTCACCGGCTTAAGCCAATGCCTTAAGGTAGTCAGGTCAGGTCGCATTCCCTAAGGAAGGAGCAGTGCATCTGACCTAGTAGCACAAGCTAGTCAGGTCTAACTCACACCCACCCACACCCACGTCACAGACGTACCAAAATACCGCCTTAAGGTTCCTCTTTTGGGTGCTGATTTTTGGTGAATTTTTAAAGGAATATAAACAGTTTAGGGACAACCGAAAATAAATCCGTTTGTTTAATAGATTCACCTGACATTTAACGAACAGCACTAATATTTAAGAACAATTATAATGTTTGCTGAATGTAATCCAGAGTTCCCTAAGATTTGCAAGTCGTCTCACGTGTTCATGAGACAGAATAAAACGAGCAGTAATAATGCTTAACGGATTTAAGCAAAAGCTTCATAAGCTTACCTGACTTCCTACGTGCTCGTTAGACAAAATAAAACGAACTGCAGCTCAGCCAGAGTGCAAAATGTTTATCAGACTTCAGTTTCACACTCGTATGGCTGAACGGTAGTATTTGCCAAGATGGATACAACCTACAGTTTACCAGGATATTAAAACCAGTTTGTTTATTATTAAATTATTGTAAACTTATCTAAAATATATTTAGTTTGATTAGGCTAAATTAAATTGCGCTTGTTATAATAAGGTTAGGTAAGTTTTACTAAGTTTCTTTTGGTAAAAAAATATTAATTTTTACATTAACATAAATGAAAAATATATATCTTTAAACATATAAGAGAAAATTTTAGAAAGAACTTAATTTTAAATGAGTTTTTGCTAATTGACCAGTTTTACCTATTCGGCACGACATAAACACACACACATATATATATATATATATATATATATATATATATATATATATATATATATATATATATATATATATATATATATAATGTACAACCCTATTTTCATAAAGTGAAAAGTTTAAAAAATCTTTTTTTTTGTATACAGATATTGCAACTTTATTCGTCGCTATTAAATTATGATGGAAAAAGTCTGATTTTTTTGGGTGGGGGAGTGTGGGGGTTAAACACTAAATTAACATGCAAACGACGCTATACACATACAAAATATTTTTTAACTTGTCTGAAAAACTGGCAGAATAACAACAAAGTTTTCTGTTTAATATTGGAATGAAAATGGACAAATTCTGTGTTTTTTTCCTAATCATCGACAAACAATGAGAAATATATGCACAGTGGGGGGGGGTTAGATTATGTCACTCTGTTGGGGTAGATTATGTCTCTCTGTTGGGGTAGATTATGTCTCCCTGTTGGGGTAGATTATGTCTCCCTGTTGGGGTAGATTGTGTTCTGTGGTGGATAGATTTCTCCCTGTGGGGATTTATTTGCCATCTAGTGGGATTAGATTGTTTATATGTGGGGGTAGACTTTCTCCTTGTGGGAGTAGATGGTCTCCCTGTAGAGGAAGATGCTGCATTCTTATCGAGGAAGATTGTCTGTCACTCTGTGTTTTTTTACCTGGAGTTTACCTGGAGAGGGTTTCGGGGGTCAACGCCCCCGAGGCCGCGGCCCGGGGTAGATACAATCTCGCTCTAGGGGTAGATTATGCATCAATGGGGGGGGTAAATTATGCTTGACTGTGAGGTAGATAACTCCTCACTGTGAGGGGCGGTA